>VDFB02047230.1:369916940-369952047 GCA_007258455.2 Sequoia sempervirens | reverse complement strand
AAAAATAGACTCATCTGGGAATTCTGAGACAAGGGGATTCTCAGAATACATAGGTGCTTCTGCTAATTGGTCTGCAATAACTTGACCCTTGATGGCTTTTCTCTCAACATACTCGATGTCATATTCTAATAATATCATGACCCATTTTTCCATTCTGCCAGTTAACATTGCCTTTGATAAGAGATATTTAAGGGGGTCAATTTTGGCAATAAGCTTTATCTTGTGTGCCAACATGTAGTGTCTGAATTTTTGGGATGCAAATACTACTGCGAGGCAAGATTTTTCAATGAAGGAGTAATTTAGCTCGTGATCGACCATTGTCCTGCTGATATAGTAGATGGCCCTCTCTATTCCATTTTCATCATGTTGAGCTAGGAGAGCTCCAAGGGCTGCTGCTATTGCTGACACATATAAGATCAATGGTTTTCTCGGGATAGGTGGCATTAACACTGGAGGTGTCAGTAGATATTCCTTTATTTTGTTGAATGCCTCTTCGCACTTGGTATCCCATTTGTATACTACCCCCTTGTGGATTAGGTGTGAATACGGATTCTGCTTGTCTGCCAGTTGTGCTATGAACCTTCTAATGGATTAGAGCCTTCCTTGGAGGCCTCTCAGTTGTTTTAAGTTCCTTGGTGCTTCCATCTCAAGGATTGCTTTGAATTTTGTTGGATCCACCTCGATACCCCTCATGGAGACTATGTATCCTAGCAGTTTACCTGATTGTACGCTGAAGACGCACTTCTTGGGATTTATTCTGACCTTGTATTCCTCTAATCTGTCAAAGATAGCACTTAGGGTTGCTATATGATCTTGTCTTTTTCTTGACTTTGCTAGGATGTCGTTGACATAGTCTTCGACTATTTTGTGAATCATATCATGAAATATCAGTGTCATGGCCCTTTGATAGGTTGCTCCTGCATTCTTTAGGCTGAATGGCATCATGTTCCAGCAGTAGGTCCCCCACGGACAAGTGAAAGCCGTCTTATGTTGGTCTTCTTTTGCTATCATGATCTGGTTATATCCTGAAAATCCATCCATTAACGATAGCATCTCGTGCCCTGCTATCATGTCCACTATCATGTTGATGTTGGGGAGGGGGAAATCATCCTTGGGACATGCTTTGTTCAAATCTCTGAAATCCGTGCAGATTCTGATAGCTCCGTTAGGTTTTGAAACAGGTACCAAGTTCGATACCCATTCTAGATAATCAATTGGTCAGATGAATCTAGCATCTAATAGCTTTTTGAGTTCCATTTTGACTAACAAAGCAATTTGAGGATGCATTTTGCGAAGCTTCTGTCTGACAGGTTTTGCATCTGGATACACTGCTAGGTGGTGGACCACAGTATTTGGATCAAGTCCTGGAATATCAGCATAACTCCATGCAAAGTTTATTTGTCTTTCCCTTAGGAATGCTGCTAGGAGTTCTTGCTCTTCTGATAATAGTGATTCTGCATAGAATGTGATATGCGGGGTCTCCTCTGTTCCTAGGTTGACTGGGTTGCATTTTTCAGCCAAGACTACTGACTTCTCTTGATGAATAGCTCTTAGGGGAAGATTGAATCCTTCATCCTCAGGTGCCTCAGAGAGGTTTTCACTGTTGGATACATCCTTTATTTTTACTATTTTGTTGTCAGAGAGTGCCACGGTGTGGTTTTCACTCAAGGACTTGGATATGATTCTTAGTTTCTCACTTTTGCGATTGAAGGATTCAATCGTTTCCCCATAGTAGGCGTGTGTGTCCAACTCAATTATGAATACTGCCTTATGATCTCCATCTGGAATGTTATCCCTCAACCCCATGAATTTTGAGAGCGCTTCATCGTTTTTGAATATATCGAGAACTGGTGGTCCTCGTTGGTCATAGTCGATCAATTGGGGATAGACTAAGAGGATCTCATGATTTTGATGATTGGATTCGAAAGATAAGGTACTAATCATGCAAAGGGTGGTATCTTTGAATAACCTAGGTAGGTTGGATAAAGTATCTTCGTCATCGCTACTAATATAGGGCTTAGTGATAAAGTTATGCATGTCTGTTCCTATGGGTATTGGGGAGTGCACCTGTACTAGGACTGGCTGAGGAGAAACATTAGCGGCTCTAACCGAAGGACTTCGGCCACGTATGGTTATTCTCTGAGGGGTACATCCAAGACCAAGATTTGTTATAGGTCGCGTCTCAGGCATGATTGGTATTAAGAGCCCATTGTCATTTTGTCCTAGTCTCTGATTTCGGTCATAGCCCATCGCAAGCATCATGTGTAGGCCTCTGCTTCTTTCATCCATTGGTAATTCAGGTGTCGGTATTTCATCTCGATACAACATTTTTGATGGATCTGCTTCAATTATCTCATGGCCAAGGTCTCCCCACCTTGTGAATTCAGGATAATTTTGAGGATAGGTTTGAGATGTGGGAGCTTGATTTTCTTGTGGGCGTCCTCATGATCTTGGAGATTGTGGTAACTCTCCTATCACAAAAGCATTGTTAGGGAGCCTATAACTTCCACAACCGTCCTCTTGGATGATGAGCTTGATATCGGATATGGTGGGAATGGCGGGTGTCTCTGTCGCAGAAGTGGACGTGAGAGTGGCAGGATCGATGTATGATGTGGATGGGCCTTCATCATTTTTAGGCACTTGGGGGATTTTGTAATATTTAGCTTCAAGGTTCTTGCAATATGAAAATGGCTCGGGATCTCCATGGACGGTAACCTCTTGTCCATTATGTGTAAATTTTACATTGGTGGAAGAGTTGATGCCTACGACTTTCATTACATGGATCATTAGAGCGTCAGGGAGAATGTTGTATGGTAAGTCGAGGTCCAGGACCTGACAGGTGGTTTCCATAAGCGTTGGCCCTACTTGGATAGGGAGCTTAATTGTGCCCTGAGACACTCTTTCTTGGTCATCATATGCTCTGATTGTGATTCCCTTCCCTTTATCAATGGAATCTTCTGATATCTTTAACTGCTTGATGAGACTAAAAGAACAAATGTTTAAACCTGCACCTCCATCCACCAAGACCCTTTTGATTTTTCTTTTGTTCACAATGACCTCCAAGTGAAGTGCACAATTATGAGATGGTTGGGCGGGAAAATCTTGGTCAGAAAACGTAAGGAGATTAGGTGTTATGATGTTTCCGACCATAGCTTGGAATTGTTCCGCATTGAGGTCTGCGGGGACGGTAGATGAGGCTAATGCTTCCTCAAGGATATTTTTATGCGCCGATGAGATTTTTAACAACTCCATGATGGAGATGTGTACTGGCGTTCTTTTGAGTTGGTCTACAACATTGTAGCTATAAGGAACGACTCTTGATGTAGGGACTCTATTGGGTTGGGATGACCCTGCAATGGTGACTTTTCCGCCTCTTGTGGTGACTCCACAGTCTTCGGCATGGGTGCCCTTGATGGTGACGACCATGCAGTTTTCATTGAGGTTCACAACAACTATTTTGTATACATGATTTACACTGCCTTTTCCTTTATCTTTGTTATTCCCTTTGTTGCCATGATTCGGCATCGAAATCGTGTAGATTTTAAGATCCTGATTCCCAGTAGGTGCTTCCACATTTATGATTCTTTTGTCGATGAGATCTTGGATGATGTTCTTGAGTCTCATACAATTGTTTGTGGTGTGGCCTTTGATTTTGTGGAACTCACATAGTTGATTTTCATTGTACCAAGGAGGTTTGACATCAGGTTCTTGATAATTCTCAAATGTAGGAGCTTGAATGGGTTTTTCGTCGATTAGATTTTTCATGATGTCTTCCAGTGGTTCCCCCAAAGTAGTGTATTTTCGTTTGGGGTATGTTTTGCGTTGAGGTGGTCCTCTTTGGTCGTTGATGTTATTGATGGTGGGATTATTGTTAGGTTGATATGTTGTGTGATGAGTGTTTTGGCGTTGTGGTTGGATTTGCGATGTGGGTGTATTTTGGCGTGGACCACTAATGACCACCTTGGCATCGACGACGCCATCATTAGTGATTTTCTTGTTTCTCGCCCATGTACGAGGTTTATCATTGTAATTTGAGGGTGGGTGATTATTTTGTGATTCATGATATGATGTTGATTCGATGGGTTGGGTTGCAAGGGCTCTTTCGATGCTAAGCGCCTTGGAGATTAGTTGATCATAGGTGGTGATTCCCTGAACCTTGAGGTGGAATGACAAGTGGCTTTCAAGGTTGGTAATGATTGTGCAGACTTGTTGCTCTTCTGGCATGGTCCATTTGCTCCGATTGGCCTTGGATCACCATTGTTGAAGGAATGAAGCGAAAGATTCATTCTTCCCTTGTTTTAGAGCGTATAGTTCTTCGAGACTAACATCCATTGCAATGTTACCTATGTAGTTCTTAATGAATGCACTTGTAATCTCTTGGAATGTTCTAATGCACAGTAAGAGTAAGCAACAAGAGGGAACCATTCTATAAGCGGGACAGCAAACCCACAGGAAATAAGCGCGCCGGATCGTATCATCATGTCGACTTCCATCTTGATAGACACGGAATTCCCACGATGTGATTTTCAAGATTTCACGTCCCTCGATATTTGTCAAATTTAAGAGTTCAAATCCCCTTAGGGAATAGTTTCATTTTAGCTCTATCAAATGGATAGAACCGAGTTGCTTTGTGTTTTGGTTGTTCGCCCTGATTGAAGATCGAGTACTTGTTGCGAGAGCAACTTGAGTTGTGTCGTCATATCATTCTGAGGATCAGGGGGTGGGATGAATGTGTTTTGGGGTGTTGCAATTGTGGTTTGGTTGGTGCATTGTTCAATGGTATCGGTATGTTGTGGCAGGCGAAGTAGGCTTCTACTTGCTTTTGGATGAATAATGCTTGTTGTTGCTCTTGTTGTTGTTGCGCTAGGATTTTTACTTGTTGTTGTACTTGTTGTTGTTCTAACAACGCTTGTTGTTCTACTTGCTGTTGCGCTTGTTGCTGATCTAACAATGCTTGTTGTTCTTGTTGTTGTTCCCACAACACTTGTTGTTGGGCTGCCAATTCTACTGCTTCTTGCTGATCTTGGTATTGCCTTAGTGCTTGTTGATACACTTGCAATTGCGCTGCTTGTGCAAGAAGTTATGATTGTGCTTGTGCTTGGGCTTGCACTTGTGCGGCTTGTTGCTGCAATAATAGTTGTGCTTGAGCAACCTTTTGTGCTTGTAATGCTTGCGCAGCTTGGGCAGCTTGAGCAGCTTGTTGTTGCTGTTGTTGTTGTTGTAATAATGCTTGAGCTTGTTGTATTTGTTGTGCTTGTAATGTGGCTTGTGCAGCTTTGGCGGCTTGCGCGGCTTGAGTGGCTTGTTGCACGGCTTTTTGTTTCTGCACTTGTTGGTATCCTCTTTGAAAAGCAGCTTGTAATGTTGCGTCGAATTGGTTTGATGTGGTGAACGTTGGTGGTGGTGGAGGTGGTGGTGGTGGATTTGGAATGGTGGTAGATGATGATGTTGTGTTGATTATTTTGTTGGTGGATGGTGTTGTCGTGTTGATGTGGTGATTGGTGGATGGTGTTGTTGATGTGGTAAGTGGCATCTTTGATGTGATTGGCCCTTGAGAGACCATGCTTTGCAATGTTTTGGGGGTGTTTGATGATGTTTCCATTGCTTGTGTGTTTGTCGTTTGTTGTTTTGATGTCAACAATAATTTTTGAGCATTTGGCAAGATGTTTTGATTGATGGTTGGGATGTATGTTTGATTGATACTTGATAGGGGAGGAAGCCTTAGACCACGGAGTGGTGTAGATGACAATGGTGATGGTGGGAGAGGTTGAAATGTAAGGGGGGTGAATCCTTGTGAAAGTGTTGTGGTGTTGAAAATGCCCCCTTATCCGAATATGTCTCCCTCCTCTTGTGAATTCGTGAGAAGAGGTGTTTGTGGTGCTCCGTGAAATGATGTTGATGATAGGTCATAATGTAAAGTGAGAGGAACATTTTGGTGTAATGGATTATGGAGGATGTTTTGTTCCACTATGGTGTTTGTGTCCAAGTTTTAGTTATTTACAAGGGGATGTGATTGGAGTTCATTGAGAAATGTGTTTCCCTTGTTGACATTTGGTTGGGTTGGAGCGATCGATGTCGTGATTTTTGGAATTTTTGTGTGACGTTTTGGGATGGAGGTGTAGATGAAATGGGGATGGTGGATGAGATTGGTGGAAAAGATGTCTCTACTATAGTGCTCACATCAAAATCCGAAGGCAACTTGGCCCCTTGCTTTGCTAGTTCAATCATGTACAACGAAGGGTTAAGTCTCATCATGATGTTGATGATTCTATGGTTGTCCGGATTTTGGAGCATTTCAGCTATTTCTTCGCGAGACATTCCAAAGGTGAGGTCCTCCCCTTGATTTTCTTCTTGTGGGTTTTGTGATGATGAGGGGATCAATGGATTGCTTGATTCTCGAGATTCATTTCTGTGTTTGTTTGGCTAAGGTCACTTGAAGTGAGAGTTTCTTTGTGGGCTTCCATACTCTTCTTGTATTGAGATCTTGTTTGAACCATAAAACAAGGATCAATCTTCGAGAATATGGGAGATGAATCTCTTGATTCCTTGGATTAATCTCTATTTTATGTCCCAAAGTGAAAGTTTTAGGATGCTTTTAGGATCAAATGTGATGATGATAAGATGGTGATGTTTAAAGATGGATGTTATGGATGTTTTGGCTTTTGATAAATCTTGAATGAAATGCTAGGACTTTGGATTTTTTGATTGGTTTGATGTTTGGATTTTGAGATTTTGTCCTTGATCTTGTTTTTGATTTTGATTTTGATTTTTAAACAAAAAGACCCTAAGATGTTTGATAATGATCTAAAGGATAGTTGTGTTCAAAGGATGATGATTTGGATATGTGTGAGGAGAAGGATGCATCTACCCACACCTACCCAAACAAGATGATTGTTTCACTAAGTATATGGAGAAGGATTCATCTACATACACTAAGCTAGACAAGATGATTTGGATGACTTTGACTAAGGATATGCAAAAGGATGCATTTACTCATTCTAGCCAAAGGTGTTTTGATAAATGTTTTCAAGGACTTGGTCTCAATGATTTTGGATGTTTGCTTGATTTTTTCATAAAGCCTAACACTTCAAGGATGATTTCAAGGTTTTTCAAAAGATGATTTGTGAGATGGATTTGATGTTTTGAAAGATGGATGAAAGAGGTTTGATTTGTTTTGATCCCTAGATGAACCTATAAATACCACTTTGTTTTCCTAGACCTAGGTATTGAAGAGCATGCATATATGCTTCCTAAAAGACCTTTGTAACCAGAAATGATTTGAAAATTTTCGGATTTCCAATCAATGATTTGTGCTTTTTTGGGATTTGGAGTCTTCAACACATATGAAAGTTCATTTTGCTTAGCTTTGCTTAATGGATTTATTTTACCAAAAACACTCTCTTTGATTAAAGTTTCAAACTAATATGTCCAATGTCTTAATTTCTTTAAACCCCACAAGATATTTTATGTGGAAATTCAATGAACTTAAGGCAAGGGTTTTCCTATTATTTACTCAAGAAGACAAATTGAGATATAATCCAATTCTTAGGAACCTCTACGGACGTGAATCCCCAGGGAAAGCAGTAACATATGGATTGAGTCAATGATATTTGTCTTCAAGAGGGTTTGAAATTTTGAGAATCATGTTGAATGTTTGTTTGCAAAATGTTTTCGAATACACACTGTGTTTTCAAATGAAGAACAATTACAAGCCCTATGGATGTGTAAGACAATATTTGTTGGATTCCCACTTGGACAAGTCCATAAGCTTATCTCTAGCGGATGGTTAGATGCTTGACCCCAGGCTCCCCTCCACGGCTCATTAGCGTTGTCCAGGCGGGGCAAGCATCAACACCATGAAACTCCCATGGCATGTTTTCCATCTCTACTAGAAGACCGTAAGAGTGTGGGGTGGCTTCAGAACGACCGTTCTTGCACCAACAAATAGATTAAGGATTTTGGCAAATTCTAGCACATGGGTTCTAGTAAAGACTTTCCGTTCATAGGAGTTGACCCAACATGGCAAGAGTCCCCTTTCGGATCCATCTTGTCGGAGTCAACCACGTGATATTGGCGTTTCTTCCAATATCCACATTTATATCTTGGCCGGAAATACTCTTGGCTTTAGAGGTTACCGGTTGAGCCGTTCCCTTGGGTGATTACTTTTTCCCACAAGGCGAGGCCCTCTAAGATAAACAAAAGCAAGCAAAGACACAATCCGTAACTCGATCGATCTTTGATGGCATAAAGAAAGAGAATATACGCGAAAATGCCCCTACTCACACTCGCACAAGATGTTCAATTTTTAAGCCCAAATTGAAGTGTTTCAAAGCAATAAAATGTATTTTGAGTGTTTCTCTTGCACCCTAGATCGCACGAAGCGCAAGGGGAGAGCATACAGCACTCAAAAGACAACATCACACAATTCAAGCACTTGTTCATTTTATACCCTTCAAAGCAATTGTGAATTTGTTTTAAGCACCAAAATGAAGTGTGAGTTTTGATTGTTCAATTCTTAACCTCAAAACAAAATCTAGTGAGTTTGTCCTAAGATTCATTTTAAGCCCTTTGCAATGAAGATCAAATTGTTCGTTTTAGACCCAAATGAAAATTAGTGTTCTAAAACGAAAAGATAAACAACTTCATGAAGTAGTGTTGATCAAACACTTAAAGTGTTAAAAAACACAGTGTTTTCAAAAAAAAAAAAAATCCTCCTTTTGTTTTCGTTTGCTAGCCTCCTCCTTGTTGACTTTTCGTTTTCGCTTTTCCTTTGAACCTTCGTTGTTCATTTGTACCTATAAACAAAAAAAGACAATTTATGTGAGAATCCAACTTATTTTGATTTAACTTCAAACAATAACATGTTTCTAAGTGATGATAACAAAAAGGAAGGTTTATAAATAAGTCATTAATGATCCTATTTTGAGAAGGCATCACATCAACTTAAAAGAAAAAAAATCTCTCAAAAGTATTCTCTTCAATTTCAAATGTGACAATCATAACCTCAAATGTAATAATCATCTCAAATGTGGGTTATAAAAAATGATCACATAACATTATGACATTTATTATAAACTTACTAAGCTTGTAATACGAGAGAATATTGGATTATGAATCACTAAACTGCACTCAACCAAATTAAATCAATTGCTGATAACCTTCATTAAGGGCATATACAATTAAAAGCTTGCTGCTTGATATTCCCTCTGTCAAAGAAAAGAAAATCCTATTGTTAGCACCTTCATGAAAAAAAGATCAAGCACATTCCTGATGATTTTGATAGGATGAAAACTCTATCAGATAGATTTCATCTGAATGCAAGTAAAAAAGGAACGCCATTAATAGCAATAGTCAATGCTATTAGTCACGATGTGGACAGGATTTAAGAAACTTTCAATGATAATCATAGCAAATGTAAATGCGATGAACATGCAGAGGAATAGGTATATTTATGATGTCGTCATGGAGAAGATCTTTACAGATTTCTAACGCGGTTCTGAAGCATAGCATTTAAAAAATAAAATAAGTCACTAAAAGAGGACATCTTACTGCTCACACCAACATCTATCACCATTTACTTAAATGATACTTGCGCCATGACATAAAAGCGTTGGAAGTCTCCCTTAGCATTTATATCTGCCACTTGCATTTCCTTCGAGAGCTTTGTCATAAAGGCGTTCTGTTTTAAGTCATTGGCTTTTCAAATCTACGCCTAACACACTTCTAGCTCAAAATGTATCTCACACGCAAAAACAAAAAAGGATTACTTCACTGAAAATAAAAGAGCTCAACCTTCAACGCCGCCTGGAAACTATGCTTATTCAGCACCCAATAACTATTCTACTAGACAAATATGCAAGGCGTGGAAGCATAGATAAAGTTTGGGAGTTATTTGGATAGGATGCCTCCAAGGGATAAAAGCATAAAAGCAACACTATGAATGCCTTTGACGAAACTTTCAAACTAATGTAGTTAGCAGGTGTGAAGCCGTGCTCTTACCATGATTGTAGGACCTGCACATGTAAATCTCCAGGCGTCAGTTTTAAAAAGGACTTAAGATTTGTTGAAAAGGAATGACCCTCGAGCACAGGCGCATTTAATGATAGTAATCAATGATTTTATGACTTTTAAGCAAATGCAGATGGCAGGGGTAAAGCCAAATCCCAGATCTTTTTGCAGGCAGAAAGCATGTCTTCCAATCTTTTACGTCTCACATTTGGTGAGCTGTTTCCGCGTACTATTGAATATTGGGATTCAAATTTTAAATTTCACACAAGAAGAGTGCTACATGATCAGCACTACACTGGAAGATTCAACAGTGGTAGGGCGGCTAACAAAAACCCAAAACTACTTTCAAATTTGAGACTATGAAGCATATCAACATCAGTAACGGCATGAACTCTAGTATAAATAATGCACGTGAAGTGGTTGACAAAAAGCTTTAAAGAAATGTGTTTAAAGCATAGGATGAATTTATGGCAATAGTATAGGCGAAATGCTTTGGTATACAAGTATGCAGAATGCAGAAGTATAAACAAGGCACGTGAATTGCTTGACAAAAAAGCCTTAAAGAAGTATCATCGTATGGATTACGCTGATTGCAGAGTATGCACAAAATGGATTTAAAAAAGGCATTTAGAAACATTCAGACAATTGCAAGCGGTGGGAACATAGACAAGACACGTGACCTGTTTGAAAAAAATGGCTTCAAAGAAAGAAAGCCAGTTACTGTCCTAACATTTTAAAGAACTATGACCTCTTTGAAATGTAGTGATTGCGCGATATGCATCTATCAAATCTGTAATGGCAGACCTCTGATGTCTCAAAAGGACGTTATCTCACGGAAAATCTTGGCGTACAACCATAAAAGGTTAAGTGGTAGTTAGATTTCTAATGAAATATTTCATTGTATGATGGTCATTTGGATTGCAGTAATAGCAAGGTATATGGTGTGCAAAAAGCAGGATGAAGTTATTGAAGTATTCAGGGACTATGAAGCTCACGCGTGCAATGCCAGACTACTTTATGACTTCTAGCTTGTTAAGTGTGTTCCACGGCCATCTAACCTTAACCATTGAAGCATCCATCCTCAGAACATGAATGCAATTACCTGTTTACTTATGCCATTGCAAATCTAAATGGCTGATCAGTGGCTACTTAAAGATATGTTGTTGATAAAAACTGAGCGTCCAAGATAGGGCACAATGTTAGCTGACAAAAAAAAGTCATTAGGATCATAGCAATAAAAGTAGTGACATGAAAGATTGTTCCCAGTCATAGATTTCAAAAGCTAGAATAATGGTCACATAGCCCTTAATAGATCAATGAATCCTGAAACATCTCATTCTATTAAAATGGAAATAAACAGAGATGTTACAACATTCAGGAATAGGAAATATAGCATATGAGCTGAATGAATATTAGATCAGAATGTAAAGATCTTCAGTAACATAAAAATATTAATATTGATGCCTTCTAAATATGTATCTACCGATGATACTCAATATCCAATACTAGCAAGCATGACTTTCAAAATGAACTGATCAATATTTGAAAAACTTTATACTCGTTAGAAGTCAAAATAAGGTTAATAAAATGAAATGGATGCAAATGGGAGCTGCCCTCCTTCTAGCGCCACAATGAAGTACCCTAAATCTGCAATGTAAGACCAACCTGAAAAACTCATTAGAAGGGTTAGTCTAAACATACAAATCTGCAAATACCTCCATGAAATAAAATATCTATGCTAAAGAAATGCCACAAGCAACAAAAACAACATCAAGAAGACATTTCAAAAGCAAGATAATCACCTATTCCATGTTGGATTGGTGTCACATGTGCTAGTGACCCTTTCCCAACCCTTGATCAAAGCTCAAGATGATAAAATGCAAATGGAGATGGGGGAGTGATGATGAACAAGATCAAATCTCAAATGAAGAGAGTAACCTTGCATAAAATTGTGGATCCTATGAATGAGGATTAAGCCTTCTTTTATAGATTTTGTTGATGAGAGATTGGCCAAGATGGTGAATGTGGGACTAAAGATCCTCCAATGAGAAGATGACACTTGTCAAGTGGTGAATGGTCAATGGTTGTGCAAGATTTGGGAAGAGTGCCCATGAGAGGGAGAATTTGAATTCAAATTTGCAATAAATTTTGAGAGGGGGACAAGAAAAAAGAGCAATAAATGCCATGTTTGACTTGTCATGTTGAGGGAAAATGAGGTTTTAATAAATCAATAAAATTGATTTATTGTGCAAGTGGAGATATCTAGAGAATGCAAGTGGGATGGGATTAACATTTAATCAGGGTTAGATTAAATAGATGATGATTATACTGATTTAATGCTGATTAGGTGAGTTGACCTTTAAGACTTTGATATTTGATTTATTTAAATTAGGAAATGATGGAATATGATTTAGGATTTGATTTAAATGGATTTTTGATTTATTAAAAGATTGAATAATAAATAACCTTAGGCAATGAGATTATTTAAATGAATGGATGGAGGTGATGAATGGATCTAATGCGACATCTAGTTCAGTTGATGAATGATCCTGATCAAATGCAGAAGGTTAATTTTGCATGTCTACAGTTACAAGGCTCAGTTAAGTGGGCCCATTCTTGGGTGCCAACTTTGAGGTGGTGCTTGCAAGATATTTTCTTGACCAAAGTTCAGTTAAGTGTTCACTTTGGGGTGCCTAAATTGAGGAAGACTTTGGTTTGACTTCAGATTACACGGTGGAACTCTACTTGCCCAATCTAGGTGTAGTTTTTTAGAGGAGCTTTATGCTCTTGTATTTGACAACTCTTATGAGTTTACATGCTCATTAATTGTCTATTAATTGCAACAAGTGGAGGAGAGTTCTATGAGAGTTTTGTGCAGGTTGTGAAGAAGAACTGTTGAAGAAAAGGAAGCATATCAATCAAGGATTGATACAATATTATTGTAATCTTGTTCTAAGGTTAAATAATATAAGCACTATTGATTCTGGTGGAGTTTTTTCTTGAAAGGGTTTCTCTACGTATATGCTGTGTCACTTCTATCTTCTTGTCTCATTCTTCTACAATCTTCGGTCTCTTTCTAAAATTGGTAAAATTGATCTAAAAAGATAATCATACACAAATAATTGTAACAAAGAACACTTAATTAGATCTATAGTCTCATGTTTTTACAAGTTTTAAGCTACAATTTCACCTTCATTTTCAACAAGATCTACTTCAAGTGGTTAAGCTCTTCTCCAAGGAACCTTGCTTTGATACCAATTTTTCAATGAACAAGACAACTAAGATGGGGTGGTGAATCAGTTGTAGAAAATTAAAACATCAAAACCCTCAACAATAATCAAATCCACAAGAATCCATTAAACCCTTATTCTAATAAAGTGATTAAGCATGAAATGCATATAACAAAAACTGAAATAACAACACCATACACAAGAGAACACCATATTTATGTGGAAAACCTAATGAGGAAAAAACCACGGTGAGGATTAGCTCACAATATAAGTAATTACAAAATTGGTACAAGGGATCACTACCAAAATAGGAAACACTATCTAAAAAGGCTCACATTCAGAGCTCACTGCCATAGAAAGAATAGAAGATAGAAGAGAAATGTTACATGGATAAAAAATTCTCAATGCAACAAGGAATCCACCACAATTTCTCCAACACTTTCGCAACCTTGCATGAAATATTGTAGATAGTTGCAACTCATTTCCTTTAGAAGTCCAACACTTTGAAATTTGCATTGATCTTCTCAAATTCACATCTATACTTCTATAATTTGCATCACATTCAACACTCACATCTATCTTGCCTCTTTCTTGAGATATTCCAACAACACCACTCTTATTTATATCAGTCTCAACCTTGAAATCTTTCTCCAAGGTCGAATAATACCTTTACATTTAAAATTTTATATTAGGTCAGCACCCAAACATTCCCACAGTGGATAGGAATGAAGGTAACCCATATAAATCCTTAATTAGGACCCAAATATATCCCAACATACCTCAATATGCTTCCAAAAGCTTCACATGTAGTGTTAACATTGGTTCGACCAATACCTGTGGTAAACACCATAAAACTATTAAGTACGTGCTTCCCTTTTGATTAAGATGACATGCAAAGCACAAAATATCTTTTACATGATATAGAACAATCCACGAATCACTTGAGATCAAACAAAGAATTCATCTAAACTCGCATCATAGAAATACTTCAACCTAGAACATCTAGTTAACCTTATACACACACTAATGCATGAAACACACACTATACTATACCAAATCAAGTGAAACCTTGAAGTTTGAAAGATACAAACTTTATAAGCAACTTCCCATATCTGCACAACTTGAAACCAAAATGTGGAGCAAATACATTGCTCCCAAACCACAATTAACAACACTAAAAAACTAGTTCACATACTAGTGAACACAACTCACTTTGCACAACAATAAAAAAACCAAAACTCTAGATATAGAAACTATTGAAAAATGAACAACATATCAGATTTGCATAGGCATAGGATCAACACACAAGAAATGTAGAGCACATCTCGGAGCACATTCTGAACACTTACACAACATTATTTCCTTTGTTTATAAAATTTTCTAAAAAGCACTTGGAAACCAAGTACTAGAGACATCATCTTAGTACATTAATTCATTCCAACACATCTCTAGAAACTACAAAATAAAGATAGCTCCATGTACTCATAACACTTCCTCAATATCTCCACTATACATGCACAACCTGCAACAAATTGTTTCCCTCTTTTTCACAATTTTCTCAATATCCTCGACATCTTCATTATGCAACAAACTTCCTTAACACATAGTTGACATCAATGAAAACACCTTGATACTTGCAACATGTGTAGCAAAGGATATAAAATTGTATTTTAGGATGGTGGTTGTGAGAGAAAAAAGGCTTTGAAACTCTAGTTGTTGTAGCAAGAAGGACAAAAGGAAATGTTTATTAACTCAAGGGTGCTAATGGTATGTTCTTTATGACTCAAATTAATAAAAGTGGGATATGGCATAGAAGAATGTGTCACACCAATTTTGATAGCCTAGTGAAGATCAGTTCAATTCAAGTTGTGAGAGATCTGCCAAAGATTATGAAGCCTATCAATGTTGTCTACAATGAATATCAGATTGGAAAGCAAGCTAAAAATGTTTCAAAGTCAAAGAACAATATACTATTGGTCCTTTTGTGTTGGTGCATACAAACCTTTGTGGACCTACTAGCGTAAGAAGTTTTCAAGGTGACAATAATTTCATGCTGTTAATAAATGATTATTCTAGAATGACTTGGGTTACTTTTCTCAAAGAAAAATCAAAAGCTCTTAATAAGTTTAAGGCATTCAAAGATATGGTTTAGAATGAAATAGATATCAAAATCAACATTTTAAGATCTAACAGAGGTGGAGAGTTCACCTCCAATGAGTTTAATAGTTTCTATGAAGTTTAAGGAATAAAGAGGCATTTGTCAGCCCCTAAGACTCCTCAGCAAAATGGAGTGGTTGAAATGAAGAATAAGACTGTTCAAGAAACAGCAAGAACAATAAAGAAATAAGAAAACCTACTAGAAGTCTACTAGAGAGAAGCAATTCATACTACAATATACATACTTAATAGTGCACAAGCAAGAAAAAACAACTCAAAGAATCCCTATGAGTTATGGTATGGAAGAACCCATACTATCAAATATTTTAGTGTTGGAAGGAAATGCTATATCAAGAGAGATAAATAAAACTTAGGAAAGTTTGATGCAATATCTGATGAATGAATCTTCCTATGATATTATAAAAAAATAAAGGACTAATGGTGCTACAACAAGAGGCTGAAAAGGATTATTGAAAGTGCAAGTTTCAAGGTGGATGAAGATCTACTTAAAAGTTTAGTGATGATAGAGGGTTATGACTCAGGTGAGTACTCTTGTAGAGAAGAAGAAACAGATAAAGGTAAGAAAAATAAAGTATAGGTTGAAGAAGAAGAAGCTCTTGAAAGGATCCCTAAGATTCCTAAGTATGTGCAAAATAATCCTTCTGAAGATCAAATCATTGGTGACAAAAGAAGAGGTGTATTGACAAGAAGAAAGGCTGCTATGATAGAAGAAAAAGTAAACTTATGTTTTCTTTCAAAATTTGAACCTAAAATAGTAAGTGAAGCATTCAAAGATGATTATTGGATCAAGGTTATAGAAGAAGTAATGTTTATTGAGAAGAATCAGACTTGGAAACTTGTCTCAAGACCAAAAAACAAGAATGTGTTTGGAACTAAATGGGTATTCCAAAATAAGTTGAATGCAAATGGAGAAGTTGTTAGGAATAAGGAAAGACTTGTGTGAAAAGGTTACTCACAAGTGGAAGGAATAGATTTTGAGGAGACATTTTCTCTATTGGCAAGAATGGAAGCTATTAGGATGCTTTTAGCTTTTGCAACACATAAGGATTTCAAAGTATATCAGATGGATGTGAAGTCTGCATTCTTGAATGGTGATTTGGAAGAAGAAGTATATATTGAACAACCAGAAGGATTTTAGTTATCACATAACCCTAATATGGTCTACAAATTGAAGAAGGAATTGTATGGACTCAAGAAAGCTCCCAAAGCTTTGTATACAAGATTTTATAGGTACTTATTGCAGCAAGGATTCAATAAAGGTACCACAAATAACAATCATTATTTTAAGGTTGAAAAAGATCAAATCTTGATTGTGGTTGTGTATGTTAATGGCATAATTTTTGGAGGTAATGAATAAATGTTTAAGAGATTTGTAGAATAGATGTAAAATGAGTTTTAAATGTCAATGTTTGGGGAGATGAATTTATTCCTTGTACTACAAATCAATCAGACAAAAAAAGGTATTTTCATTTCACAATCAAAATATGTCAAGGAAATGTTGAAGAATTTTGGAATGAAAGAATCTAAATCAGTATGCACTCCTATGGTTACTAGTTGCAAGTTGAGAAAGAATGATGAATCTCCTAAGCCTAATAAAAGCAATACAAATTAATTATTAGAGGACTGCTATATCTAATTTCTACCAAACTGCAACTACTTCCATGAGCAGTTCGTTAGTGTGAAGAAGAGTTCTAAGTTTTATATGACTTCATATCTCATATACTCCTTGGCAGAACGGAGACAGTACAACGGGTTGTTTGTGGCACCCGATCAGGAGTAGGGTCGAAGATTCAAGGCCTATGATAGATACCCCAGCTCTAGTACCAAAACTTCAAGAGGGAGTACTGCAGAGTAAATGACGCCTTCATCAGCCATATTGTTAGAATGATTGTTAGGGATTTTGAAAGGAGGGTTTCCCATAGTGCTCAGGCATTTTTGAAGCAATATGCCTTCCTCTTCATTCAATACCTGAAGTTTACATACATCCGTGCCCAAGGCTTCACCGAAAGGCCAAACAAGTTGCCTCGATACCCCAATGACCAAATCATCCTACTGGAGCTCTCTTGATAGCTCCAACACCTACATGTGATCTTCAGTGGCAAACACATAGTAGGGATCTCATATCCCATGACTCTTGGCCAGGGCATGTATAAACTACAAACTTCCCAGTGCATTGGTAACTCCGAGAAAGAACTGAAAGATTACCATTTTCATCTACACACTGCTCGCCCGTGAATGGAACCATATGGGAATTTAAGGAAGGAATTAGGACCAGGGTTAGCTCATCTGTACCACATTGAAGACTTTTGGGGGGATTGCTAGGATGATAAAGAAGTATGTGCAAGGCACTATATGTGGATGACTGTGCATTTTATAAGGAAGGTGCAGCCATTTCCCATACTAGACCAAGTCGAAGAAGATGAGGGCACCATAATGGACCCCAGGTACGCCGCAGTTGCCAATTTTCCAATACCAACAATAGACTGGGATGAGTAAGAGGTCGACGACCTTGATATTATAATTAAGCCAATCTTGGCCCGTACCAAGGAGTGGGTTGATGGACAGGTGGCACGATTAAAATAGCAAGGGGTGGTCCTGACATATGAGGGACTCAAGAGTGAGCCAAGTGCCACAGAGGACGTCGTAGACACCACTTCAATGGGAAGGACCTCTAAGTCTTCTTCGATCACCAGATCCAAGAAGAGGAAGGAGACAGAGATGGAGCAGTCTCCTGACCCTAAGGTTTATATGAGGAAGGATCTGGGGGGCTCACCTTCTAAGAGGCTTAAGCAAATAGAAGGCACCATGGAGTAGCCTTTAATCCAAGAAGAAGAAGCAAAAGATACGGATCAAATAAAACCTGTTTTGGCTCTCCCTGCTTTGGCTCCCCCATCATCTACCTCTTTGGCTATGGTCGCCACATCCCTGCCGACAATGGACATCTCTGTCCATCTTTCCCCTTCACCCTCGACTGAGCCTGTGATTGTAATTGACTCCTCCTCTGCCATGACTACTCCTCATTCCTCCACTGCCATGTCACCCACCACGTCACTCCCGTTACCTATAGTGGCTGCACCAATACCCACTCCCACCGTGCCTGAGGCCCTCCCAAGACATATGTAGAATCTCCCCCTCGAGCTCTCCCAGATCCTTATGGATCCCACTCTTCAGGCAGCCCTTGCACAAGTCCTTGCTACTGCTCAACCTTCACAACTGTCAATAGGGCCACCGGCTATGAAAGCCACCATGTTAATCTCCGAGGAGTGGGAGAGGCGAGAACAAGAGGCCTCAAAGCCCTTTGAGGAGGAGGCCGATGAATACCAAGAGCACCCGGAGTATGAGCATCACACTATTGACAAGGTGGCCTATGAAGAGGAAGGAACTAGCTCCTCAGAGAGTGGAGATGAGGAGGATGACGCCAGTGGCAGGGTCATTGTGCAGACCTTCGATGATGACCTTGAGGAGGAAATGGCCCAGCAGCTGAAAGATACTAAGGAAAAGGCAGAAGGGTCACTCCTTGAAAAAGAGGGACAACAGCAAGAAGATAAACTTGAGGGAGAGATTCAAACTATTAAGAGCCTCGAAATTGAGCAATTCAAGGAACATGTGCACGAGGATGAACAAACTGAGGGAAAGGAGGGGAAGGAAATGAAAGAAAAAGAAAGTCCCCTGTAGAAATTATCTACCAAGCCTCCTATTAAATGCCTTGTGTTCATCCATGATTCTGATGAGGAGGAAGGAGATGCTACCAAGGAGGAAGAAAGGGTTTCAGAAGGTAAGAAAATAGAGGCCTTGACCGAGAAGGGCGAGGGTGATCGTGAGTCACCTAAGGGCAAGTTTGCTGTGCTTGAATGGTTAGAGAAACAACTCAAAACAAAAACTCCTGTACTAAAGGACCTGAGGGTGAGACTAGAGGCTATCTTAGCCCAAGCATAGGTTACAACTAGAAAAGAGAAAAGGCCTAAGGTTAGATCCAAAGTAACAATGGATGCCTCTGGATCTCGGGCTATACAAATAGCAACGCCTATGGTGGGCCAGGCTGGTGTGAGTTACAACATCTCCACCATTGACTTGGGAACCACTACTAGGGAACAAAAGGTAGGGCATCTTGAGGAGTCAGTGGCCATGGTGGTACATTTGATAAAGCAGGACAAGATCTCAAAAGATGAGCTCAAGGCACAGGTGGCAGCCTTGATGAATTACATCCAGCAGTGGTCCTCGATTGATGACCTACCTACCACATCCACGACCCCACTCCAATTGCTATCCAAGGAACAGATTGATAATATGGAAAGGAGGAAGAACTTGGAAAAGACTACGAAGGGCTGGTTCCGACAAGTCTTGTACGTCGGGAACATGGGAATTAGCTGGGCTGTTCGGACAACCAACAAGTTCTTGGATCTGCAGCAATCCTTGGAAGGCACGAGGAAGCTCTGCACTGACTTCCCTACAACATACAACTCCACCTTTCCAAAGATCGAGGCCATCCTTTAGTTTCCAAAAGCCACATGGGAAAGGGAACTTGCGTTCAACAAGGATGATCATTGGTTGATGGATGTGTGGCGGTGAGACTTTGACAATCGGAAGGAAAGGTTGGAACAAATAATGAGTAAAGTGGATCTAGATATCGAGTGGATCAAGGAGATTAGAGCAGAATGCGCTTGTTATCTCAAGATGATGATGGAATACGATATGCTTGTAGTACAAATGGATCCAGAGAAGGTGAAACCTTATTTCTAGAAGAAGATGGAGGATGGGATGTCTAGTGAAATAATGGTGGAGTTCATGAGTTTTGTTGCTCGTGCCTTCGATCAATCAAAGCTATTCAAGGATCAGGGCACAAAGTATGATGAGGACTAGAAGAGGTTAGAAGATAATGCAAAAGAGTGGAACTACCAGGTGCTGCGGTATGAGATCGTTGAGGTAGACAAGCTCCGACCGGTCATCCTAAAGTTCATAGAATATACAGTGTCGAAGAAGTAGGAGGACAACCCTGTTGATGATAAAGAGCTCCCCAAAGAGTAGCTACAGTAAAACAACAATCAGCTAAAAGACAAGAGGCTACAGTGCCATCACTAGAGGACAAAATAGGGAAGGGACAAAATGTAATTTTAAATTGTAATATATTGAGGGTTGGTGAAACCCTATTTTTTAATGAATCTTGGCCACACGATGAGAATTAATCTTGGCCATTCATTTGACTTTTGGAGCACTATAAATAGGGGTCTCCTCTCATTTGCAAAGAGAGTTGAGTTGTTGTAAAGACATGCTGCAGAAATTTATATACATTGACTTGGTGCATTTTTTGAGTTTCTTCATATGTTACTTGATTCAACCTCCATTGTTAAATGCTTTAACTAGATTTATATTTCTGTTTTAGTTAGCTTTATCCTTGCATTGATAGAATTTAGGAATGTTGTTCTGTGGTTATGAAAATTCCTGCTGTGTAGATGCCTTCTTAGTCCATACTTTTTGCTATTTGCTGATGGTAGATAGCTGTGTAAAGTTAGCTTGGACTTAAATTCAAAGTTGCTCCACACTTTCATCTTTTTTCATGCATGCACATGGTGAATGAAAGATGAAATATTTGCAGACCTTAGAAGATAGCACAAACTCCATGAGACTGTGAGATTTCTGGTTAAGTGGAATATTGTTTCCAAGAAGTTGTCCATTGCAGGAACTCCATTATCACTGTTCATAGTTAGTTGCAGGTTCAGGAACCTTCCCTCTTCCCCGCCCTTTTTCCTTTTTTTATAAGTACCTTAGGAAAGGTTCATTGCACATTGTAAAGTTAAATCCAATGACAAAATTGGAGTTCAAGACTGCTGTTTGAACCTACATCAAACACACAACTTCTCCATATTAGGAACTCCATTTCAAGACCCAACTTCCCATGCTTTGTAACTCATCTGTAAGTCCACCTTGTGATTCCAGAAAATCACATCAAACAACTGAGATATTCCAAGCACTGTCAAGACCTGACATTAGAGACCTTGGGATAGTGTTCTGCAATTTGATTGTGGAAGATTTTCTTTCAAGAGAGGTAGTGCACCTATGCACTACTTGTGTTGAGAAGTGCATAAAAAAAACATCAACAAGGTGTTCAGAGGTGTTATATCTAGTGTTTATTGCCTTGGATTTTTGTGCAAAGAAATTTGTGTTCACCAGTGTGTGAACTGTGAAAGCAGTGTTGTCTAGGAAAAATGGTTTTGGTTTTTATTTCTCCATAGTGTGGTTTTTGGTCTTCTAGATATGAGGGTGTGATTTCATTGCTCATATCTATATTCAGTCTAAGTTGTTCGATGTTTGGTACTCCAAAAGGTTGGAATCATCAATTACAGTATGTGGAAAGTTAACTAGGTGTATAAGATAAGTATGTTATTCAATTGAAAGTTGTTGCAAAGGAATTTATTAGATTTTAGGGTGTTTATGGAATATTATAGATTGTCTTTGAGTGTTACGTGTGGTTCACAATTCATCTTTGGATAAAAGGAAGTGTTCACTCTAATGTTCAATGGTCTTTACACAGGTTTGGTTGAGCTTGGGTGTTTACACTAATTATGAAAATGCTTTGATATTTCTGGAAGTGTGAAGTGGAATATATTTATGGATTTAGGTCCTAGTTAAGGTGTGATGTGTTTCACTTTCATTCCTCCCCACTATGGGAATTCTTAGTGCTGAACTAATTTGAACTTGCATGGTTGAGGTGCATAGCCAACCTTGTAAATTTTTTTCAAGGTTGAGGATGATATATATGTTGAATTGATGGAGGATGTTTGAATGAAGTGTGTGTGATGTAAATTATGATATGAAGTACCAAAGTGTAAAGTGTAGTGTGAGATTTAACGACTAAGACTACTAGAAGCAGTGAGCATAAGGTGTCTACATTATTTAGAGAGTGTGTGAATGTACTGGTGGTGTAGTGGTGAAAATTTTCTATTTATTTGAATGGATTTATCATTATAACAATCTTTTGTCTTCATTTATGTAATCTAACAATTGGTAGTGAGCCCTACTTCCACCTAGGAAATGAGCCCTCTAGTAGTGAGCCTATTGCATTATTTTTTTGCAATTACTTTATACTATGAGCTAATACTCATCATTTTTTTTTTCCCTTCTTGGGTTTTCCCCATAAATATGGTGTCCTTCTATGTATGGTGTTGATGTGTTGTTTCTATTATTTACTTTCATGCCAAATCAATATAACATTTTAAAGGTTAATAAGGTTAATGTTGATCTAAATATTAATGAGGTTTTGATGTTTTAATAAACAATTGATTCAACCCCCTCTCAGTTCTCTTGTGAATTCAACAAACTTGACCATTCTTAGCTCCAAAAGATTCTTTTAAAATCACTAAACAACTAGCAGTCCAAGCAACTTGGTTCTTCCAAAAGATCCTTTCCATTCTCCTAGTTGATACCACTTATGAACCCCAGTTAGCCATTCCCTTTAGAACCACATCTTCCCCATTAGATTTGAACTTGAGCTCAATCATTTGGTAGTGTGTGGTGTACTCGCCCAATGAATGCAACCACTACACACCTACAATCACATCAATTTCACCCAAACCAATGACATAGAAATCATCACAAACCTTATGATCTCCAAATGTTATGTCCAACTTTCAAACTTTCTCCTTGCAAGGTAAGTTATACCCATCCACCATAGTGATAGGTAACCCTTCAAAATTATCTGCATCTAGCCTTCTTCTCAATACAAGTCCCTCATTAATGAAGTTGTGAGTATCTCCTCCATCAATTAGGCTAATTAATATTTTTCTTGCAAGGACTCCCCAAACCTTGACAAAATGGTATCTATGTGTGTTGGATAGAGATGCTAGAATACCACCACTGACCTTCTTCTTATCTTCTTCCTCTAGAGGGATGTCTTCGGATCCATATGAATCTAATTCTTTGTTAGAGATAAATTCTATATTGTGAGCTTTCCCCATTCCAAGACACTTGTGTCCTAGAACCCATGGTTCTATGCAAGAGAAATAAAGTTTCCTCCTTCTAATATCATTCTTGGTTTCAACATCACTCTTCCTAGGTACGACATGGGGAGTAGGTTTATGAGCTGAACTAGGCTTCTTTTGAAAGTATCCCTTTTGGTTTATTCCATATTGAAGGTTTTTATTGTTGTTGAGGAACATAATTCTCTAGATCAAAAGCTTTCTAGATAGTCTCTTGAAGTTTTGAGGGGTGGAATGCTTTCACTAAGCCCATAATTTGTTCTACCAAGACTTCAATGAATAGTACTATGAGTCGGCTCCCTAAGATGTTAGTTACCATGACTAATAGCTTCTAGAAATCTGCAACATATTCTTCCACACTCCCTTTTTTCTTGAGGTGAGCCAATTCTCTAAAATGTTCTTTTTTATCTCTCCTATCAAATATCTCAACTAGTCTACTGTAGAATTCATCATAATATTTGATCAATTTGTGGCCTTGAGTGATCAAACCATGGTACCACCAATCATGAGAAACTCCTTCCAAATGTAGGGTGGAAAAATTTATGGAATATTTCTCAGACATTAGATTGAGTTCCAAATATGTATCAAGTTTCTACAACCATGCCCTAGCAATGCTTTTCTCAACTCCATCAAAATGGGAAATAAATAGTTTTCCCAATGAGTACTCCAATTCTTTTGGCTTGAGGGGTGAATGATAAATTTCCCTTTTATTCTTCTTAATTGTCATGGAATCTCTCAAAGACAAGATCTCTTTCATTGGAGGGTCCAAAGCCCTCTACTCTTCATAAGCTCTTGAGATGTCATTTTGCAAGGTAGTTTCTTCTTTTGGAATTTCTTCCACTCTTTGAATTAACTTAGGTTTAAGGGTCCTATTACTAAATTCCATTAATTTTTTTTGTGTAGCAGTCACCTTATCCTTCCTCTTTCCACCACTCGTTTCACTGAAGGCACTATCTCCTTTAATACTATAGTGTAGGAAAAGTATCCCTTTTTCACACTTAATTTGGAAATAATTAACAATAAAATGAGCTTAATTATGCCTTGATTTATTGTTGTAATATGTTTTTCATATTCACATTAAGTTTAGGGACCTTTTATTAAAATTGACTCAATTATGCCTTATTTATTTTCTATTTTTAATCTTTCTTCCCAAAGTGCTATTTGGCCTAGACCCTCGTCCTAACGCAAAAAAAGGGAAATTGCAAGATTCCTCAAAGAATTCACTCACCTAAAGGTTGAAAGTGGATTTTGAATTGAGGTATCTTATTTCCCGAATGAAATGGAAGAATAGATAAGTTCATTCAGTCCATTTTCCCTTGCTATTTATAGTAAGTTTCGTGAAACATTTCAAAGTTAGTATAAAAACCTTATGTGTAGTGAACCTTACCCCATTTTTCTATGTTTCAAATACTATCATTCTCTTTCCTTACATTAGTTTGCATCCATTGAAACATCTAACAAAACATGTTGGAAAGATGATTTTTCCCTTGTATTATTTCCTCAAAATTTTCTTTGGCTTCATTATCCTCCATTATTTCTCCTTGACTTTTTTTCTTTAGTTCTCTCCTTTGGAGTCTAGTCTCCCTTTCACTTGGTAGAATTAATCATTAGAAAACCTTACAAACTGGTAAAATCTTGCTTTGATACCACTATAATATCCTTGACATACAAATTTAACAAATAATTTTTGTAGATATAATTCAAAACACAACAAGATAAGCACAACAAATATTAAACTAAAATATGATGAGAAATTTAGAATATATGAATGATATATTGACTATAATTTAGAATAATGATCCAAAATGATTTTCCAAATCACCATAAATCAAACAATAGTACTAACTTCCCTACAAGATCCTTAAAGCTTAGATTCAATCCTTGAATGAGAATACCCTCAAGAACCAAAGGGGTTTCGTCCTTTGATCCTAGTGAACATTGGGTTTTCATCCAATGAACACAACTCTTATGAGTTTTCATCCACAAAAAGAATTAGAACACAAGTTTCCCAAATTTATAAGAGATAACACAATAATTCGATCCCTCACATGAATTGATTTCATATATTTATATGCCCCTCTAAGGAATAGGTTGGCCTTGAGCCCAATTGGAACCAAAGCTAATAATTTGAATTTCCAACATGCTACATTAGGTTTGCCTTAAGGCCAATGTAGATTCCTTTGGAATAATCATGTCATCCTATAGACCCATCCACACACTTTCCTTTCCCTTTCCAACTTCCTAAATCTTTGTCATTACTATTGCATGATCCTGCGATGTCTTATCCTTCAAGCATGTAGGAGTGGATGCTAGTTGACTAGCATAGTTTGCTTCTAATAGCAATATCTTTCTTTTTCCCAATCCTTCTTTGTTGAGATTTAGATACGATGTGCAAGTTTTATCAAAGGTGCTATATTCCAAACCACAAACCTAAATGCACTCTTGCCAACGAATGTAGAGGGATTCCCATAATCAACTCTATTCTAGCATAGTGAATCTCAATTGATGATTTTCTGATGGCGATATCTTCTTGGTAGATGATCCTTTTCTTACGATCACTAGACATGTTGTGGGGCCTTTACTATAAATGTTATGTTCTAAACCATAGACTAAAATGAGCTCCCTGTGAAGGAATGTGATAGAATTCTCGAATTCCACTCTATAACTATCCTTTTTAGAAAAAAAGAGACATTACATGTTTGTACATGTGCAAGGTAAGGTAAAAAGGCGACTTTAAATAGATTGATAAGCTCCCACAATAAATTCTAATTACTTCTTATTAATTTCCACTTTCAACAATGATAGCCAAAACAATATTCAAATATATAAGTATACATATAATTACATATAGTATAATTGGTGGGTGCAAAAAGGGAGGCGAAAAAGTGGCCACGCCTTTCAATTTTTTTAAAAATCCATAACTCAAGCACATTATAAAATGCTCGTGTTATAACACACTTGTGTTATGGCTTGGAGTTATCGAGCCTTAGGCTCAGTCACTCCCAAGCTATAATGCGAGCATGTTATATGTTATTTAAATAAAAAAAGTAAAACTTCATTCTATTTTTTTCAACTTTATGTTCTCCTTCACAACTTGAAACCCTTGCATAACGTGTTAGCAATGTTGGAAGGCCAAAATACTTGAATTCTTCACCAAATCTTCATCAAAATGTTGCCATGACATTAGTGGGGTCGAAGAAGTAAGTAATATCTATTTTTTGATGTGAATTTGGCATCAAATAGGTAGATCTAATATGTTTTTTGATGTAAATTATTTAATTTTTAGGAAATGATAATGCACCTCCAAACTCTCCTCAAAGTTCCTCTTCAAAATCTCGATTCACCTCATGCCCAAATCCCTACTAAAGAACAACCCCAATAAACACCTCCAAAAAATTCCTCAACATGCTCTAGGAACTCAAGAATATTTAATGGGGGAAATTAAAAATAACAAAAAACAAATTGAGGAGTTAATTGCAAGGTTGAAAGATCCTGTAAACTCAAACTTGAATAGAACCCCACTTGCTCAATCACTTGAATTGATAATATCACATGTAGATTCAATTAGCAAGAAAATAAGTAGTTGGCCAGAGAAGAGACAAGAGTTTAGAGAATTTTTTGTAAATAAATTATCCTATAAACAAGTTAAAGATGAAAAATTACAAAATTTAACTTGTGTACACTATTCACAAACCCTAGAAAAAATCAACCTTTACATACTTCAAGCAAGAGGTTCCCTATATATTGGTGCAACCAACCAGGGATAACTAACCATTTTTGGAGGAGGTGGTGGATGGTTTTTGACCATCCTCCATGCAACAACAATGAGGTGCTAAAATATTTTTTGAGGAAACTCTATTGTGAGTTTGTCCTCAATAAAATTCTAAACTATTTTGCTATGCGGGACTTCCAGGGTAGAGGTGGGGGCTCCACACAAAACATAGTTGAGGCATGTATCAATGAATAGTGTCTATTGAGATGAGAACTTGATAGATGAACAGATGAGCATGTTGTCATGTCCCCTTTCTAAATTTAGAAACTTTCTTATTTTGGTAGGCCTGGTTTCTTAAAATAGTAAGTTGGAAATGTGCAACTTAATTGGGAAAGGTTGGTTTTCCAAGGAGTTTGATTTATTCTATTTTGGTGGAAAATTATCAAATGATATGAATTATCTTAATAAAGCCAATTTTGGCATGGCTTTTGGAAAAGACAAAAAAGTTGATTTTTGGGGTTGTGAAATGTTGCTAAAAAGAAATTTGTTTTATTCTTGCTTTTGGGAGAAATTGATCTTCATTTGACTATTGGCTATGGGAGTTACTTTTTTTCACATCTAGCACTTACTCCTTGGGTGTTGGGACTTGGGCACCCATGATGGTGGCTTAATGGTTTTTCCTTTATTATATACCAGGTTCATTGATTGGGGTTTCATTCTATGTTTTGCATTTCATAGGCATATGTTCTTCTTCAAAGGATGAGAAACCATGGAAGGAGTAATCTTCCAGGTGGATAAACCAGGGAGATAGAGACTTGTAGACAGTGGGTTTATAGGTCTCTAGAGGAAACTTCATATAGGGGTTGCAATTGTGCTTTCAGAGGAGTTTTATTGCGTACTTTTGTAAGGTTTTTTGGTTGTGGATTTTGGTGTGTTTTCTTTGGAATTTGTAATCTGTTATTTTTCTATTCTAAGTATCACTACTATGTGTTATTTTTCTATTATAAACAACTCTATAAAATTTGTATTTTGGCTCTATCATTATATTGGGATTCTAGAGAGTTTTTGGTGCAAATCTATTAGGGTTTTGATGTATTTTGAGTTGTCAAATTGGTATCCATTATGCATGTTGTAAGGGAAGATATGTAGACTATACAAAGGTAATTTTTACATGCCATTTTTCTGCAATTTTTTTTGTAGAAACTTTATTTGTTGCTGCAATAAAAAATCTCGAGTGTTTGTGGCTTCATTGGTGCAATTTTCAGCATACTCGATTTCACCGTTTCTCTTGTTTGCAAATTTAACCATGAAAATTATTAAAGGAATTAAAATCTGATTGAAATATTCCACAAGGGTTATTACAATGGTATTAGAGCTGAGATATTTTCAGCTTGAGGGTTTAAATAAATTTTTATGCAATTGAGTGATCGAGAAAGGAGATATTTGGAGTAGGAAAAGAATAAGGACTTTATCTCAATCCCTCAACCATAAAGGGGTACAGTTGAAATTTTTAGGAGTAAAAAAATGGCTGAAGAAGAGGAAATGAATAATAAATTCTTGCAAGACCTTCAAAGAATCCAAATAGAAATTGTAGATAGTCTTGCAAAGATAAGCGAGGTAATGGGATTGTTGGTAGAGAGGCTCCTAATGCCGACATCACCATAGGAAAAGGGTAGCATCTCAACACCATCATCTAAAGCATCTAAAAATTATAAATAAATTTTCCTACTAGAAGGTGAGTCTTCAACATCTAACCATCCTTCTAATCCTATGGAAGAACGGGAAAAATAAATAGCTACCATTAGAGTGACTTATGATAACCAAGATGAGAGTTTCAAAAATGTAGAGCTTTTCAATGGCTATGTCTCACAAATGTAAAACATGATGAAAATAAAAGGGAACAAACCACATACAGATTTTGATGGAAGAGATATTAGGAGAAAATTCAACAAGATTTTTTCCCCTACCTTTGATGGAACAAATAAAATATTAGCTAGAGTTTGGCTCCAAAAGTTGTAGACTTATTTCACTCTTAGCCCAATGAAAGAGCAAGATGCCATACAATTCACTACTCTTCATCTTGAAGGTGTTTTTTATGATTGGAGGTATCATTGCATGACTACTTAAGGTCACATTCAGGTAAATACTTTTGATGATTTCAATCAGAGATTGATAGACAAAATTGAGCTTAAAGATGAAGAAGAATATTTTAAGGAGTCGTCTAGTTTGAAATAAGCACCCTCCATTGATGAATATGCAAAGAAATTTCAGAAAATAGGATCATATATATTTTACTTGAAGGTCTTGAAGAACCTATTAAGGGATTAGTCAAGGAATTCTCACCCACTACCTTGTAGGAGGTAGTTAAGAGAAGTTTGCAACATGAAGTGTCCATTCCCAAGAAAGTGGGATTCCATCAATCCAAACCTCCAATTCTATGGTAACCAAAAGTAAATTTTTAGAAAAGGACTCCTATAGTTCCCCCATAAAAGAATGTTCCAAACTCAATAGGAAAAAGGCTGGATAATGTGACAAAATTTGAACTTCAAAGGAAAAAGCTCTATTTTACTTGTAGGGAACCATGGTCTGAAGGAAATAGATGCTCCGAGAAAGGACAAGTGCATTTTATTGAGGTGGTTTCAGATTTAGACACAAAAGATAATACTGTCTTCTGTGAGTGAAAAGATGAAGCAAAATCAGAAGAAGAAAATGAAACTAGCAAGGGAGTCACCATAGTAGCCCTATATGGAGCACCAAGATACCATCCCTTTAGAGTTTGAGTTATAGCTAGTCAAAGGAAATTTTTTCACATATACAGTGGTGCAACAAATAACATCAAAGATGAGGGTTATATGTCCAAGAGAGGATTGAGGATATAATACTTTGATGGTTTTAGTGTTACTGTTGTTGATGGTTTTATTATACCTTGCACCCAATTGGTATGGAAGCTCTAAATAACTCTGGGTGACTATGAGATTTGTGATGACTTTTATGTGGTTGGTATAGGGGAAACTAGTGTTGTTTTGGGTGTTCAATGGCTGCATTCTATTGGGGGATACTGCAAAAACCACCAAAATATGGAGTTCAAGTTTCAAGAAAATGGAAAAGAAATTGTGTTAAGAGGCTTATCAAATGGGGCACTGAGAGTGGTTTCTGCCAAGAGGATGGAAAGGAATTTTAGGAGGGGACAAGTAGCTTGGGAAACAATAATCTTGATCCATACCATAAGCTCTTCCAAAAAAAAAGGTAAAAATAATTTTGAAATTTAGTCCATTCTTGATCAACATGGTCTTATTCTCAATGATCTGTCTCTTGGGTTACCACCAAATATGGGGTTTGAACATGCCACGAGTTAGAACAAGGTACCAAACCTGCAATTACTAATCCCTACCATCACCCTAGGAGTTATAAGGAGGAGATAGAAAAGACCATCTAAGAGCTTCTTGATTTAGGTTTCATAAGGCCTAGTTCTAGCCCATTTGCCTCTTATGTAGTTTTAGTAAAAAGAAGGATGGCACAATGAAGATGTGTGTTGACTATAGAGCCCTAAAAAATAAAACCATAAATAATAGGTATCCCATCCGAAGAATAGATGAAATTATTGATGAGTTGAATGGGGTGGTTTATTTCTTTAAAATTGATCTAAGACTAGGTTACCACCAAATCAACATGAGAAAGGAAGATGCAAAGAAGACTACTTTTTGTTATCACTATAGCCATTTTGAGTTCCATTTCATGCCATTTGGTCTCACAATTGCACCAACAATTGATGCAGGAGTATCCCTGGTTGTAAAGCAATCTTTTGTTAACCAAAAATAGTTCTTTTCTTGCATTGCATTTAGTAGCAGTTTATTGCATCATTGTTTCTCAGCTCGCGAAGTAGGATATAGCACCTACACATTGACATCTATCACATATCCAGATTTCATATCATCTACATTTTTCTACTAGAAGTTATCACTCTCAAAATGTTAGCATGATTACCAATCAAAGCATTTGGGGCTGACCTAGTCCATTTTCTTAGTGCGAACCTATTCCAGATCATTAAAAGCTTAACGGGACACCTTACAAGCATCTTGGGTTCATCGGGACATATCTTGGAGATTTACAAGTTACTTATTTTTGTGTGGAGTTATATTTCCATATTTATTTTTAATCTAACCTTCATGTATGATCATTCATCATGTTATTAACCCTTGAGAAGAATATTTATAAGCATTGTAATTCATTGTATATAATCAATAGTTTAGAGATAAGATCTTCAGATTCATTAAATTTTTGCATAAACCCTTTGGGGGCATGTAATAAGGCTAGTTAGCTAGTTTTATTATTGAATACCCTTGTGGTAGGCCTGTGAGCCTTAGATAATCACCCTTGAGGACTATGTTTCATGTAATGTTATCAATTCAATGAAGTTTCATGTTTTCATATCAATTTGTAGTGTTATTTCCATTGTGTTGACTCATTGTTGCACAATTTAGATTGTTCCTTTTGGAACCCTCCTATTGTGACTGCATGAAGTGGTATTAGAGTGAGTTTTCAATTCCTGAAGGAATTCTTTGAGATGAAAAAATCACTAACCAGAGGCTGACTACATTTGTTTTCAACCAATCATTGATTGTGAGGAAGTTGAAAATCCTTGCATCTAGATTGCTGAACTGAGGCAGTTGCACCGAATTCGAGGGGAGATATGTCGCCAAGGAGAGCGCTTGCTATGGAAAATGTTGCTGGAAGAATGGATGAGATGCTGGAGATGATGCAAAAGATGTGAGTTAGGTTAGATGTTGTAGTAGAGGACCGAAGGTGAGGCCTAAACCCTAGGCAGAATGATGAAAGTGATGATGAAGCAGAGCATGTGAATCAATTTGGAGAAACCCTAGGTGAAGAATAAGATGAATCAGATCAAGTAAAGATATTGAAAGTGATATCAAATATTAGCAAGTGAACTAGAGTTGAAATTCAAAATTACACGAGAAATTTGAATCTTGAAGAATTGATTGATTAGATCAATGAGATGGAAGAATATTTTGAATATGAAGAAATTGATGATCCAGAGAGAGTTATATTTGTGAAAACAAAATTGAAAGGTAATGCTACATTATGGTGGAAAGAAGTTCAATTAGACCAAAATAGAAGAGGTAAAGAAAGAATCATCAAGTGGGAAAGGATGGTGACAAAGTTGAAGGATCAATTCATATCAACAGATTATGAACTAGAATTGTTGAAAAGAATGCGAAACCTTAGGAAAAAAGAAAGATATGTGAAGGAGTATACTAAATCATTCTACAAGATAATCAGAATCAGTGATAGTGAAGCAAGCATATAAAAGGTTGTAAGATATATCAATGGACTAACAACAAACATTCAAGAAGAATTGAGCCTGGTTAAGATGACATCTATTGAGGAAGAATATCGAATTGCATTAAAATTTACAGAGAAGTTGAACAAGAAGTTTGAACAAAAGAAGAGAAGTGCAAGAGGAAGATTCTAGAAGAGTGGATCCCAAACTAGAGAATGAAGACCTTATACCGAGTAGAATAAAGATACAAAATCCTATCTGAGTGAAGAAAAGGATGCTAATTCATACCACAAAGGTAGAGAAGACAAAAATTTCTATTGCAGTGATAGAGGAGGTCATAATTCTTACCACAATGATGGATTCTAGAGAGATGAAGCAATATCTAAGAGAAGACCATTCAAGGGAACTTGTTTCAAGTATGGAGGCAAAGGACATAGAGCATCGAGTGCCATCAAGGAAGTACTAGAAAGAAATCTGAGCATACCAGGAGAGTAGAATATGTGGATGAAGAACATGTTGGATCCCCTAATTCAAAGAAAGGTGAATCATTAGTTATGAGAAGAGCTTTAATGCATAAAGAAGTGATAAAGGAATCACCATAGAGGAAAAGTCTATTCAAAACCAGATGTAAATTTGGAGGAAAGGTATATAAAGTTATCATTGATAGTGGTAGTACTGATAATCTAGTTTTAGAGTATATGGTAAAAAATTGGACTTGAAGAGATTGAAACATCCAAACACCTATTGGATAACATAGATTCAAGATGAGCATAAGATATTGTTGAATGAACAATGTTTGGTGAAATTTCATATTGGGTCATATAGGGATAAAGTATTGTGTGATATTATGCCTATGGATGTATGCCATTTAATATTAGGAAGACCATGGCAATATGATAAGAAAGTGATTCATGATGGAAGAAGAAATACTTATACTGTGACATCAAATGGAAAGAGAATCAAGTTGATACCTTTGGAGGAACAGGAGAAGATTAAATATTGTGGCACTGCCAGACTATGTTTGGTAGATGGGGGGAAATTTCTTTATGGATTAAGGCATGAGAACATGTGTTTTGCATTGATTCCAAAGAAAGGAGGTAGTCTAGAGATAGAAGAGGTAAATATCCACCACAGATAGAAGTTGTAGAACTGCTAAAAAAATATGAGAACATCATATTTGAGAATGTACCAGAGGGGATTCCACCTATTCAGAGTATCATTCATCTATATAGATCTAATACTAGGAGCAAATTTTCCAAAAAAAGTAGCACATAGAATGACACCAACAAAGAATGCAGAGTTGAATTGGCAGATTCAATTTTTTTTGAGGAAAGGATTGATTAGAGAAATTTTGAGCCCATGTGCGGTACCTACTGTACTTTCACCTAAGAAAGATGGAGAGTAGAGAATGTGTATAGATTCAAGAGAAATCAATAGGACCATTGTCAAGTATATATTCCCATTATCGAGGATGGATGACATTATGGGATTTTTGAGTGGATCAACGTACTTCACAAAGATTGACCTCAAGAGTGAATATCATCAAATCAAAATCAGAGAAGGAGATGAATGAAAGACTACATTTAAGAATAATGAAGGATTGTATGAGTGGTTAGTGATGCCTTTTGGATTGACCAATGCACTGAGCACTTTCATGAGATTGTCGAATGAAGTATTGAAGAAATTATTAAGTTTGTCATTGTTTACTTGGATGGTATTATGATTTTCAGTAAAAATAGAGAATAATTCTTGTAGCACATCTGACAAGTATTGCAAATATTAAGAGAAGAGAAGTTGATGATTAATGTCAAGAAGTGTAGTTTCATGAAGAAAAAGTTGGTATACTTGGGATTTGTTATTTATGTTGAAGGATTGAAGATGGACCCTAAGAAATTAAAATCAATTTTAGATTGGCCTACATTGGTAAACATTGGAGAAGATCATTCCATGGATTAGCTAGTTTCTATTGGAATTTTATCAGAAGTTTCAGTAGTGTTTGTAACCTTATGAAAAAGATGATGAGAGGAGATAAGAAGGAATTTAAGTGAACATATGGAGCACAAAGTAGCTTTGAATTATTGAAGCAAAAGGTGATAGAATAGCCAATATTAGCATTACCATATTTTGACAAGGTATTTCAAGTGGAAGTGATGCAGGAGCATCCAGTTGTGTAAGGGCAATCTTGCATCACCCAAAAATAGTTAAATTTCAAGTTTCTCATTTTTTTAGATATTTTTAAATTTTTGGATACCCTTTTCATCATAATGAAATTCTCAATTTATGGTTTTTATTTTCTATTCCTAGGTTGAAAGATATTACAGTTTTAGTTTCCCAGATTTGCACTTGAAAATCTTCTGAGTTAGAATTGAGGCACTTAGAGTTCCTATAATGGCCCTAAAACTTTCCAAAATTAATGTAGCAGTTTTGAGCACATTATTTACTTCGAGACCTTTCCAACGGTTCAAACGGTTCGCGAATCAGAGTCCCGGATCAAAAGTTATGGCCCCGGGAAGTTGGCACACTCTAAAAGATACAATTGCAAATGTTCTTTTGAAATTTGAACTTCAAGTTGTAATTTTTCAGCGCCAAACCACCTAAACTCAAATTTGAATGTTGTTTTGGCTCCAAACTAAAGAGGATCTCTATTTATGGGCAGGTTTCTAATTTTTGGGTAACTTTTTGGGGACAAGCTCGCATATTGCGAAAG
>VDFB02047230.1:369477591-369916840 GCA_007258455.2 Sequoia sempervirens | reverse complement strand
GTGGAAGATTCATCCACGGCTATCCCTAAAAGGCGTGGATTGACTAGTTGGGTTTTCCTCAACCATCTAATATGTGACGGGTCACTTCTCAAATTACCATGGGTGTCTGATGTAGGAGCATCCAGTGGTGTAAGGGCAATCTTGCATCACCCAAAAATAGTTAAATTTCAAGTTTCTTGGTTTTTATATGTTTTTACATTTTTTGATACCCTTTTTGTCATAATGAAATTCTGAATTTATGGTTTTTATTTTTTATTCCTGGGTTAAAAGATATTGTAGTTTTAGTTTCCCAGATTTGCACCTGAAAATCTTCCAAGTTAGAATTGAGGCACTTAGAGTTCCCGGAACAGCCCCAAAACTTTCCAAAATTGAAGTAGCAATTTCGAGCGCATTATTGACTTTGAGACCTTTCCAACGGTTCAAACGGTTCGTGAATCGGAGTCCCAGATCAAAAGTTATGGCCCTGAGAAGTTGGCGCACTTTCTAGAAGATACAATTGCAAATGTTCTTTTGGAATTTGAACTTCAAGTTGTAATTTTTCAGCACCAAACCACCTAAACTCAAATTTGAATGTTGTTTTGGCTCCAAACTAAAGAGGAGCTCTATTTATGGGCAGGTTTCTAATTTTTGGGTAACTTTTTGGGGACAAGCTCGCATATTGCGAAAGGGTGATTCTGTAGCTTTTTGTAACTTGCATGTGTTGTAGAACTTGGGGATTTGGGATCCTCTGCATGTAAGAAACTCCATTTTCTGAATAATAAAATTATTCTCTTGTTTGTGGGTTATTTTCTAAGTCTCGGGTTGCGCCCTCATTAGGAAGTGCAATTGGAGCAGTATTGAGTCAAGAAGGAAGACCTATAGCTTATTTCAGTGACAAGTTGAATGATGCCAAAAGAAGACACTTAGTTTATGATCAAGAATTCTATGCCATAATTCAAGCCTTGAAGAAGTGGAGACATTATTTGTTGCCTAAAGAATTTGTGTTATATATAGATCATCAAGCTTTACAATACCTGAATAGTCAAGGAAAGGAGAATCAGAAACATATGAGATGGGTTGAGTTCTTGCAGAGTTATACATTTGTGTTGAGGCATAGAAGTGGCAAGTCAAACAAAGTTGCAAATGCATTGAGAAGAAGGAGGAATTTGTTGATAGAGATGAGAGTGAAAGTATTTGGATTTGAATAATTGAAATATATGTATGAAGATGATACAAATTTTGGAAAAGCATGAAGAGCATGTAAAGAACCAATAGTGACAAACCAAAGCCAATGGTTGGATTATTTCATTCAAGAAGGGTTGTTATTCAAAGGAAATTAGTTGTATATACTCAGGAGTTTGATGGGGGAGAATTTGATCAAGGAAAAGCATAGTGGAGGTTTAGCAGGACATTTGGAGTGGATAAGGTTGCAACTTTGGTGAGTGGACATTATTTTTGGCCGTAGATATATAAAGATGTAAGGAAGTATGTTCAAAGTTACAGAATTTGTCAAATTGCAAAAGGGAGTAGTCAGAATACTGGATTGTATAAACCTTTGACAGTATCAGAGAGACCTTGGGAAAGTTTGAGAATGGATTTCATATTCGGATTACCAATAACACAGAGAGGTTATGATTCTATTCTGGTATTAGTGGACAAATTTTCTAAAATGACACATTTTATTCCATGTAAGAAGACTAATGATGCAATGCATATTGCTGACTTATTTTTAAGGAAATTGTGAGGTTGCATGGATTACTTAGGAATATTATTTTAGACAGAGACACTAAATTCATTGGATACTTTTGGAGGAAAAAGATGAAGATAGATTTGAAGTCCAGTTCAACATATCACCTATAAACAAATGGACAAATATAAGTAGTGAACAAAATTTTGGGTAACTTGTTGAGATGTTTGGTCGGAGATAAGGTAGGAAGTTGGGATAGAATTTCACCACATGAAGAATTTACATACAATAATTTAGTGAGCCATAGTATAGGGAAGACACCATTTTAGATTGTTATTGGAGTAAATCCTAGAGGAGTTGTAGAGTTGAGGGACATCAACATGGAGAATAAAAGAAGTGTGGAGGCAGAAGGGTTTGTAGATTTCATGGAGACATTGCATAATCAGATCTGGAAGCATTTAGAAGACATGAATGGTAAGTATAAGAAAAAGGTAGATGAACACTGGAGACATAAGGAATTTTTTGTTGGAGATGAAGTAATGGTATATTTGAGGAAGGAGATATTTCTAGTTGGAACATAAAATAATTTGAATATGAGGAAGTTTAGACCGTGTAAGATACTAAGGAAGTTTGATTCTAGAAATGCATATAAAAGTTACTAGAGACATTAGGTATATCACCTATTTTCAATGTTGTAAACATATATGAATTTCATGAAGGATAGTCGAGTGGTAGTAGTGAGGAAGTGGATTTGAAGGAGCAGTTACCACACTAGGAATTGGAGGAGATTGAACAAATTTTGGATACCAAAACCGAAAGGAGCACTAGGAACAAGTAATACAAAGAATATCTTGTGAAGTGGAAAGGAAAACCAGTGGAGGATTCATCATGGATTTCTCAGGGTAAGGTGGACCATATTGGTTTTCCTCTTAGCCTTGGAAAGTGAGGGACTCAATTTTCTTCCAACCCCAGGTGTTTGATGCAAGAGCATTCCTGGTTGTAAAGAAATCATGTGTCAAAAAAAATTTCTTTTCTTACATTGCATTCAGTAGTAGTTTACCATATCATTGTTTCTCGGCTCATGGAGCAAGATATAACACCTACACATCGAAATCTATCAAACATACAAATTTCATATCATCTACATTTGTCTACCATAAGTTATCGCTCTCATAATTTTAGTGTGATTACCAGTCTGAGCATTTAGGGCTGACCTAGTCCAATTTCTTAGTGTGGACCTATTCCAAATCATGCAGAGCTTAATGGGACACCTTACAAGCATCTTGGGTTCATTGGGACCTATCTTGGAGATTCAAAAGTTACTTCTTTTTACATGGAATTATCTTTCCATATTTATTTTGAAGCCAACCTTCATGTATGATCATTCATCGAGTTATTAAACCTTGTGGTCAATGCGGACCTATATTGGAGCTTTAGAAGCATATTTATAAGCATTGTAATTCATTGTAGATCATCAATATTTTAGAGATAAGATTCAGATTCATTACATTTTCACATAAACCCTTTTAGGGCATGTAATAAGGCCAATTGGTTAGTTGTATTGTTGAATTCCCTTGAGGCAGGACTGTGAGCCCCAGGTACTCACCCTTGAGGCCTATGTTGCATGTAAGGTTATCAATTCAATGAGGTTTCATGTTTGCATAAAAAAATTTAGTGCTATTTTCGCTATGTTGACTCATTGTTTCATAGTTCAAACTATTCCTTTTCGAACCCTCCTACTATCACTGAACTAGCAACTTTCCAATCTTGCATGAATAAGGTTTTCAGTAAACATCTCAGGAATTTTTTTCTAGTGTTCTTTGACAATATTTTGATTTATAGTAAGACTTGGAAAGAGCACTTAGAACACTTGGATACAATTTTGGGCATCTTAGAGCAGTAATCCTTTTGTGCAAAATAATCAAAATGTGAATTTGGGTTGACTGAAATTTTATACTTGGGAAATGTCATAAGTGCTCAAGGAGTGTAGGTTGATAAATAGAAGATTCAAGCAATCATTGATTGGCCACCACAAACCAATCTTACATGGCTAAGAGTGTTGTTGAGACTGTGTAGCTACTATAGAAGATTTTTCAAAGGGTTTTCTCAACTTTCTACCCCTTTGATTGATTTAACCAAGAAAGGAGCTTTTTCTTGGACCGAGCAAGCCCAAAAAACATTTGATAAGATCAAGGAGGTAATGAGTTCATTCCCAGTGTTTGCAATTCCTAATCGTTTCTCTTCCATTTTCTGTTAAGTGTGATAATTTGGGAGAAGGTATTGGGGCTATCTTATGTCAAAAGGGGCACCCAATAGCTTCTGAAAGTAGAAAATTAAAAAGTTTGGAGAGGATATTCCATCTATGATAAATAAATGTTGGCAATAATTCATGCACTTGACAAGTTTAGGCAATAACTTGTATGTGGTAATTTTATGGTGAATTCTGATCACAAAAGTTTCAAATTCTTTCTAGACCAAAAGGATTTGAATGATCGGCAAAAAAAAGGGTAAGAAAATTGCAAGCACATGACTTTGAAATTGAATATGTAAAAGGGAAGAACAATGTGGTTGTTGATGCTCTATCTAGGAGACCTTCTTTATGTTCTCTTTCTACTGTTACTACTGATTGGAAGATTTCTATAATTTTAGAATATTCGAAGGACTATTTTCTTCTAATATAGTGGAAAAGAAGGTTGATGATGATAGGTACACTATTATTGATGGGATGATTTACTACAAGAATAGAATATTCTTAGTCCTAGGATCCAAAATCAAGGACAAAATATTGAGAGATTTTCATGATACACCATTGGCTGGACATCAGGGGTATTACAAGACATATAAGGAAGTTTGTGGGAGGTTTTCTTGGAAGTTCATGAAATAAGATGTTATCACTCACACCAAGGAATGCATGATGTGTCAACAAAACAAAGGTGATAAAATTTTTCTTGTAGGATTACTTCAACCACTTCCAATTCCTAAGAACAAGTGGGAAAGTATCTCCATGGAATTCATCACAGGTTTTCCTAAAGTTCACAGTAAATATTGCATATTTATGGTGGTAGATAGATTGACAAATTTTGCACATTTCTTTCCTATAACTTCTGAATTTAAGGCACCTCAAGTAGTAGATTTTTTTTAGAGAAATTTTTAGATTACATGGGTTGCCTAGGAACATTGTTAGTGATAGGGACAATAGGTTTCTCAGTTATTTTTGGAAGGAATTATTCTATTTGATAGTAATAGAACTTACTCCTAGCACAAGCTACCACCCACAAATGGATGGGCAAAGTGAAATTGTCAATAAATGGATAGAAGGGTATTTGAGAAACTATGTATCAAATCATCAAGGTGCTGGGCTGAAATGGTTACACATAGGGGAGTATTTTTACAACATGTCCCATCATATGTCCATCGAAATGTCTCCTTTTCATGCTCTTTATGGCTACAATTCTCTTTCTTTTGTTGACTTGTTATTTTTAGATAGTAGAGTTCCTCCAACAAGTGACTTCATCCAACAAATTCAAGATTTTAAGGTCTCTTAAAGATAATTTAAACCATTCCCAAAACCATAAAAAAGTTATATGCAAATAAGAAGAGGATAAAGAGAGTTTTTATAGTGGGAGAGTTGGTTTTTGTGAGGTTGCAGCCATATAAGCAAAGCTCTTTAAAAATGGTGGAGTAGAGAAGCTCAAACCAATAATTTATGTGCCTTACAAAGTCACCAGGAAGTTGGGGGAGGCTGCATATGAGTTGGAGCTGCCACCCGGTTGCAAGATACATAATGTTTTCCATGTTTCATGCTTGAAAAATGTTGTAGGAAAACACGTGGTGACTTCTCCTATGATACCACCTCTAGATGATGAGGGAAAATTAATTTTGGTACCTAAAAAGATTCTAGAAACAAGAGAGAAGCTAAGGAATAGAAGCATCATTGAGCACTTGGTCAAATGGAAGGATTTTCCCATTGAGGATGCAACATAGGAACGTTAAAAAATTATTAATCATCCAAACTTACATTGCTTGAGGATAAGTAATATTTTGGAGGGAGGACTTGTCATGTTCTGTTTATAAATTTAGAAACTTTCTAATTTTGGTAGGCCAAGTTTCCTAAAATAGTAAGTTGGAAATATGCAAATTAACTAGGAAAGGTTGGTTTTCCAAGGAGTTTAATTTATTATATTTTGGTGGAAAATTATCAAAAGTTATGAATTATTTTAATAAATCCAATTTGGGCAATTGCTTTTGGAAAATGCAAAAAAGTTGATTTTTGGGGTTGTGAAACATTGCTAAAAAGAAACTTGTTTTGTTCTTTCTTTTGGGAGAAATTAATTTTTATTTGAAAATTGGTCGTGGGAGTTACTTTTCTTCACATGTAGAACTTTCTCCTTGGGCGTTGGGACTTGGGTACCCATGATGGTTGCTTAATTCTTTTTTCTTTATTATATGCCAGGTTCACTGATTGGGGTTCCATTCTATGTTATATATTTCACAGGTATATGTTGCTCATCTTCAAAGCTAGCTGAGAAACCATTGAAAGAGTTATCTTCATTGCTAATAAACTAGGGGGATAGAGACATGGAGGTAGTGGGTTTACAGGTCTCTAGAGGAAACTTCATATAGGGGTTGCAATTGTGCTTTCAGAGGAGTTTTATTGTGTGCTTTTGCAGGGTTTTTGGTTGTGGATTTTGGTGTGTTTTCTTTGGAATTTGTAATATATATTTTTTTGTTGTGAGAAGTACTATTGTGTGTTATTTTTCTATTATAAATAGATATGTAATATTTTTATTCCAACTCTATCATTATATTAGAATTTTGGAGAGTTTTGGGTGCAAATCTATCAGGGTTTTGATGCATTTTGAGTTGTCAAATTGGTAGCCATTATGAATATTGTAAAGGTAGATCTATAGACTGTCCAAAGTGCCATTTTATAGGTGATTATGCTACCAAAATTTTTGTAGAAAATTTATTTGTTGCTGTAAAAAACAATGTGGAGTGTTTCTGGCTTCATTGGTGCAATTTTTAGCATAACAAATTTCATCATTTTCACTTGTCTATTTAACCACATAAATTGTTAAAGGACTTAAAATCTAATTGAAATATTTCACACAGGATATTACACATGTGAGTATCCCTTCCATTTTGAAGGAGAGTGTTGAGTTTGATACATTGTAGTCGATTAGTTCCCTCACCCAGAGCCTCATACAACATACCAATCCTCTAGTACAAGGTGAGTGTGGAGTCTTAGGGGAGTAGAGTTCCACCTAATTAATATCAATTTTGTGGGTCGCTCTAAGGTTATGATCTCGAGCATAGTCAAGGTGGAGGTGCCCATGGTACATATATAGTTGATCAAATGGTGATGATAGATGCCCTCCTTCATGAGGCATTTGGCCTTGATAGTCAGGTAAATGTTAGCAAGCTCATTGAATTTAATTTTTGAAATGAAAAATTAACTAAATTAGTTGAATTACTATAATGAAACTTCAGGTTTGTAGTGTTCACTCTATTTTCAATAGTCCTCCACCTCCCTATTATGTGACCACATGTACCACATAGGTATGTGTGGACTAAGGATTATTAGTATGGGTTGTTACACTTGATCCATGATGAATCAAAGCATAATTTAGCCACTAAACCACAATCTAAAACAAGATCATTCAAATTGAAAGTTAAACTAAGCATTTATTAAAACTAGAAATTACAAACTACAAAAATAGTTAAATTCCTATTTTAACCCATTTGAAACTTATCTTGTTTTGGAATTGGTGTCATGTTGATGTGGAACAATGACCCTTTCCTAATCCCGTGATTTGTCAGCCTATTTCAATCAATTCTATGGAAGAGAATTGATAAAACCATTGTGATAAATGGATGAAAACCTAATTTATGGTAAATTAACATGATTTTATGCTAAAATTGATCTAACTATGTAATTGCTAAGCTAATCTAAGCTAATTCCAAGCTAGAAGATGGAAACCCTAATTTATAAACAAGCTAAGATGGATGCATGGAAGCAATTAATGGATGTCTTAAGCTATTATGCAACTAAAAATGAACTAAAATAAGCTAAAAGTGAGTAAAAAGTGAGTGTGAGTGAGAGTGAATTCAACAACATAAGTTTGCAATTGAAAGATGGATCCAATTGTCTCCAAATAGTGTCCTATTTATAGGAGAGCAAATGAGAAATAGAGGGTTGAGATAAAAAATATTAATCAACGGTCAATGATGAAAGGAAGAAGAGGCATGGATGATGTATTCTCATCAACGGGTGAGAATGCAAGATGAGAATTAATCAAGGGCTCAAATTTGTTCCAAACACACTTTTGACTTGCACACACAAGTCACAAGGTGACTTGCTCAAGAGGTTAAAAGTTTAACTTGTTCAAGAAACCAAGTGAGATGATTGGAGGAGAGAGAATATTCTTTGGAATATTCTCATGGGTGAGGATAAAGATATTTTACAAATTAAAATAAATTTTTAATTGTGAAAAAATGGATAAGGAATATTTCATGGGAATATTCCCCTTTTTCACTTGTTTTCACAGCTGGAAGTCGAACTTGCTCTGAGAGTGAAGCATTGCAGTGAGTTGCTGAAGTTTGAAAGAGTTTGAATTTTGCTGAGAAGTTGAGTTTGCTGAAGAGGTGCACTTGGAAGTTAATCAAATTGTTAAAAGCTTGAGAGGTACGACTTTGCCAATTTAATTTGTTGCTAAAGCTAAGCGCCATTGCTGAGGTAGAAGAGGTACGCCATTGCTAATTAAAGGAGTATTTGCTGAAGATTGAGGTTGCTTGTGAAAGGTACGACTTTGCTAGTATTGAGGCTAAAATCTGATGTGTTAAGTAAGTTGAAGTTGCCAGTTGAAGGGACGCCTTGTAGTGAGTCGAATAGCTGAGAACTTAGAAGTACGAACTTGCTAGTTTGCTGATTGCTGATACGAAGTCATAGAAGTTTGAATTGCTGATTGAGGATTGTGAAGTAAAGTCATCAAGGTTCACTTAGAAATCTTTTCTAAGTGTTGGAATTCGAACTTATTCAAGAGAAGAAGCTGAGGTTTGCAAACACGAAAGTTATTGCAGCTTCTAGAATTCAACTGCAACCCCTACAATGCCTTATTTTATTAAATTTAATTGCTGATGAATGTTTGTTATGTTGCAGATGGCTGAAGCGAGGACAACCGGAAAGGACAATGGTGCCTCAAGATAGGCTGTGATCAAGAAACTCAGCAAAACGTTCATGCCAGAGTCGAAGTTTATTTAAAAGCTGGGAAAGTTGACGGACACTAATTTGGGCTCCGTCAACCTGGAGACCTTCAAGAACAGGCTGTTTGGAATTGGAAGTCATCGGGCTTCGGTCACTTCACACAACATCGTCCGAAGTGGATTATATGCAGCTGCTGGTTTTCCGCCAGCCATACAGTGTTCAGAGCTGATAATAGAGTGCGCCAATTGCTACGAGAAGGAACACCGGTCGATCACGACACCAGATGGCCAAGTGCTTGCCAATCTCACTCCGACGGCCATTGGTGAAGCTTTCGGGATCCCGGTGCATAGGAACATGATTTACAAGTCCAGAGAACGGGCTGAGCAGATGTATGCTTCCACATTCGAGAGGTGCATGGACACAATTAACACCCACTGGATGAGCACTCCTAAGCCATCTCGTGCAAAGTTGCCAAAACAGATCATAGCAGAGGACCTGAAATAGGAATACTGTGATCTTATCATGTTGCTGAGCAGGGTTGGTGGTTGCCCACAGTCCTACATTTTCGAGCCTTGGATGTTTTATTACATCAACCTGGTGCTAGAGGGCAAGGATTATGTCAATTGGGCTGAGATGATCAGCGATAGTATACATGAGCAACTCCTGAGCTTGAGGAGGACTAAAATGTTTTACATGAGCTCCTACCTTATTTATATGTTGGCACGGATGACGAAGTATAGGGGGATCTCTTACAAAGAGCCTGTTGGATGTGGCTCTCATCAGTTCAAAATCCATGAGGCGTGTACACAGTTGCACCTGTCAAGTACAACCCACTACAAATGTGTCAACGATTCATTCACCATGTACATCACGAGGCTGCTTCAGGAGAGGTTACATCACAGAATCTCTAGAGATGCCCAGGAACTGATTGAAAGGTATGGGTGCTGGTTTATACAATTTCTGAGATTTTCATACATTAGGCTGCAAGGATTTTCTTCATACCCATATAGGCTGCCTAAGTACCCAACAGATAAGATATTGATGCTAGAGATATCTAGACAATTACTTGCCTTTGACAAAATCCAAAAGAAGAAGAAGAAAGGGGGGATAGAGTTTCCGATTGTAATGGGCAACTCGGATGAGGTGTGTCCTTCGATACAGGTGGCTAGAGAAGCTGAGAATGAGCTTCAATTTTATCATTTCTCATATCATACAAGCTGACAGCATTATGACCCACACCATAACATCAATTTGGTTCTGTCGGAGGAGTTCAAACATAAGGCCACCATTGAGGATTATTGGGCTGATGCGGTTGATGAAATTGAAGTAAGGAAGAGAATGTTCTCTCGGTTGTCGATTACTCTGATCAGGGAGTGTGAGGTAGTTCCAGTTCCGGACCAGGTTAATGAGGATATGGATGTAGTCCATCCAGACTATGCAGCTGTTCGGATACTCCACTTCCACCTATAGATTGGTCAGAGCCCGAGGTTGCTGATATGGATACTATATCCATCTCGGTTATGACATTCACCAGGGCATGGGTTGACAGGAGAGTGAACAGATTGAAAAGTAGGTCAATTGCCTTGACTTACAACTTGATGGGAGATCACAGGACGCCCACCACAGGAAGAAAGAAACAGATCACAAGAGGGCCAGAGTCCAGAAAGAAATAATTAGTTCAGCCAGAGCCTCCACGAGTCATAGTGGCAGCACCTTTGGAGACACGTTCTCCAAGCATACAGGAGGTGTTCTTATTTGCTGATCAGAGAATTGCAGTGAGTCAGGTACTGGTGATACAGGATGACATTCAGCCTCCACGGAGGGAGTCAATTGGCCAGAGTGCCAATGTACCTATTAGGATTGATCAACATGATGATGAGGGGACCATTACTGACCCTCAGTTTCAGCAGGAGTTAGAGGCAGCCATGAACGATGGTGATAATGATGATATAGTGTCAGGTGACACTCAGCCACTTGAGGACAATGAGCCTCGCCAGAATGAGGAAGAGGTTGAACAAGTTAGAGAAGTCGAGGCACAGGAGCAGCAGCCCTTCGATATACTGTATGAGGTGCCCGATTGGCTTAAAGATAGAATGAGGAGAAGCCCTAGTGAGGAGCTTGATCCAGCGGTTGAGATGGAGGAATTATTGAACCGGATCAGTGCTCCTCCACCGAAGAAGAAGGCAAGGAAATTTTCGAAGATCTCCACCGATGAGGATGGCTCTCGTACTCTTCACGTTGCTGTCCCATGAGTCGAGTGTGACCGGAATGAAGCAGTTCTTGAAAATTACGTGGTCACCACTCTGGATTTGGGACACCCTACTGGTGCTCAGATTGTTGAGGAGTGTGATAACTCCTTCCTCGCCCTCAAGGATAGATTGTTCAAGAAAGAAGGGAAGTATAAGAAGTTGAAACGAGAACACAAAGCCTTAATTGGATATGTTCAACAGTTGTCTCATTCTCGAGGGCAGGATGTACCAGTGATAGAGCCTCCGGCAGATATTCCTAGAGAGTCGATCAGCGGCTTAGTAGAGTTGGGGAGGATGGCACAGGAGGCAGATAAATGGGTCATAGGAGTTCGTACTGAGACAGGACCTTGCCTTTGCCTTTCAGCAGGCCTCTACTATTTTGACACGGATGGATGCAGTGGATCAGGCTTGGGGCGATGCCTCTATCTATCAGAGTAAGGTGATCCAGCATCTTGAGGTGTTGAGGCATGTGCCATTGTAGTTGCTGATTGATGGAGGTGTCATTCAGGCAAATGACCGATATGATTTCTCTTGGTGGTATTCTTCAGCTATCACAGGGCGTGGCTTCTTCGATGCGGCACAGGTAGATTCAGCCAAGGTTCACAGGGCTATGGCCAGCATTATAGATGGAGTTCAGAACACCTTTGAGGCCATATTTGCTAGACGGCTGAATCCAGATGAGATAAGTTTTGATAATTTGAGGGGTTTGCTGGTGCCTTTCTTCGCAGACGTTAAGACCTTTGTACAGGATGACTTTGAGAATACTGCTACATTCTCCACTTTGATCCAGAACACGCAGGACTCCTTAGCTACTTGGAGAAAATCTTGTACGAGGCACGAGCATTCAGTCACGGTGTTAGAGTTTCAGTTAGATTGTGTTCCACCGATTTCAGCTCAGGAGGTTGAGGCCATACTTAGCAAATTTGTTGAGTTGGCAGTCAGAGAGAAGGCAAATGGGAACACACTACTGGACGAGGATCTTCTAGAAGACTGAATATGGAGCATTTATTACCTTTTTCTATTTTTGGGAGTGAGTGGGAATCTTTGATTCATTTAATGTACCACTCCCTATTCTGGCAGTTTTTAGGGTTAGGGCTGAGGTGGCACGATTCTGGCCACTCTATTGATTGTAACCCTAGCCGTCCTTTGGGACTTGGCTAGCTATAAAAGGGGGAGTCCCCCCTCATTTGTAATTCATTAGAATTAGATTAGACATTGGAATAGTAAACATTGAGAGAGCATTAGCATTAGAGCTAGATAGTGTAGCATTGTAGAGCATTTTGCATAATTTGGAGAAGAAAGAAAGTTTTCCCTTTGAAAAATTTTGAGGAGATCGTTGTGTAACACATTTTATGATAATAGATCTTTTCATTGATGATGGAATTCCTCTTGTCATGAAATGCTAGCAAGGTTTCTTCTTCCTTTCATATCCAAGTAGCTTAAATTCATGCAAGTAGCTTACTTTGGTGTGTGGTGTTTTATTGAGATAGCTTCACTTTATTCCATACCACTAGCGGCTTGTTGATGATAAGTTCGCCTTGTGTGGTCAACTGGACATTACATTGAGTTTAACTTCGGTTGTGATTTATATGCTTATATGCGTCGTTGTGATGGTGTATGCATGTTAAGTCATAATTTGAACATCTTTTGCTATTTCCCTTGAAGATTGCACCGATTTTGCTGAGGCTGTCCGACGAGGCTAGGTGAAATCCGGTTGAAGTCTATTGAAACAAAGCTCCACATATCCTGCATTTAGAATAGAATATAAATTTCTTAGGCTTTATACCCCTTTACTTTCAGCATATTTCTGATTAGTTTTAGGAAAAGAACCACATTGCCAAATCATACACGTAAGAATCCCCTTCAAATCATACATTAGCTGCTGACTGCAAGAAATCTGAACAATTATGTAAGTCCCCTCGTAAGAACACAGCAATACACATCAACCAAACTGGGTCTATTCGCACTTAAGGAACCTTGGAGTTGAACGTGTGATCTATCTCGCAATCTTAGCACACGGAATACTTTGATCAAGAGAGAACAGAGTAGCCCTAAACTATTTTTGTTCTGCTGTTTGGTGCTTTCATAAAAAACACATCAACAGGAACTGGCGCTAGAAGGAGGGTGTTTGAGGATTCTTCGCAGTAAAGCAATCAGATTCAAATAAGAAGGGATTTCATTGAAGAGAAATTCATTGGAGAAAGAAATATCATGAGTAAAGATGGTGCTACCGCATAGAGGGATATTTCCAGTGTTGCAGCCTAACTTGGGATTCAACGACGACCAAGAGGACATTCTTTCAGGGTTGAACAATCTTGCTTGGAGGACAAAGGAGAACTACGCCCAGTACATGAGAACTTGTTTCGTGTTGGAGGAAGAAGAAGAAAAGGCTACTGAAATCCAAGTTGCAATTGAAAGGAATTTGCTTGATCAAAGACATCCACTCGCTCCTCTTCCTCGCCGACAGTAATCAGCTACATCTTGGATCGAATCAGTTCATTCTCACCTGATAAGTTGAAAAGAATCCTGAGGTCCACACCAAGTTCACACAAAGATTTTGTGGAGTTAGAGTTGCCTACTCGATCAAGGAAGAAGAAAGAAGTCCGTCCAAGCGAAGAAGTCGAGTCAAGTGAAGAAGTATTCTCAAACGAAGAAGTTCAGTCTAGTGAAGAAAGCAGAGAAGAGATTACAAGTTTTTTCCGAACTCCACCAAGTATCTCAAGGTTTGCTCAACCTAAAGCCGTTCAAGTTACTACACCAGTGTTTGTTCAGCAACCAGTTCAGGCTGCCACAACCCCAGTTATCGTATATCAAAGGAGGTATCCAAATCAAGCAATGGCTCAACCAGGAGGCCAACCAGCTCCTAATGGTGCTACTTGGCTAGTTACTAATCCTTCACCTCTTGAGTTTGCAGACTATCATGACATGCCAAAGAATCCGGAGCACTTCTGCACCAAGTATCAAGTCCATGATCCGAATCATTCTGCTGAGGATCACATTAAGATGTTTGAAGATCATTTGCGAAATAGACAAATTGCATACGTAGATGTGGCTTGCAGATTGTTCCCGTATTCCTTGGGAGAAGAAGCACACTTTTGGTTCATACATTTGCCTATTGGATCCATCAGAACATGGGAGCAAATGAAAGAGGCTTTCATTGGAAAGTTTGGTATTCCTATCACCCCAGTTGAGCTCTTCCACCAGTTCACGGAGGTAAGAAGACAAGACAAAGAGCCTATTCATGCCTTCAACAATAGATTCCAAAAGGCTCTCACAAGGCTACGTACTCCGTACATGGTTCCCGATGCAAGGGAAAATTACTATGTAGCCTTGGACCCATTGACCGCTATGTTCGTGAGACAAGCTCATCCCATTCCAGCAGATATGAATGAAGCATATGCTAAGGCGGTTGAAGTAAGTCAGAATATGGGTCAAAACATAACTGGACCTTCTTTGTACACTGGCTTGGTCACCACGAATAATCAGATGCAGACTCTTACTCCAGCATGGAATCAGCAAATTCCAGCGTTGAATCCAGTTCCGCAACCGACATATCACGTTACACCGCCATCTGATCAATTGATTCTCCATCCTGGGGTACCTCTATCCCAGACTCCAGCTACACAGCCTGTCTATCTCCAGAACACGGTACCTGCAGCAAGGACACAAGAGGAGAAAGATGAAATGAAAGAATTAGTAGAACAAATGAAAAGGCTGTCATCTGAGGTAACTCACCTCAGAAATCAAAATAACCAAATGCAATCAATGATAAAGAATTATTAGGCACATCCAGGTGCCAATCAAGGATATCACAATAATCCTCAACAGCATCAAGATGCCCATCAAGGACATGGACACGACAACAGCCATGGGTATCAGAATAACAATCAAGGATATCAAAAGAGGTCCTAGAATACTGGACCTAACAATGGAGGAGTTCCATCACCGCTAGATAACCCGCCGCCTCCAGAGAATCGCTCCACGGACAGAGTATTTTTGGAAAAAGTTGCTATGTCAGGATGGTGTCGGCTTCATAACACAAGTCAGCACTCAGAGTTACAATGCCATGAGTTCCAAGTAGCAGCTGATATCTTTAAAGGAGAAGTAAAAAGCACGGAGGGTACTGAAAACCCTCCAACCACTGGGTATGAGATTGTACCAGTGCAAAGATATGACCAGGCACTAATCATAGAGAACGTCAATGTTGTGTCAGGGTATCAAAACTGCGCGCCACCAGAAGCTAATTACAGATTTCCACCAGCTTCGGCTAATGGTCCCGTGGAGGCGCCTGATACTCAAGTTTATGAAGAAGCTCAAGTTTATTCAGAAGTTCAAGACAGTTACTCAGAGGAACCACTTGAGCAAGGTAACTACGTTTTTCCACCTCTCAATAACAGTGTTTTGGTAGAAGGGAGAAGAGAGGTGCAAGAATTTCAGACTTCCGGAGGAGCACCACCCAAAGTGTACCAGAGGACTTATCATTAGAAAGAGCCTTTGACATCCTCGATTCCTCCGAACAATTTCTCAACTCCACCGAATCCGAATGCAAGCAACAATCCAAACCTACCGAGGGATTCTCCATAGTACAAACAGCAAAATGTGATGCAAAATAGAAATGGTCAGCAGACTGTCCAGCAACAACCCATTCATGTGATGCAGCGTCCTCAAAAGGACAATCTCCCAAGAGATGACATGAAAAGATTAAGTTCTTGCGTACTAGAAGAAGTTAAGAAGATAAAAGTCAGTCTCCCCTTGTACGAGTTGATGAAGATCTCAGAAGTTCGAGACACAATTTTGGGAAGCCTATATGAAACATCTACTATGAAGAGCACATCTCAGGAGGTACCTAGTTCATCTAGAAGTCCTCCAGTCAACACACAGTCCCATCCCGTGCAGAGTGCAAACATGGTAGAAGAGGTGCCTCACGCGCCTTTTAACGCTTGGGAAACTCCACAACAATCCCAAGGTTTTGTGGGGATGGTACAAGGATCTTCAAGTGAACCTGCAAAATCAAAGTCGGAAGATAAAAGAAGAGTTAGGTTCAACTTGCCTACAGAGCAAAAACAAGAGCAGACACAAAGGGTTGCCCAGGGCAATCAAATTTCATTGGATAAGGGAAATGAAAAGAATGAAAGAAAGAGCATTGTACCCGAAGAAAGGAAGAAACCAGTTGTATTTTACTAGGGGAGAGATGAGCCCGCCCCGTTCTTGGTGTCAGTTAGAATATTTGGAAAATTATTGCACAACTGTTTGATTGATTCCGGTGCTTCTAGCAACGTCATGCCATTGAAGGTGTGTCAAAGGTTGGGCATAGTCCCGTTGCATACCACCAAGAAGGTGACTCAACTAGACAAAACTGAAGTACCAGTGGTTGGAGAGCTGAATAATATTCATATGCAGTTGTCAGCTGATCCCCGAATCTAGAGCTGTATTGACATATCAGTGGTCGACATACCAGATGGGTACGGCATGTTGCTGAGCCGAGACTGGGAAAGAAAGTTAAATGGGTACATTGCAACAGATTTCTCCCACATGTGGCTCCCATGGAAAGGAGTCCCAAATCAGATCAAGATTGATAGTACACCGAGACTGAAGCTGATGATCACAGAATATGGAGAGGATAATGAAATTATGTTCGTAGAGACTGACTTAGGCTCGTATAAGCCTATCAAGCAAGAAATATTGATGCTGCAAAGTACAAATGAAGGGAGATGTTTAGAAGACACCATCACTTCCACCGAGGTTTTGATTGAAAGCGACACAAGTGATAGTGAAGGTGGAGGAACTTTTGAGAATTTCAGGGACTTTGTCTTGAACAACATAAAACAAGAAACAGAGTTGGGGAAGGATGCTTCAATCAAGAATTTGCTGCTTCCCAACTGGTGCAGAATACACGAATCATTTCATTCGGAGATCACTTGTGCCATGTGCAAGGTGGCACTAGAGCAAGTTGCAAGGCTCGTTCCCCATAATTCATTGCAAAAAGAACCTCAAGAGATGAATGAAGAAAAGGAGATGTCAATAGAAGAACATCGAAAGATGAATGAAGAGAATAGTGTTTTGATAGAAGAAATTGTAAAAGATGATACCACTCAGTCAAGGATTGGAGAAAAGACTCCAGAGGTCTGCAATCAAGAAGAGACACGTGTTCAATCTCCCAATACTTCTACAGATAATCAAGTGTGGACTTTAAGGTTCGATGGATCAAAGTCAAAGAAGGGAAATGGAGCAGGGTTTGAATTGGTTAGCCCAACAGGAGAAGCTTATCTAGGTTCCTATAGGCTCTAGTTTTCATGCACCAACAACGTTACTGAATATGAGTCCTTGATCCACGAATTACTCCTTGCAATTCAGAAGGGAGCCAAGATTGTATATGCCATTGGGGATTCTGATATTGTGGTCCGCCAAGTGAGAAAGCAGTTCGCCTGCCACGAGAAGAGATTGGGCCGTTATCGGAATAGAGTCTGGGACCTGATAGAAAGCTTCGATGCATTCAACATAAAGCAAGTCTACCGATCTAAAAACACCATTGCAAACTCTTTGGCACAAGCTGCCAGCTCTTTGGAACCACTGGCGATGGAGGGATTAAAGAAATTTATAGTAGAGTTGGTTTCAACCCCGACAATCCCTGATAACATAAAGAATTTCCAAGTGTTCGAGGACGACAAGCAGATTTTAGACTTTCTCACAAAATTAGGAGTGTTTGAAGCACAAATTATTGATGAGGAAGATATTGAGGAAGCAGAATATGACACTGAAGGGATTTTGAATTTGAAGACCAATGTAATCCCAAGAGGGATGGTTGAATTGGAAAGGTTATTTGATACTGACCGATTGAGTAGAAATCAAAGCACTCAAGGCAATGATTGTGAACCTGTCAATTTAGGAACAAGTGAACAAGTGAAGAACGTTTTTATTGGAAAGGTTTGTACACCTGAAGAGAAAGAAGGTATCTTAAAGGTCATGAAAGAATTTCCAGAGGTGATAGCCTGGGGATACGAAGACCTCAAGACATATGATACATCGCTAATCACCCATACAATACCACTAAAGCCAGGCAGTAAGCCATTCAGACAAAGGCAGAGGCCAGTAAACCCATTACTAGAACCGTTGATTTATCAAGAAGTCAAGAAACTTCTTTCCGCCAGGATTATCTTCCCAGTAAGGCACTCCACGTGGGTCGCCAATCTCGTGCCTGTAAGAAAGAAGAATGGAGAGATAAGGCTATGCGTCGACTTCCACAATTTGAATAGAGCCTCTGAGAAAGATAATTATCCCTTGCCTTCATTAGATGAGGTGTTGCAAATAGTGAATGGCTCACAAATGATGTCCTTCCTAGACGGATATTCAGGATATAACCAAGTGATGGTTGAACATGAAGATAGATTGAAGACTGCGTTCACCACGAAATGGGGAACCTTTGCATATAGAAGAATGCCTTTCGGCTTAATCAACGCAGGAGCCACTTTCCAGTGAGCAATGGACATCGCTTTTCGAGATCTTGTCGGAAAGTGCATTATAATTTACATGGATGACTTAACTGTGTTCTCAAAGAGAAGAGGAGATCACGTTGAAGATTTAAGGAAGATATTTCAGAGATGCAGAAGATTTGGTGTTTCCCTAAATGCCAAGAAATGCATATTTGGTGTCACCGAAGGTAAACTGCTAGGTCACGTTATTTTAGAGAAGGGTATATCAATTGACCCTGAACGTATTGGAGCCATCTCAAGGATTGGTTTGCCAGGCACTCAGAGAGAGTTAAGATCATTCTTCGGCAAGATCAATTTTGTCAGAAAGTTTATAACTGGATTTGCCGAGATAGTAAGGCCACTGAATGAGATGCTAAAGAAAGATGCAAAGGTAGAGTGGACTCCACAAACTAGGAAGGCTTTTGATGAGATCAAGCAAGCTATAGTGGACGCTCCAGTGCTGGTTAGTCCGGACTATACAAAGCCTTTTATTTGTATTCATTTGCTTCAGAGCACACCTGCGCCGCAGTATTGACCCAAAGAACTGAAGAGAAGGATGAGCATCCAATTGCTTTCATGAGCTCTCCCTTAAAAGAAGCAGAGTTAAGATATCCGAGCATTGAGAAGCAGGCGTACGCTTTAGTAAAGGCCGTCAAGAAATTCAGACATTACATCTTGAGGAGCAAGATCCACGCGATTGTTCCAGACGCCACGGTGAAGATTTTGTTGATGCAGAGTGAGTTAGGTGAAAGAAGAGGAAAGTGGGTCGCCACTTTGCAAGAGTATGATATTGAGATACAGCCTATGAAGTTAGTCAGAGGACAAGCTTTGGCTCAGACGATCGCAATGGTCGATCCAGAATTGGTTCAACAGACATATGTATTAGAGGAATTGTCTCCCGGAGAATGGTACGATGACACAATATATTACTTGCTGAATCACAGATGCCCTCGCCATTTGAATCCAGTCCAACGCAGAGCATTGAGAATGAGGAGTCAGAGATTTATGCTTCAAGGATCAGTCCTCTACAGAAGGAATTATGAAGGAATTTATTTAAGATGTGTAGGAAAACAAGAAGCAAAGCAGTTAATGGAACACTTCCATGAGAAGTTTGGAACAGGACACGGAGGAAGTCTGGCCACAGCTCATCAGATCCTGAGGGCTGGTTATTATTGGCCCATGATTTTTAAAGACACTTATGAGCATGTGAAGGCTTGTCACGTCTGTCAGACAGCAGCAAATAGAGGAAGACATCCCGCTATGCCTTTGCAACCAGTGATTGAAGTGAGACCATTCGCAAAGTGGGGTTTAGATTTTATTGGTGTGATCAATCCACCGTCATCAGGACAACACAGATATATCTTGACAGCGACAGACTACTGCACTAAATGGACAGAGGCTCAAGCCTTGAAGCAGTGCACGTCAGAAGTGGTTATCAGATTCCTTGAAGAGAATATTGTGACAAGATTTGGATGCCCCCATGTCCTAGTCAGCGACAACGGTTCAGCTTTCTCATCGCTGAAGTTTTCCAACTGGGCTTTTGAGTATGGAATTACATTGAAGTTTTCCTCTAATTATTATCCGCAGGGGAATGGACTAGCAGAGTCCACAAACAAGAACTTATTGAATGCCATTAAGAAGTTACTGGACAAAAATCTGAAAGATTGGCACACACAGTTGAGGTTTGCTCTTTGGGCAGACATGATAAGAACAAAGAGTTCCTTGGGAACGTCTCCATACCACTTGGTTTACGGACAGGATCTAGTTTTCCCAGTCCAGTTAAGGATCCCTACTCTCCAATTCATTCGAGAATACCTCGAGGGAGAGGATCAAGTTCAGACAAGATTGTCCCAGTTAATGCACTTAGAAGAGAAAAGAGATGAAGCTCTTGAAAATTTGGCAAAGCACCAAGCAGTGGTGAAGAGATGGTTTGATAAACAAGCGAAGATCAAGTCGTTCAGGATTTCTGACTTGGTTTTATATTGGGACAAGGCCCACGAGAAGAAAGGTGATCATGACAAGTTTGATAAGTTGTGGTTGGGCCCGTATCAGATTTCTGAAATCCTTGGAGATAATGCATTTAGATTGCGTACTTTGACAGGGGAGGATGTCCCGTTGCCCGTCAACGGACAGTTCCTCAAGCATTATTTCCAGTCCTAGGTTCTCTCCGAGAGCCTACTTTGTAACATATTAGGTTAGATTTTCTTTCCCGTTCGTTTGCTTTCTGTTTGCTTTCCTTTTTTTTTTCTTTTTGGTTTTGGTTTGTTGCCCTTTGGGTTTTTGGTTTGGCGTTTCCGTCCCTTGAGTTGTCCGCTCAAGTGGTTTTGGTTTGGAGTGGGCAAGGATTTTAGGGTTTTCCCATTGCGAATGAGGTGATGATGGTTTTAACTCTCACAACGTGGTTTCTTTCACTGGAATTTGCATAAATTTTTGAAAGGGATTAAGGTTGTTTTCCTCTTGTCATCATCCGGTTAGAGATTGAACTCGTCTCGGGAGATTAACCCATTATTGTATCTTAACACATGAGTCTAAAGATCCTAAAAATCTTACCTATCTCCACTCCGAGTCATTTTGGTTTCTTGGGAAAGGTTTTGGCAGGTGAAAATTTTACGTCTTGCTTCAGCGCCACTACAATTCTCAAACCCATTGGAGGCTTCATTGCCTGCCAGCCAATTGAGGAATTGACGGAGAAATCAAATGAAGAAAAGAAAGTGCTTAAAAGAAAAATCTGAAAAGAAAAGAAAGAATGAGAAAATGAAAATGAAAGAAATATTATAAAATATTGGTTTTGGGAACATACGAGTAACTCCACCGGGGCTATGGACGCCCGGCCGGCAGTGGAGCAATATTCGTGAGAATTGTAGCGATAACCTCGTCGGGGCTATAGACGCCTGACTGGCAGCGAGGCAATGTCCAGGATGCTTTTGAAGTTAAGATATTTATATAACCTGCTGCGACCGATTCTAGAAGTTGACATGGTTCAGGGATGGAATGCATGCACCCACTCACAAGGTTTTAGATGAAAGTGTTCTGATCCAATATCGGATTCTTCTCCCCTTTTGAGTAAGTGTCCTTTTTGTATGATGGTTTGAGGAAGACTGATCTGAGTTCAATTCTTAAAGTGTTTTTAAACACTTTCCCGTGGAGTCGCCAGATGTTGTGACCTTTTCACACATCGCCCCATTCAAGATGGGGACCCCCCTAATTTTTGCTCCGTTTCGGTCTTTTGGCCTGGGTTTTCTTCTCTCTCCCGCTCTGTCTCTTTCCTGATGTCCATCTTTCGGGGGGTTGTGTCCGTCATTGAGCTTAAATGCGAAAATTCTGACCAAGTCTAAAATTAGGGTTTCGTCGTTCCTAGTCAATTCAAGGTCAGATAAAGTGAGTAAATTGAAAATTGAACTTAATGTTGTTGTCAGCAGACATCCAGCAGGCTTCCAGCCAATTTTCATCAGATTCTAAGATACTTACTATTTTTAGTAAGTGTGAAATTCAGGGCAATTTTTCAGCTATTTTGAGATTCTGATCATCACACGGCATTCAGAGTATATCAGATTGCTTGCATGCCAAATTTGAGCAAAAACAGATAACTTACTATTTTTAGCAGTCCGGCTTCTGACACGAATTTCAGGGTCTAGATGCATAGATTTTCTTTGCATGTCTGGATATTCCTTCTGGGTTTTTCAAGACCTTCGCGATGGTATAACATGCAAGTCGAGATGACCACTTTCAGGATTCAGCCTTCTGAGGCTATTTTTAGGGTTTGCATGTCGAGGTTTCTTTTGCATGTCAGGTGATTCCTGATGGGTTCTTCGAGAGCTTCGCGATGGTGTGACATGCAAATAAGGATTCTCACTCAGTAAGGAAATTGCTATTTTTAGCAGGTGTGTCCTGGCAGCCGCCTCCCAGCAGTTCAGATTCACGAGCCGATCGCAGTGCCGTAGAAACAAAGACAAACGGAGATCTTTTGATACGCATGCAATGCAAATTAGGGTTTCCAGCTTCGGAGCCTAAAAATAGGCATCAAAAGTCAAAATCTTCAAAATCTGGTGTAAACCACCTCGATCAGCGTTCTTCAGGCTATCTGCTGGTGAAATTTTGGGTCAAACAGAGCACTTACTATTTATAGTAAGTCAAATTGGAAACGTGCTAAAAATAGTAAATCAGTTGCATGCGTCAGTGTCAGCCAACAGGTCACGTGGTGAGGATCGCCTCATTCAAATTTCAACTCGATCGGAGCTTGGGAGCTATCAGAAACATGAGCTTACTATTTATAGTAAGCCATTTATAGTAAGCCACCTTCAGAAACAGGCTATAAATAGCAGGGTGACTAAAAGTGGCAGTGTCGACAGGTTGATAGGGTTATGAAGAAGCTATGTTTGAAATTTCAAGTTGATCCGAGCTTCAGAAGTGCAAAATTGAGAAGACTTACTATAAATAGCAGGGCACGATACTGGCGAAGGATGATGAAAATTTGCCTAAGTCTAGAGTCTCGTCCGACAGGCATAAGAAAATGCGCCCATCTCAGCTAAAGAGGCATAAAAATTTCAAAGTCTGATGTTTATCCTGCTCAGGGGCAAAATGCGCCCAAGGCAGGAAAGTCAAAGGAAGTCAAAGATGTTTATCCTGCAGCAGGGGCAAAATGCGCCCAACAAGGAGGGAAAAGTTGAAAAAAGTTTCTAAGGCATGAAATCCGCCTCACCCCTCCAAATGCGCCCAACTTGAAGTTCATCCTCTTCATAGGCCAAAATGCGCCCAAGGTTACAAGGAGTCAACAGGGTCAACGTTTCTTATCCTCCTCAAAGGGCAAAATGCGCCCAAATACATGCATGTGAAGACGAAATTTGGAAGCTGAAGGGTCACTCCAAGGCGTTTGAAAGTTTCATCCCCCTCCACATCAAAAATGCGCTCAAGATGAAAGAAAGTCAACAAGGTCAAAGAAATTCGTCCTCCTCAAGGGGTGAAATGCGCCCAAACTTGTGCATGTCAAGACGAAAACGTGAAGTTGAAAGGTCACAGGGGACGTGGTGGCAAGTTTGTCCTCCTCCTACATGGAAATGCGCCCATGTTTGGATGTGAAAAGTAATTAAGGGTGGTAATCAAGGTGAAGAATATTACCAAAGCATGGTGAAAGATGGTAAGTGTTAGGCGCTCAAGGTGTTAGAGGAGTTTCCAAGGGCGTGTGAGGTGGTGAAGGTATGTGTGGCATGATTTTCCCTCATATGTGTGCTAGGTGCCTAAAGCCTATAGGCGTTGAAATATTTCAAGGTGTTGAGAGTAAAATGATAAGTATGCGCCTATGTTGAAGGGAGTTATAAGGTGTTAGAAATATTTCCTAAGGCGTTGAAATATTTCAAGGTGTGATTTTCTTCAAGTGTGATACGCCTAAGGTGGTGAAGTGTTAGAGAAATTCATAAGACATGTGAAATTTAAATTCTCTAAGGCGTTAGAAATTTTAATAAAATTGCCTTTCAAGTGTGAAGTATGAAGTGAGAAATAAGGCGTGCCAGGAATGAGTAAATTCTTCCAAACGAAGTTGATAAAAAAAAAATAAAAAAAATTCTCTCCACTGGCAAACGATAAAAATTTTCTAAGGGAAACTTCTCAAAGTGCTAGATGGTTTAAAAATATTTTCTAAGGCAAATTATTTTCCCTTGGAAAATACGCCTTGAGATCAGAGTGGTGAAATTTCTCCGTGAGACAAGAGCAACTTTCCTCAGCGATGCAGTCAGAGATGATGATAATACAAGATGATTCAATTTTTTCAAGAAGTCAGAGCAACACAGAGTAATCACAGGCGAAGAACGAATTTAAATGATGGAAATAATATTTTTAAGGTTCAAAATTGAAAAATTAAATGAACCCGTTCGTTGGGTACCCATGGATTCGAGTCATTCTGAAGAAAATTTGCTTCTGGGTACTGAACATTTGTGATGATGAACGGGTTTCCAAGTCTTTCAAGCTTCGCCGACACTTTTTCAGTGAAGAATTTGATCAGTGCTCAAATTGTGAATTTTCCTAAGGGAGAATTTAAAATTTTCTAAGGCAAAAACGAATAAAATGTGCTTTCAAGATGAATTTTCTTCGAATGATGAGTTCAAGAGGAATTGCCTAGATAATTTTGTTTGAATTCTTTGAGGATGAATTCTCCAGAGCAGAAGAGAGTTAAAATTCAAATTCCAGTAACAGAGCCCCGGCTGGTGAGTAAAAAAATGATGAATTTAAATTAAATTTTTCGAAAAGGAATTCAAAAACGCCAGTCAAAGTCAAGTTTCTAGAAGAATAAGATTCCCGACGACTGGAGACAAGTGTCAGAAAAAATAGAGAGGGAAAATTCGAATTCTTGAAGTGGAGTAGTGGAGTTTAATGGCACTGGCTAAAATTAACTTCTTCTAGAATTCAAATTTTAGCTATAAAATGAGCAAGTTTTTCACTTGTTTTCACAGCTAGAAGTCGAACTTGCTCTGAGAGTAAAGCATTGCAGTGAGTTGCTGAAGTTTGAAAGAGTTTGAATTTTGCTGAGAAGTTGAGTTTGCTGAAGAGGCACACTTGGAAGTTAATCAAATTGTTAAAAGCTTGAGAGGTACGACTTTGCCAATTTAATTTGTTGCTGAAGCTAAGCGCCATTGCTGAGGTAGAAGAGGTACACCATTGCTGATTAAAGGAGTATTTGCTGAAGATTGAGGTTGCTTGTGAAAGGTACGACTTTGCTAGTATTGAGGCTGAAATATGATGTGTTAAGTAAGTTGAAGTTGCTAGTTGAAGGGACACCTTGTAGTGAGTCGAATAGCTGAGAACTTAGAAGTACGAACTTGCTAGTTTGCTGATTGCTGATACGAAGTCATAGAAGTTCGAATTGCTGATTGAGGATTGTGAAGTAAAGTCATCAAGGTTCACTTAGAAATCTGTTCTAAGTGTTGTAATTCAAACTTATTCAAGAGAAGAAGCTGAGGTTTGCAAACACGAAAGTTATTGCAGCTTCTAGAATTCGACTGTAGCCCCTACAATGCCTTATTTTATTAAATTTAATTGCTGATGAATGTTTGTTATGTTGCAGATGGCTGAAGCGAGGACAACCGGAAAGGACAATGGTGCCTCAAGACAGGCTGTGATCAAGAAACTCAGCAAAACGTTCATGCCAGAGTCAAAGTTTATTTCAAAGCTGGGGAAGTTGACGGACACTAATTTGGGCTCCGTCAACCTGGAGACCTTCAAGAACAGGCTGTTTGGAATTGGAAGTCATCGGGCTTCGGTCAATTTGCACAACATCGTCCGAAGTGGATTATATGCAGCTGCTGGTTTTCCGCCAGCCATACAGTGTTCAGAGTTGATAATGGAGTGCGCCAATTGCTACGAGAAGGAACACCGGTCGATCACGACACCAGATGGCCAAGTGCTTGCCAATCTCACTCCGGCGGCCATTGGTGAAGCTTTCGGGATCTCGGTGCACAGGAACATGATTTACAAGTCCAGAGAACGGGCTGAGCGGATGTATGCTTCCACATTCGAGAGGTGCATGGACACAATTAACACCCACTAGATGAGCACTCCTAAGCCATCTCGTGCGAAGTTGCCAAAATAGATCATAGCAGAGGACCTGAAACAGGAATACTGTGATCTTATCATGTTGCTGAGCAGGGTTGGTGGTTGCCCACAGTCCTACATTTTGGAGCCTTGGATGTTTTATTACATCAATCTGGTGCTAGAGGGCAAGGATTATGTCAATTGGGCTGAGATGATCAGCGATAGTATACATGAGTAGCTCCTGAGCTTGAGGAGGACTAAAACATTTTACATGAGCTCCTACCTTATTTATATGTTGGCACGGATGACGAAGTACAGGGGGATCTCTTACAAAGAGCCTATTGGATGCGGCTCTCATCAGTTCAAAATCCATGAGGCGTGTACACAGTTGCACCTGTCAAGTACAACCCACTACAAACATGTCAATGATTCATTCACCATGTACATCACGAGGCTGCTTCAGGAGAGGTTACATCACAGAATCTCTAGAGATGCCTAGGAACTGATTGAAAGGTATGGGTGCTGGTTTATACAATTTCCGAGATTTTCATACATTAGGCTGCAAGGATTTTCTTCATACCCATATAGGCTGCCTAAGTACCCAACAGATAAGATATTGATGCTAGAGATATCTAGACAATTGCTTGCCTTTGACAAAATCCAAAAGAAGAAGAAGAAAGGGGGGATAGAGTTTTCGATTGTAATGGGCAACTCGGATGAGGTGTGTCCTTCGATACAGGTGGCTAGAGAAGCTGAGAATGAGCTTCAATTTTATCATTTCTCATATCATACAAGCCGACAGCATTATGACCCGCACCATAACATCAATTGGGTTCTGTCGGAGGAGTTCAAACATAAGGCCACCATTGAGGATTATTGGGCTGATGCGGTTGATGAAATTGAAGTAAGGAAGAGAATGTTCTCTCGGTTGCCGATTACTCTGATCAGGGAGTGTGAGGTAGTTCCAGTTCTGGACCAGGTTAATGAGGATATGGATGTAGTCCATCCAGACTATGCAGCTGTTCGGGATACTCCACTTCCGCCTATAGATTGGTCAGAGCCCGAGGTTGCTGATTTGGATACTCTATCCATCCCGGTTATGACATTCACCAGGGCATGGGTTGACAGGAGAGTGAACATATTGAAAAGTAGGTCAATTGCCTTGACTTACAACTTGATGGGAGATCACAGGACGCCCACCACAGGAAGAAAGAAACAGATCACAAGAGGGCCAGAGTCCAGAAAGAAAGAATTAGTTCAGCCAGAGCCTCCACAAGTCACAGTGGCAGCACCTTTGGAGACACGTTCTCCAAGCATATAGGAGGTGTCCTTATTTGCTGATCAGAGAATTGCAGTGAGTCAGGTACCGGTGATACAGGATGACATTCAGCCTCCACGGAGGGAGTCAATTGGCCAGAGTGCCAATGTACCTGTTAGGATTGATCAGCATGATGATGAGGGGACCATTACTGACCCTCAGTTTCAGCAGGAGTTAGAGGCGGCCATGAACAATGGCGATAATGATGATATAGTGTCAGGTGACACTCAGCCACTTGAGGACAATGAGCCTTGCCAGAATGAGGAAGAGGTTGAACAAGTTAGAAAAGTCGAGGCACAGGAGCAGCAGCCCTTCGATATACTGTATGAGGTGCCCGATTGGCTTAAAGATAGAATGAGGAGAAGCCCTAGTGAGGAGCTTGATCCAGCGGTTGAGATGGAGGAATTCTTGAACCAGATCAGTGCTCCTCCACCGAAGAAGAAGGCAAGGAAATTTTCAAAGATCTCCACCGATGAGGATGGCTCTCGTACTCTTCACGTTGCTGTCCCACGAGTCGAGTGTGACCAGAATGAAGCAGTTCCTGAAAATTACATGGTCACCACTCTGGATTTGGGACGCCCAACTGGTGCTCAGATTGTTGAGGAGTGTGATAACTCCTTCCTCGCCCTCAAGGATATATTGTTCAAGAAAGAAGGGAAGTATAAGAAGTTGAAATGAGAACACAAAGCCTTAATTGGATATGTTCAGCAGTTGTCTTGTTCTCGAGGGCAGGATGTACCAGTGATAGAGCCTCCGGCAGATATTCCTAGAGAGTTGATTAGCGGCTTAGTAGAGTTGGGGAGGATGGCACAGGAGGCAGATAAATGGGTCACAGGAGTTCGTACTGAGACAGAGAAATTTATGGAGGACCTTGCCTTTGCCTTTCAGCAGGCCTCTACTATTTTGACACGGATGGATCACGATGGATGGAGGCTTGGGGAGGCGATGCCTCTATCTATCAGAGTAAGGTGATCAAGCGTCTTGAGGTGTTGAGGCATGTGCCATTGCAGTTGCTGATTGATGGAGGTGTCATTCAGGCGAATGACCGATATGATTTCTCTCGGTGGTATTCTTCAGCTATCACAGGGCGTGGCTTCTTCGATGCGGCACAGGCAGATTCAGCCAAGGTTCACAGGGCTATGGCCAACATTATAGATGGAGTTCAAAACACCTTTGAGGCCATATTTGCTAGGCCGAGTTTGAATCGAGATGAGATAAGTTTGATAATTTGAGGGTTCTTGGTGCCGCCCTTGAGGCGTTAAGACCTTCTGGAGATGGCTTGAGAATCTTGCTACATTCTCACTGATCGAACACAGCGAAAAGGACTCCTTAGGCCTTGGAAAATCTTATCTGAGAACTGAGCATTCAATCCATGATGTTAGAGTTTCAGTTAGATTGTGTTCCACCGATTTCAGCTCAGGAGGTTGAGGCCGTACTTAGCAGATTTGTTGAGTTGGCAGTCAGAGAGAAGGCAAATGGGAACACACTACTGGACGAGGATCTTCTAGAAGACTGAATATGGAGCATTTATTACCTTTTTCTATTTTTGGGAGTGAGTGGGAATCTTTGATTCATTTAATGTACCACTCCCTATTCTGGCAGTTTTTAGGGTTAGGGCTGAGGTGGCACGATTCTGGCCACTCTATTGATTGTAACCCTAGCCGTCCTTTGGGACTTGGCTAGCTATAAAGGGGGAGTCCCCCTCATTTGTAATTCATTAGAATTAGATTAGACATTGGAATAGTAGACATTGAGAGAGCATTAGCATTAGAGCTAGATAGTGTAGCATTGTAGAGCATTTTGCATAATTTGGAGAAGAAAGAAAGTTTTCCCTTTGAAAACTTTTGAGGAGATTGTTGTGTAACACATTTTATGATAATAGATCTTTTCATTGATGATGGAATTCGTCTTGTCATGAAATGCTAGCAAGGTTTCTTCTTCCTTTCATATCCAAGTAGCTTAAATTCATGCAAGTAGCTTACTTTGGTGTGTGGTGTTTTATTGAGATAGCTTCGCTTTATTCCATACCACTAGCGGCTTGTTGATGATAAGTTCGCCTTGTGTGGTCAACTGGACATTACATTGAGTTTAACTTCGGTTGTGATTTATATGCTTATATGCGTCGTTGTGATGGTGTATGCATGTTAAGTCATAATTTGAACATCTTTTGCTATTTCCCTTGAAGATTGCACCGATTTTGCTGAGGCTGTCCGACGGAGGCTAGGTGAAATCCGGTTGAAGTCTATTGAAACAAAGCTCCATATATCCTGCATTTAGAATAGAATATAAATTTCTTAGGCTTTATACCCCCTTTACTTTCAGCATATTTCTGATTAGTTTTAGGAAAAGAACCACATTGCCAAATCATACACGTGAGAATCCCCTTCAAAATCATACATTAGCTGCTAACTGCAAGAAGTCTGAACAATTATGTAAGTCCCCTCGTAAGAACACAGCAATACACATCAACCAAACTGGGTCTATTCGCACTTAAGGAACCTTGGAGTTGAACGTGTGATCTATCTCACAATCTTAGCACACAGAATACTTTGATCAAGAGAGAACAGAGTAGCCCTAAACTATTTTTGTTCTGCTGTTTGGTGCGGTCATAAAAAACACATCAACATCGCTATGGTGAATTTTCCAAGTCTATAGCTTGCATTCTCCCTCCATTGGCTAGTGAGATTTTGGGTGGAGGTTGTAATGCTTCACTCCTCTCCTTTGTGATTTGATATAGTAGCATAGTATTGTTTTGTAGTGTTCAATAATCTTTACTTTCTACTTTCTTTATCACATATTCTACTTCGTTGCTTTCTGGCTATCCATGGAGGTGGAAACACCAAAAAAAGGGTCTGATGAAGCAAGACCCTATATAGCCCCAACAATTTTCCCCTTCTTGCTTGTGTGTAGGTGGACGTGCATGTGAAGCTAGCTGGCGAATAGATGCTTTTGTGAGATTATCTTCATCACCCTAGCTTTCATCTACTTTCTTTATCATCTCTATATCTATTTCTTGTACTTTCTCTTTTTGTTCTTTCCATTAAAATCAACTAGCTAGGCTGCTAGTAAGTGTTTAGGTAGTTCTTAATGTACTTTGTCATTTTCTAGACGTACGGATGCCAATGCACTAGAGAGACGCCAGTGTGTTGCGCTGTTGTCCTCCAATTTCACTGTCATCCTTGGACATAGAGTTGTATGAGGTGCAGTATTGACTCTAAAAACTAGCTCACCTAGCCCAACCCTAACATTTAGATCTTTAGAGTGATGAAATCACTTCATAGTGCTCTTCATTCTTGATCCCCATCCTTTTAGAGTGAGGTAAGTTAGGGCAGCCCCTCCACTCTCAGTTGTCTGTGACCTAGAGCCTTGATGTGGTTGGTCCCCCTCACTTACATTTTTGGTGAACCCGACACGAACCATTTTGGTTCCGTTTAGTAGTGCTAAAGGCTCCTTTCCTCATGTTTTAGGAGTGTTTTAGGTGTTAGTGTTGTGAGGCATTTCATCTTACAACCCAACCTGCGATCCCTAGTAGGTGTAGTTGGAAGGTTCATAAGTGTTGAGTGATGAAACCTTAGTTGGGTCACTTTCTAGTTGTGAACCTTTGGGGGGATTTGTGAGAGTTTCGTTTAGTGTGTGTAATGGCCTCTTTCTTGCATCTACCTATCCCCTCTGCGTAGCCTGCGAATAGTGGTCCAAGTATAACCTTCACCTCATAGGACCTACCGATGGGTTTTAATAGAGAACCATCTCCTCTTTACATCCCTGCACGAATCAACAAAAACACCGTGGAAGGTGTTCTTGTTGATCCAACATGCCAAGTGAATGTGATTACCGAGGAGATCATGTTAATCAACTTCTTGCATAAAAATGGGTATGACGCACCTATATGCACCATTCGTTTGCATAATGGAATTTCCATACCTCCCCTTGGTAGCATCGTCTTGTCAATCCTTGTTGGACCTAAATGATAAACATGCTCTTTGACATAATACCTGGGTGTGCACTCTTTAGAGTGAATCTGGGTATCCCCTGGTTAGTAGCTATGAATGCAGTGCCCTTGGTTGTGCATAAATGTTTGAAGTTTATCCATGAGGGTTTCGCGCATGTAATCCATGTCACTGGTTATAAACCGCCAGTTGAACATGGCACTTTTGGCCTGCACCCATTGGTCCACTCTCGCCTAGGAAGAACCTCTTGTACTAGCCATATGAAAAGTACAAGAAAGGGTACTTAATGCCTCGAGTGAGATACCCTCCATCACCATATGATGTTTCACATAGGGAATGTTTAAAAGCTGACAATAATGCCACCATGGCACGTAGAAGGGAAGAAGAGAAGCACTCTCAAGGTCCCTCTTCCTCTTCTGCTATCTAGATAGATGCATCCTCTTGCCATACAACGGCACCATCAGATTTTGCTTCATGTTTGTGAGAAAATCCTATGGTGCCTGCTTGGCGAAATCCTGAGCATCCAACATTTGAGCTTCCTATTCTACCCACAAAGCCTAGCCCCATTCGGTACGGTAGAAGGAAGGGTCCCCATGGGGAATCCTCTATGTCTTAGCCTCTGCGGCCTCCCACTGCTCCTGTTCCTAAAGTAGTGAACGGGAAGAGGCCCACCGCTGAGGCACTAAAGCTAACCTCCCTATTGCTTCTCAATCTCTTCCTCTTGCTCTCCTTTAGGAATTTGTCCCTCTACCAGAAATAGTTGTGATGGACACCCCTATGGCTAAGCAAAAGCCTTCTGTCCCTTTGCAGCTCCTAGCCTCTAGATCAAAGAGTCATAGAAACCATCTTGCACATGAGTGTAAGTGTTAGTGAAAGGCTCTAGTGGTTGAGTAGGCTACTTTGTAGAAAAAGGAAGAGGAGTCAATCGCCCCTATATCAGGGCCTTCCATTGTGTCCTCCTCTCTCCTCCCCTCTACTTCCGTTCAATCAAGTTCAATCTCACTTCTAGCTCTTATTGTGAGTGCAAGTGCGCCTGACCTTAAAAAGGTGTACGTGTTTATCGCCCCTTCGATCGAGCTGCCCCTTTTATGTCCCTTTTGGACATCTTATCATTCCCTAAACCCGTGGACATGCCAAATACCTCGATGGTGTCCAATGGAGTTTTCTCCTCCTCCTCCTCCATGCCTCTTACCTCATATGTGGGGAGTTCACATCCTCCAATGAAGTAGAAGGTGGAGGTTTTCCCATTCAGTAATGGAGGGCATAAGAAGATCCCACCTCTTTTAAAGGGTGGCCCTACGCTAGCTTGTTTTGTCCTAGTGACGAAACAAGTTATAGCTTCCCGTGAGCTTCTCACTACTCCTAAGTCGCTCGATAAGCCAAGTAGTGAATCTTGGGTATCGTCCTCCCAGTCCATTGAGGTATGAAATGGCACTCCTGTGAAGTGCATGTTCAACTCTCTGGATGAGGTTTCGACCTTGTCAGCGATCTTCACAAAATCGTTGACCATAGCTCCACAAGAGCCAAGTGGAGAAGACGTTGCGGTTCCTTCTTCCTTAGCCCTTGTTGCAAGAGGGTTGGAAGCTCCTCCCCTTAATATTCCACCATTTGAAGCTCATCTGCCTTTCCCTTATAATGATCTAGATTGGGAAGCGGATGACCTCTTGGTTGATGAGTGTTAGGGGGAGGCCTCTTCTTTACCTTTAAATTAGGTGTGTGTGTGTGTTGTGATGTGTTCCCCCATGCTTGTGTTATATGTTCCTGGATGACCCTTGTCACCCTTGTTAGTGCTTGGATACAAGAGTGATTATGTGTCGTAAACCTTCTTCTATTTGTATCATCATTCTTCCTCTATTATGTGTTTAGAATTTCAAAAAATTGGGGATGATGCAAAGTGTTGGGGGCATTTAGGCTTCCCTTCCATGTTGACCTATTTTTTTAAATTTTTACTTTGTTTTCTCGTGCATTCTTCATATGGTCTGATATATCTAGGGGTTGATGATAGTTCATTTATATATTATTATTCTACTAATATATATTTATGAGCATCTTTGACCTCAAAATATCATATCACCCCCGTGTCTCTTGTTCGTGGTGTTGCCATTTCTCTTTCACTCTTTTCTTATCTTTTTCTCTTCTTTGCTTGAGTTGTCCCTTGTATGTGTGACAACACCATTTCCATGATACTTCAATTTTTAGAAAATGCATTCATTTCCAAAGAATATTTTTCTCAAAAATCTTTACAACCTTTTTTCAAAAATCGCATTCTCAACTTGGACCCCCAAAAGAACATGTTTTCTTCATCATGGGTTCACAAAGAAAGAACTTGAGAACTTTCCTCCTAGGAGGGAGAAAATTTTCCTATGGTAGAATCCTCAACCTTCCCCTCATGAGGGGACATCTTCTTCCTTTAAAATTCCTTGATATAGTGAACATCTTTCGAAAGGATTCCTTGATGATGAATTGATTTGAGAAAAAAACGTCTTTGTTACACTTTCAAACAACATGTCCCTTGAGTGGACCCCATTTCTTTTGAAGGGTTCCTCAGGTACCCCTTTGAAATCCTTTCAATTCATTGACTTTCTGTGTGACTGTTTGCTTGTTTGCCTATGTGGATGCTTTGTGTTTTCTAACATGTTTTATCTGTAGATTAACATGTTGCTTTGTAGGTGCACCGATGGAGCTGCTTTCCAGTCTAACTCTATGAAGTCCCCTTACATTGGGCTTCCTTCATGAGAAGGAACTTGGGGGTTTCCTTCTTGCACATCTGTGGGCCTGTAAGGCACTTACTTCACTGGGCTTCCTTCATGAGAGAGAACTTGGGGGTTTCCTTCTTGTATTTCTATGGGCCTGTGAGACACTTACATCCTGTAGGATTTTTCCATCATTGGTCTAAGGGAGTTCAATGTATTGTGTGCAACTTCATAGTTCTACGGGGCTATGGAGTCCTTTTGGTCAAAAATCCTCATGAGAGAAAACTTGTGGAGTCCTTTGCCTGCCCTATGATTTTGAGTTCACCAGATCATGGTCTGCTTCCTCAGCGATTCAAGTATACATATATATCTCTTCAATCTACTTTACCAAGCACTCATCAATACTCATGCTCAATAAAGTGGGGGAAAATGTATAGGATTGAATTTGCACCCATTAAGCAAGTTCCCCTTTCACATACCCTCACCTTAGAAAATAAAATCTAAAGGAAAAATTCCACATCGCCTACCTTCCTTCCATCCACTTGGCATTTGTCTTGTGTGTCGATGAGAGAATATTGTTGGGGATCAATGTGCAGTGCACAAGTGTCTACGTAGCACACTGCCATCCCTAACAGATTCCTACATCTAAAGTTGGAAAAGGCGTTACACAGCCAATTTAGGTCAAACTGTAACAAATCTCTTCGACCAACCGACCCAAAAATGGCTTATTATTTATCATCCCTCCTTCAAAAACATTCTCCATGCATTCATTTCATCCTCTACACATTCAATCTCTCTTTTCATATTCTCAAGTAGCATTCTAGCACTTCATTGTGAGCATTGCACCAACATTGACACTCCATCAACTCCACATTGCAAGTGTGAGGCAGCCATAGAAGTGTGGGCTTGGAGTCTTGTGAGACCTCCCTTCATCACCATTGCAATTGTGGTGACTTTTCCAAGTCCATACCTTGCATTATCCATCCATTGGCTAGTGAGCTTTTGGGTGGAGGTGGTAATGCTTCACTCCTCTCCTTTGTGATTTGATAGAGTAGCCTAGTATTGTTTTGTAGTGTTCAACAATATTTACTTTCTACTTTTTTTATCGCATATTCTACTCCATTGCTTTCTGGCTATCCACGGAGGTGGGAACACCAAAATGGGGTCTAACTGAGTCAGGCCCCTATACAACCCCAACAATTTTCCCCTTATTTTTTGTGTGTAGGTGGATGTGCACGTGAAGCTAGCTAGTGAACATGCACTTTTGTGAGATTATCTTTGTCACCTTAGCTTTCATTTACTTTCTCTATCATCTATGTATCTATTTCTTGTACTTTCTCATTTTGTTCTTTTTGTTAAAATCAACTAGCTAGGTTGTTAGTAAGTTTTTAGGTACTTCTTACTATACTCTATCATTTTCTGGACGTACAAATGCCAGTATGCTAGAGAGACTCCAGCATGTCATGCTATCATCCTAGAACCACGATACCGTCCTCAGACAGAGTTGTCTGAGGTGGAGTATTGACTCTAAAAACCAACTTGCCTAGCCCAAACCTAAACTTTGGGTCTGTAGAGTGACAAAATCACTTCATAGTGCTCTTCATTCTCAATCCCCATCCTTTTAGAGTGAGGTAAGTTAGGGAAACCCTCCACTCTTGGCTCTCCATGACCTAGAGCCTTTATGTGGTTGGTCCCCCTCTCTTACAATATCGCTTGCTAAAGAAGGAAGGTTGTTTGAAGCAGCTATGCAAGTGTTGAAGAATTGCAAAATTTTTGGGCCTCGGGCCTTGGGCTTACTCATATCGCTTGCTAATTAGAGAAAGAGTTAGTCATTTTTAGCTAAGTCTGATTGGGAATGAGACTTCAGACTTAAGGCTTACAATATGCTAAAGGTGTTGGTAATCAGGAATCAGGGTTAAGGCTTATGCATTAACATTATGTTTATGGAAGAAGGCATGGAGGAACCTTGACCTCCAAACCCCAAAATGGTTTTGGTAACTTGCAAGTTGGTTTTAAGGCTTATGCCTTAACTACTTGGAATGTATGTGGTAAAGAGGAAGAGTGACCTTCGACCACCAAAAATGCTTCGGTGTTTGTGAGTCAATAGGAAGGCTTATGCCTTACCATAAAGTTTGGTAAATGGTAAGCGGTATGTGCAAACATCGATATCTGAAAAGCTCAATGCAAATTTGGTGTTTTGGAATTTGGAGTTTCGTGGGCATGAGTTATGGTTTGCGATAAATGTGAAAGGAGGTAAGTGGTAAAGGATGAGGCTGATGGTCGAATCTCGATAGGAGTAAAAGGAGCATCAAGAATAAGGGCTTGGACTTTCTTGTTGTACTCAATGTTGTAATCAAAGCATAAGGAAAGGGAGATTATTGACTCCTGACTCACAAAGGAGAGCAATTGGAAAGTTGCTAAAAATGGAGAATGATGTCACGCTGATAGGTGGTAGTAGTTTGCAACCCCGCCGATTGGAAGTGTTGACTCAGTTTGACCCCATGGGCTAGAGGGATTGTGACACGTGGTAAGGACAAAAGAGTGGATAACTACAAGCATGAATTTTAGGTCGAATAAGATTATGGCATGTGGTTACAAGGTACATCAGTGAGACTGGATAAAATCCCTTTCACACAAGGAAAAGTATATGGTAGGACCCAACAGAGAGGTGATAAAGGTAGATTGTGACGTGTGCAGACATATGGTGAAGCATAATTGAATAAGGTGATGACACGTGACACATTGTTATTAGTTGATTTCACATCTTCATTGTGAATCAATGTGATTTTTCGATGGTGATTTTAAAGGTGATAAAACCCTAAATCATACGGTGGAAATTAAAAGCAAGATCTTAATCAAATGATGGTAGATGTAAATGATACAACAAGGGCTTTAGGTGGCTAAGTGAAAAGTGTTTTATCATGGCACGAATATAGAAGTGATCATATTTGCGAAAAAAATGGTGAAACTCTAGTTTAGATGAATGGATTTATGGCACAAAAAATGAAGTAACTGCCCTAGCTACATTCTTGTTGGTGATTGGAAGGAACGAACAATGCCATTAGTGCACAAGTGGGTACGAAACCCTAATAGGTTGAGCATATAGAAATATGGAAAATGCATTGAATATGGTAGATGGTCAATTGACTAGATAAACTATAGCTTTCTAGAGAAGATGGTGAGTGAAGGAAACCATAAGAGATTCTTCCAGATGGGTTCGATAGTGTTGCAAAGTTTGATGCAGTGATTGCAAAGCTTGTGTGTCAAAGAAGATATCTAGTAAACCCTACCAAATGTTTCTGTGATGATCTGGACAATGGTGCAAGGCTTGAGTTGAATAGGAAGCTTTTTGGTGAAGATAGCAAGTGTGAAAAACCCTAACAAAGGATTCTAGATGATTTTATCATGAGTGAGAATATTGAGGCAACAATTATAGTTTGTGGTGTCAAGCAAAAAAAAGACAATGAAGTAATTGTTGAAAGAGTTGTATCTTTTGTATGTGAATTAAGAGAGTATAGTCTATAGGGGCAAAGAGAGTGTTGAACAGATTCATGTATTATTGAATGTGCTATAGAGGTAGAGTGGAAGAGAGAGAATAGTGCAACAAATAGAGTATGCACATTTTGAATGAGTAGAACCCGAACAAAAATAGAGATTTAGATTTGGGTTAATATTCAAAGAGTAGAACGAAGAATGTTCCAAGAGAAAAAGGGAGTGTAGAGTAGAGAGTGAAGAAAAGTGTAGAGCAGTACGAGCAAAGAAGAGAAGTTTAAAAAGAGGAGAGTGTAGAGAAGAGAGGATGTGTTGCTAAGATTGCAGCAACAGTAGAAGAAAAAATTCTTGTAAAGTTTCCAAGAAAGGTATGAGTAGTTATAGATCAGACTTGTAATAGAGAGATGGATCCATATTAATAATTTGTAATACAGTCATTGTAAATCTGATTGGTTGGTGCCATCAGATAACTAAGTTGGTGCTCAATGTAGGGAGTTGGTGCTTCCTTGGATTTGATGCTCCTAAAACTAGGGGATTGGTCTCTCTTTAGGGTTGGTCCACTTAAGCATTGTAACATAGGATTGGATTGTGACATTGGATTTGAGTATCATACTTAAGAAACTTTTATCACCATGGTTTTTCCCATCTTGGGTTTTCCACGTATATCTGGAATTATGTGATGTCTTGTGTGTATGCATGTTTATCTCTCTGCATGTTTAGTAAATCTGCATAAAGGGTTTAAAGAATTCATCTGCACAAAGGTTATGAGAACTAAGTTTTAAGATCTATTGATTCACCCCCCCTTTCATTAGATTGTTGTGTTCCAACAAACTAATCTATCTTTTCTTGCATCTTTGGATGTGCATCATTATCCTTTTCTTCATCTTCTTCATGCTCTTCTTCCTTCTCTTCATCAACCTTTTCTTCTTCATTCTCAACATCATTTTTATCATTAACCTTGTTAGTGTTCTCTTCCTTTGCATTATTTTCAGTGTTTTTTGAAAGAATAACTTCATCATTATGTACAAGAGGAGTGGTGACATTTTCCTTTGCAATGTCTTCTCCAATAATTGCATCCTTGTCATCTTCTTTTGTCATGTCCTCCACTTCCAGAGGAGTGTTATGTTGTGCAACTTCCTCATTTGTATCTTGCTCATGTTGAGAATCATCTATGCACTTCTTCCTTTGTATTAGGTTTTGGAGTAGTGTTATCACCATTCACTTCTTCCTCAACTGTTAGAGTCAATCCTAACTTATGTACAATATCCTCTACTTTATCATTGGTCTCTTTTGAGATCCTTTCCAGATGATCTTTGTCTTTTCCCATAAGGGTTGTAACCCTTTTTTTTGGTTCTCAGCTCTTTACTATTTATGGTAGCCAATGTGGCTCTTTCCTCTTTAGAAAGTGGAGCACCAACTCTTTTCAAGGCTTCATATTTTAGCCTTTCATGTTGTTGTATTGCTTCTCGTCTCCTTTCTAGCAATATATTCCTTAAGTAGGAATATCCTTCTTTATATTTTGCATATCAACTTCCAGTACAACAATATATTTGATTATGGCCTCAATGATGGTGGCCTTATCCACCTCATTTGTATCCTTATACAAAGTTGTAGTCTCCTTCATTTCATTTTACAAGATGTATTAAACACCACCTCAACTTTCATGGGGTAATGAGGCCTTACCGGTATAGCTTATTTCTACTTTTTGAATTTAAATAGAGTCTCCTTTTCTTTTGCATTATTTTTCTTCTTCAAAGAGTCCTTCTTGGCTTCCTTCTTATTTTCCCTCATGTGAATCTTGAATGCTTCTTTCTCTTTTTCTATCTCTTCTTCACTTTCAATGTTAATGACATCATGCCTTTTCCTCTTTCCACTAGCTTCACCTTGTGAAGCCTCATTTCTTCTTTTTCAGACCATTTGTGGTCCTTCTTCTTCTAGTTCTTTCTCTTCTTTAGTAAAATTGACACCAATACCCTTTTATCCTATAGCCTTTTTCTTTATTTTTCTCTTTGCAAGGGCAACAGGAGGTGCAGTGGTGGCAGTTTTCTTCTTCTCTACCCTAGTAGGATGTAAAAATTGAGGGGATTTATCCCTTACCAAAGGACTGGTGGTAGACTTCCTTTTCTCTCCAGTAGAAGGTAAAACCCTGGTGGAATTTTGGACAAATGGTGGAGTGGTAGATGTTCTACCTAATCTTCTTGAGCTACTTGAAGCTTCTCTAGCACTCATATTTTCTCTAGCCCTTTGTCTAGCATGTTGTACTTCTTCCTTTGAAATACCATATTCTTGTGCATATATATAAACCATAGTATCAAAATTCTTGCTAATATTTGGTTTCTTTTTGTTCCATGTAGAATTCCATGGACTTTTCCTCATAAGTCCCATACCTTGGTTTTATGGTTCTTTCATACTCTTCAATAGAATATCAACATAGCCAATAAGATCTGCCTATGTAACCTCATAACCTAATTTAGGAACCCATAAAAATCTTGGTTCCACTACCTCCATGATACAATGATCTAGAGAAACCAAGAATGCAATATCATTTTTTGTACCTTTCCACAATTTTCCTTGAAATCCTTTCTCTCTCATGCATTATTTTCTAAAATATAGCAAAGAAAGAAGGGCATCATTTGTGTATTGACATATCCAAGGCTCCTCATGTAGTGTGCAATTTCATGTGCAACAAATCTTCCACTTATCCATTTTACCTTTCCAATTATGGGAAGCTCCTTCAAAAAGTAGAAGAGTAAGCACATAACCACGATGCCATACTTAAAAACATATTTATTTTCCCTAGTCTGCTTTATATTATCCATTAACTGTTCCCCCAAGAACTCACACAAGTCATAGTTGCACCATCTTCTATCATCTCATGTGCCACATTGATTGAGGTGGTAGAAATAGAGCTATCTATATTGGTAAAGTAGATCTTGTAACCAATAACTATAGCAACATACCTAAAAGCTAGATTTCTAATGGGATTTATTGTAAGGGCTCTCAGATCAAATGTAGCGCCTGTTTTCTCCATCACCTCTTTATTTTTAATAGAAATTAGAATGGGGACGGGTCCAATGGAGTATAGACTGGTGACCTCTCTTATCATTTCCTTCATGATCATGTGAGGCATATCACTCTAGACAAATTGATCATGTATTCTACTCAAGGCCATTCTAATCCACTTGACATCATAAAATAAATTGGGGAACCACTACCACACATCCAATTTTCTCTCATCAAGGTTTTATACTCCAACTTTATGGTGAAGTCCTCACCAGTTAATTCATTTGACCATATATCACTTAACTTACTAGGATAATTCTCTTCCATTTTTCTATGAATATATGCCCTAATATCCTCACTTAGTAAAAGCCCATATGGAATATGCGAGAATGTGCCTAGAAGGTCAGCTTCTATGGATTTTATAGAGTGTCTTTTAAATTTTGGTTGTGGTTTCTCTATAACCTCTAAAACCTTTTGTGTAGCCATAGTAATATAGATCCAAATTGATTTTAAACAAAGATTTCTAAAAACTAGGGCGCACAAGATTCACAAAATATCTTTTTAACTTTGTTCACCAAAGTAGGGTTTCAATGCTCTAAATCTTAGGTCACCTTATGCATTTCAAATTCTCTTCTCGTAGCTTTGATCCTCAAATTCTTTTGTGAAATGATTTTTTCTTAGTGAATTTGCTTATAACCTTCAATTTGACCTAATTCTACATTGAATACTTCAATCCATAAAGTTGGAAACACTTAATATGTATGCATAGTCAACTTTCGAAGCTCCACAAACTTCTGCATTGTCATATTTTCTTCTACAATCTTCACCAATAGATCAAGCATGTTGATTTTCATCTCATGTCTTCATGTTGCAGCCTCAACACCTCTTTTCTAGAGAGGAATAAATTATATCCATTAAATCTCCCCCTAAGCCATAGATCTTATCCTAGTTTTTTGAGGAAACATCTGCATCAGAGGATGGTACCTAGATTCTTCCTTGTCTTTTGTCTCTTCCTTCTTTCTCCAAATATTTTCCATTTCCTTCTTTACTTCAACCAAATCAACCTTTTTAACTGGTTCATTCCTCTTTACTAGATTATCCTTTTATTTTTTCTTTTGTAAAATTTAGCAATATATCTAGGTCTACTACAATTGTGACATACAACATTCTTTTGAACAATATTCCTTCACTTCAATCTATATCTACATTGATTATCTTTGTGTTCAAATCCATAGCATGTATAACAATAACCATTGAAAGGTTGAATCATTCTACCATTCTTATATGCATTCATCATTTGACTTATGCATTCACTTGCTCTATGACCAAATATTTTGCATGTAAAGTATTGACCAATAAAGGATGAGACATTTTGATTCATTTTTCTTCTACATTCCATTGCCTTATGTCCAAATCTATTGCAAGAATTAAAAAAACCATTGAAATATGGGTACCTTTGAGAATTTGGTTGTTTGACCGAAGGTCTTCTATCTTCATTCCTTTGATTTTGGATCTTTCCAGTGTTCTTATCTTTAGTCTTCTCTAGTTCATTGATCTTCTTTTCTGAATTAGGTGTCTGATCTACTTTTGAGCTTACAATTTTTTCAAATCCCAAAACACCTTTGTCTTTGGATGTTTCCTGACATACAATCATCTCATTAAGCATTGTAGAACTCACCTTGAATTTTTCTTCATGAATTCTTTCTTTCTTCACGTCTGATCTTAGATTTACCACTTCTTGTTCAATCCTTATGCCTTCATCCAATTTTCTTTTTACCATTGCATTCAGATATTCATCAACTCTTTTCTTTTCTTTAACTTGTACTTTTAGTCTAGGGATGTTTTCATTTGATTTTTTCAACTATTCACTGAATTTCTTATGCCTTTCTCTAAACTTCATGATTTTCTCTCTCAATTTTCTAACACATTCATTTTGTTTTTTGAAATTTTCCTTTAAATCTTTATTTTCCCCTTCAATATTTTCAAGATCTTCAAGAGCAACTTTGAGTTCTCCATATTTTTCAAGCATGCAAGCTTCTTCTATCTATCCAATTGTAGGGATCTCTTCTGGAGGAATAGGAAGCCTTCTATTAGCCATGTGTTTAGTTTCCAAGACCTTCCCAAAGTGGTTAAGCTCCTTCAAAGGAACCAAGTTTTGATACCAATTGTTGAACACCCAGAATATTGGGAGGGGGGTGAATCAATGTTCTCTTAAACCATTCAAACATTAAACATCTAATCACTAATGCATATTCAACTATACTAAGAAAAGAAAGCATGAAACATTCATAGTATCACATAACACATGAACACTAGGATTTTTATGTGGAAAACCAAAAATGGGAAAAACCACAATGAGGGTTATACTGTGAGCTAATCCTTATTGTGTTTTTTCCCATTTTGATTTTTCCACATAAAAATCTTGGTGTTCATGTGTTATGTGATGTTATGAATGTTTCATGCTTTCTTTCCTTACTGAAGTTGAATATGCACTAGTGATTGGATGTTTAATGTTTGAATGGTTTAAGAGAATACTGATTCACCCCCCTCTCAATATTCTAGGTGTTCAACATGTTTTGGTAGGGAGAGTGATTGCTCTTCATTGGCCTCTGAAAGACTGGAACTCCCTTATGAGGTCCCCAACAACCTCCAAAATGTGAATGTTGAAAGTGGTGATGTTTTGGGATTTTGGTGCATTCTAAATTAAGATTTTAAAACATTATGATGATTATGATGCATCTGACATGCACTTTTGTAGAGATAATAGCTTCGTCCAATGGGAAGAAGCTAATCTCCCTACAAAATATATAAAAATCAAGATATTATCCATAAAATATGTATGTCTTGGATATGATAACATAATCAAACATGTCTTATCCCTGAAAAAGGGTGATATGTTATCATATGTAAGCCATGTGGTTTTGTAGGGAGATCACCTTCTACAATTGGACACAGATTTTCTCCTTAGACACATGTCAGAGGCATCATAATATACAAAAACACATTAAACATACAAAAAACATACACCACATGAGGGGATAGCATAGTGTGGGGCCTCCCAAGATGGGGGGTAAAAGTGATGAAATCAACAAATGGGAGTAAACATTACATCAATGGAACTGAGGAGATAATAGCATCGTCAGGTCAATTTTCCCACCTTTTCTTAGCTATTACATCATGGAGGGAGTTTGAACATAAAACTCATTGGCCTTGTGGCTTGTGCAAGAAGCTATCCTTTTCACTTAATTTTGTAAACTCGCAGGAATTGGAGATAGAATAATGTGAGTAAGACGTGTTCTAAATTGTAATAAGTATTGTTTTTCGAGAAGATGTGTTCAAATATGATATTGCATAAAGTAATTGAAGGTTGGAAAACACTCTTTGTTCTCAGTTCTTGTTACATTGGTGGTTTCCATTGCACAAAAAAATTGACCTATTAATGCTTGATACAACTGCCAAATTTATACAAGATTCGTAGGAGGTGGTTAAGCCATGTCATGAACCCAAGTTTCACACTATACAGAGGAGACCAAGGGAAACACCATCTTGCAACAATCCCCCATAGCACAACTAATGGATTCGAACCTATGACCTCGGATTTGATACCAATTTTTATATTGGTGGTTGTCATTGCACCAAAATATTGACCTATTAATGCCCGATACAACTACCAAATTTATACAAGATCCACAAGTGGTGTTTAAGCCATGTCACAAACTCAAGCACTATGTTGCATAGAGGATACCAATGGACACACCATCTTTCAATAGTTCCTTCATTCTGCACGTTGAAAGCTAAAGGTTTGAGAGCATGGGGTGGGATTGGAGGTGGGGGATATATAAAACTATCCAAATTCACTTGAGGGATGAGTAACCGATTGGGTGTTAGTGGGGTGGATAGTGGACATAAATTTGTTATTCATAATAGAATTTTGGAATTACACACAACTAAAAATAGCTAAGTGATTTTTTTTCTCGATAGTTAGTGGAAATTGGATGGTGCTATCTTTTGGGAACCTATAGCCTTTTTGGAGTTCTTTAGACAATTTTCCAACACATTTAAAAAAAAATACACTTCTTCATAAAAAAATTATGAATTTTTAGTTTCTATTAATCAATAATTAATTAACCCAAAAAAATAATTCATTTAACTTTAAACAATTAATAATTATTTATTTTTAAACATTAATTTAACATAATTCATTAGGTAATAAGTAAAAGAATGTAGATTATATAGGCAATTAAGGAGGCTAGATTTATCCTCATCTTTTCCCCACACCTAAGATCTTGCATGTCCACTACAAGTCATGGAGAAGAAGAGGTATTCCTTCTTTCCTCATCTTATTTCCTATTGTATCCCTCTTATTTAGCACTACAATTTTATTTTTTATATAATGTGACCCATCAACCATGAAAACCCTATTTTTATCCATGAATCACTCTCATTTTTGGAACTTCGAAATGAACAATTTTGTAGCTACATTGAAAGTAGTTAGTGCTAAGAAAAGTGGTTTTCTAAATCTAATACCTATGTACTTCACCTAGTAGGTATCTATCATCTAAAAAATAGATTTTACCCTCTAGAGTGACCAAAGAAGGTTATGGGAAGAGATAATCTCTCTCTCTTTTAGATTTAGGGTGGAGAATCATATTATTCTTCACATGTTAAAAAAGGTGGTTGAAGAAAATTATCATTTAATTTTTATAGGATCTCATAAGAGAACATTAGGCTTTCAATGTATTTATCTCTCATAAATTTCTATAGGATTATTCTAAATAATTAGTCATAGAAAAAAGAAAAAAAAAATTGCATGAGGAGTCATACAATATTTTCCACTTGAATATATTATTTTATTCTCTCTTTCCAAGACATCTAGATGTGTAATATGGGGATAAACTTTATTTACACTTCTTCCATGAAAATATTTATAAAAAATCATATGAGGTCCACCAATAATAAGTTATGTATTAAAAAAATAACATACCAATTTTTTTCATCAAAGGGATGATTTTGAATGGATCTAAAAAGTGGGCATAATCTAGGTCAAATGCAATATCGCAAGGAATTTATAACATCTTCCATATAAAGAAATATTCATTGAAAAACATTATTTATATTTGAGATGGTCTCCTAGATACTAATAGTGCTTCTCCTTTTTGGATTGTAGAGAAGGTGTGTGAGTGTGACAAACATAATGAGCATGATGGCCACTTCTTGTAGTAAAAGGATTTGGGGTGAAACCTGATACATTTTTAGTTTGATATGGTTGGTACAAAGAGATAGGAGTAACATTTTCATGAAATGGGGGCCGATAAAACATATCTTCATGAATGTAACATTTAAATAAGCTATAAATTAATTGAAATAGTCTTAAAACAAGGATAGTTAGGTTTGATTTTTTGAAAAATATTATCTTCATGGAATGAAGACATGATGTATCATTTAAATAAGCTATAAATTCCTTGAAATAGTCTTAACAATGATAATCAAATATGATTTCTTGATAAAATTTAAGCACATATTGACACTTTTTCCACTTGAAACTAGTAGATTGATCAAAAAATGATTAGTACAGGTTAAATTATATTGTATGTACATGTTGGTTTTCAGAAGCAACAATTAGGGCCAATAACAATTAATAAAAGAAATTCAAAAAACTTATAAAAATATATCCTCATTAATCTTCAGTTTGTTACACATCTTTCCCCAAAAAGAATTAGAAAAATAATTTTATTTAGGTCAAATTATGGTATTTGTACACGTGCATGGTAAGGTAAAAAAGTGAATTTTAAAAGGTGTTTTGTATACATGCCTATTGAGCATATATAATGCCCATTCTAAAATTACACACTTTCACCTTTAAATATTAAATTCCCTTTACTCACCATAATAGTTCTTATCTACCCACATAGTTTGCCATCTATCTCTATTTAAAATAGACTTGGAGTATTTAATATGTTTAGAAATTATAATAAGTGAAATAGCTAGAGTTTCTCTTCAAATAATCTTAGCATTACAAAGTCAAAGTAAAATACAAATTATAAGCAAAATTCATACATAAAATTAGAGTAAGTGCAACAAGATGAGGGGCCAAAAGGGGGTCTTAATTGGCCACTTTAAAAAAATAAAATCAAGAAATACCAACCTTGGATGAGCAATTGAGGATAGTTACACTCAAAAAAATTAGGTGCAACAAAAACAAGGGTCGTAGTGCTCCGAGTCTACTTCTAAACTACTATTTTTAAAATCAAATGGTAGAGATTAAGGGGTTCAAAAAAGGGAGCCACATAAATTGGTGTCGTTTTTGTCAAAAAAACATAACATAGTGTCTATTGTGGGTCCCTCAAAAGGTTAACTTTTTTTTGGTATTTTTAAAATCATTTCAGTGAGAAATTAGCTAACAACATGTAGTTTATACCTAATTTTTATGATAATTTTTTAATGAATATATGATTTTTACTAATTTTCACAGTGGACACATCTTGAAAAATAAAATTTGTCCATGCTACCCCTATAATTTTAGAAAATTAATCGAAAAACCTATTGCTTTTAATATGTGTAGAATGGAGTCTAGTTTATAAAAATTTAATTTATTTAAAATTGCAATGAATGGTTAAAAAATAAAGTAAAAAAAACCAAACATTGGTTTTTGACAAAAAAATAGACACACACAAAAGAAATTAAAGATGAAAGCCATAACATTGTCAAAATGTGAAAAAAATGACATCATTGAATAGCTAAGAGAGATCCTATTACCTATGTGTTTGATTTAGTTGAGTTTGAAACACATGCAAACCTGATGGTTAGTATAAACAAGATTATGTGAAATTTCATAGAATATGCAAAAACACGTCTTTGGACATTGGGAAGGAACTCCAAGCCTTTGGGTTGGAAAGCCAAAGAAAATTCAAACTGAAGGCTTGGGGATTCCCAAAGCAAGGCATAACACGAGCGTGTTATAGCGTGCTTGCATTATAACATGCTCATGTGATGTAATAGTTTTGACATAACACAAGTGCATTATAATACACTTGTGCTATGTCTTGCCTTACATTTTTCTTCACTTTTTTGTTTTTTTATTTATGTTTCCCAAAGCATGACATAACATGAGAATGTTATAACACGCTTGTATTATGTCTCACTTGAATTTGTGAAATTTTGTTAAATCTATGTTTGATGTATGTATGTATGTATGTATTTATTTATGTATGTATGTATGTATATATGTATGCATGTATGTTTATATGTATGTATGCATGTATGTATGTATGCATGCATTTATTTATGCATGTATGTATGTATGCTTGTATGTATGTATATAAGGGTTTTGGGTTTAGGGTATATAAGGGTGAGGGTATAGGTTATAGGGATGAGGGTTGAGGTTTCAGGGTTTAAGGTTTAAGGTATAGGGTTGAGGGTTGAGGGATTAGGGCTTAAGTAATAGGTTGAGGGTTTATAGTTGAGGTATAATATTCATCTCGTTGATTGTATAATATTAATTGTGTGAGGTATAGGGATTAGGGTTTAGGATATTGGGTTTAGGGTTTATGGTATGGATTGAGGGTATAAGGCATAGGGTGAAGGGTTGAGAGTGTATGGTTTACGGTTTAAGTATAGGGTTGAGGGAAAATATTTAGGGTTTATAGTATATAGGTAAGTTTATAGGGTATATGGATGAGGGTTGAGGGTGTAGGCTTCAAGGTTTAAGGTATAGGGTTGAGGATTGAGGGATTAGGGCTTAAGTATATGGTTTAGGGTTGATGGTTTATAGCTAAGGGATAATGTTCAAGGTTGAGTATCTAAGGTATAGGGTTTAGGGTTTAGGTTGAGGGTATAAGGAATAGGGATGAGGGTTGAGGGTTTAGGGCATAAGTAAAGGGTTGATGGTATAGGGTATAGGGTAGAGGTTTGAGGGTTGAGGGATAATGTTCAGGGTTGAGTTTCCAAGGTTAAGTATATAGGGTATAGGTAAATTAGGGTTTAATATATTGGGCTGAAAAATTATGGCTTAAGTATAGGGTAGGGTTGAGGGTTTAAGGGATAAGGATTTCAGGGTTGAGGGTTTAGGGTTTAAGGGTTGAGTGTTGAGGGATAGGGGTTGAGGGTTTAGGTTTTAAGGGATTAGGGTTGAGGGTTGAGGGATTAGGGTTTATGGGTTGGGGGATTAGGGTTTAAGGGTTGAGGTTTGAGGGATTAGGGTTTAAGGTATATTTTTGAGGGTTGATAGTTTAAGGATAGGGTTTAGGGTATAAGGTTTAAGGATTGAGGCTTGAGGCTTAAGGCTTTATGGATATGGTTTAGGGTTGAGGGTTAAACAATTAGGGTTTAAGGGTTGAGGGTTAAGGGATTAAGGTTTAAGGGTTGAGGGTTTAAGGGTTTAAAGCCTAAGGGTCAAGGGTTTAGGGTTTAATGGTTGAGGGTTTAAGGGATTAGGGTTTAAGGTTTTAGGGTTTAGAGATTAGGGTTTAAGGTATATAGTTGATGTATTAGGGTTGAGGGTTGAGGGTTTAGGGTTTAATGTATAGATTTGATGGATTAGGGTTGAAGGTATAATGCATAGGGTAAAGGGTTTACAGTTGAGGGTTGAGGGTTGAGGGTTGAGGGTTTAGGGATTAGGGTCGAGGGTTGAGGGTTTAGAGTTTAAGGTATGTGGTTGAGGGATTAGGGTTGAGGATATAATATATAGGGCAGAGGGTTTAAGTTGAGGGTTGAGTGTTGACGGATTAAGGGTTTAAGGGTTGAGGGATTTAGGGTCAAGGGTTGAGGGATTAAGGGTTTAAGGTATAGGATTGAGGGATTAGGGTTGATGTTTTAATGTATAGGGTATAGGGTTGAGGGTTGAGGGTTTTAAGGGTTTAAGGGTTGAGGGTATAAGGTTTAAGGTTTGAGGGTTGAGGGATTAAGGGTTGAGGGTTTAAGGGTTGAGGGATTAAGGGTTGAGGTTTAAGGGTTGAGGGTTGAGGGATTAAGTGTTTAAGGGTTCAGGGTCTAAGGGTTGAGGGTTGAGGGTTGAGGGATTAAGGTATTAAGGGTTGAGGGATTAATGTATTAAGGATTTAAGGTATAGGGTCGTAAGATTAGGATTAAGGATTTAATGTATAGGGTAGAGGGTAGAGGGTTTAAGGGATTAAGGGATTAAGGGATTAAGGGTTGAAGGTATTGTTGAAATGAACAAGATAAGTGAGAGGGGGTGAATCAGTTGTAACAAATTAAACCTTCAAAACCCTAAATAGCAATCCGATCCACAAGAATTCATTAAACCCTTATTTTGTTAGTTTGATTAAACATGAAATGTAGATAAAAAAACTAAAATCACAACACCATGCACAAGAGAATACTAGATTTATGTGGAAAACCCAATGAGGGAAAAACCATAGTGAGTATTAGCTCACATTATAAATAATAGTAAAACTGGTACAAAGGGTCTCACTGCTAGAATAGGACACACTATCCAAAAGGTTCATAGCCAAGGCTCACTACCAAAGAAAGAATACAAGAAGATAGAAGAAGAAATTTACATAGAGAAAACACTTCTCAATGCAATGATGAGTCCACCACAATTGCTCTCACACTTTCACAGTCACACATGAAAGATGGATGCCTTTAGGAAACCTAACATGAATTTCACACTTCTCTACTCAAACTTTCATCAAACACATCATCAATATCTCATCTATCTTACTTCTTACTCTTTCGTTCACACCTCTTACATTAACACCATACATATATCAAGCTCTACCTTAAAAACTTTCTCCAATATCGGCCACTAGCTGTTATATATACAAATTCAAAATAGGTCAAAACCTAAACATTCTTGTGGTGAATAGGAATGAAAGGCAACCTACACAAATCCTTAATTAGGACCCAAATGGATCTCAACATGCTTCCAGAAGCCTCACAAGTAGTTTTAAACATAAGGTTGGCCAACACCTATGCAAAACACCATAAACATCAAGTACACGCTTCCATAAAATAATTTGAAAAACCAAAAAATTTAGATAGCATAATTCACTTGAACAAAATCCAAAATAATCCATGAACTACTTAAGATTCATCAAACATTTCATCCAAGCTCACATCAACAAATACTTCAACTTAAAACAACTGATAACCCTTAATTGCATACTGATAAATGAAACTCACACTATACTAAACTAAGTCAAGTAAAAACTTGAATATAGAAAGATCAAAGCATTATGAGAAACTTCCCAAATCTGCACAACCTAAATCCAAACATTAGAGAAACGTGAATAAAATACATTTCTCCAAGACCATAGAAAGCATCACTGAATAACTAGTTCACACACTGGTGAAAATGTCTCACACTGTATAATGATCTAGAAACCCAAATTCTAAACATAGCAACCTCTGACACCCTTAAATAACCTATAAGATCCACAAAGGCATAGCATCAACATAGAAAGAACATGGAGCACAATACCAAAACACACTATGAACATTTACACAAAATAGTTTACTTTGTTTATTAAATTTTCTCAAAAACACCAAGAAAGAAAGTACGAGAGACATCTTCTCAACTCATTACTTCATTCCAGCTCAACTTCAAACTCTACAATAAAAGATTAGATCCATGTACTCACAACATTTCCTCAAGGTCTCAACTACACATGTACAACATGTTTTCCTCTTTTTCACAATTTTCTCAATATCCTTAACATCTTCATCCCATAGTTGACATCAATGACAACACTGGTCAGTAGACTTCCCATTGACATCAATGCCAACACCATCATACTTACAACAATCTCCCCCTTTGTCATTGATGGAACACAAGATGTGAAAGCCACCAAAGACCACACAACAACTCTAAAAACTCTCTCTTGATACCTTAAACATGACTCTCTCTCTCCCTAAGAAAATAAGTTATTTTCCACATGATTCTCTCTTCACCTTTGACATCAATGGAAAATGACAAAATATTTTGCAATGTTCTTCCTCTTTGATATTGAACCAAAAATACCTACTCTAAATACTCCCCCTTAGGAGTACACCCAACTAAATAAACAACAAAATGACAACATATGCCACTACCTACTCCCCTTGAGAGGTAGCAACCAAAATCATTCCAATAAAGATAGATCTAGTAGACTGATGCATCTCCATATGCATCTAGTTCAAGAAAGGATGGGCAATAACACCCAACTTCTCCTGAAGATACTCAAAAGTATCATTAGGAAGAGCCTTAGTGGATATATCAACAATCTAATCCTTTGTAGGAACATACTCAAGCTTCACTTCATTCTCCATAGTGTAAAGCTCAAAAAAATCACTAAACAAAGTATTTCCAAGAATAATGTACATTCCAAGTAAGGAAAAAATGAAATAAGAAATAACATTAAATTTCCATAAATTCTCAAAAACAAGTCCATTAATGAATTTCATTACATACATCAAGATGGTATACAATACATCTATTTCAATGTGACATAAATAAGCTTTCATCAATACATCTATTTCAATGTTACATCAATACATTTTTGAAGTAAAGTTACATTTAACAAATTGGCTATGTAAGCCATACAAAGTAATACAAAGAGTACATCCATAGAATAAATATTTTCTAATCCTCAACCACCTTGACACCACCAGTCTTCTTGCAAGCTGAAGCCAAGAGTGAGGTTAAGGAAAATTTAATGCCCAACCATGAAGTACATGACTTCCCCAGGTTTCTTCCTAACTCAAAGAAATCCCCAACCCTGCATGAGGAGCCTAGCAACCTGGAAAAATAAAGCAGGAGGGAACTCTCTAGTGCAGCCATGATAGGTGGGTTCCCAAAAGAGAATAATCCAGAATGTGCAACAAGAGTAACACAATGTAAGAAACACATAATATGGAGGAAAATTCATATTTAAAACATTCTCATTAACAAAATCTCAGTTACATTCGGTTGCCAACATTCGGGTTTACAGATTCATCTCACAGGCCTAATAAAACATGCTCAACATTCTAACATGCTCATATATGCAAGTGACATCTTACAATTCAGATCAATCTTAGTCTACTCTATCAACTATCAACTCTACTGCCTATTCTAATGATCGATTACAAGTTTTATAGCATATCCACAACTCTAGAAACATTTGTGCCGGCCAAAGATCACCACATTTTCCAAGGAAAGAAAATGTAATGTGCGCATGAATAGGTCGGCCTCAAATTTGAGTTACTCACCAACAGGTGCATAGAATGAAGTGTGGACCTATAATGAAGGTCAAGAACACTCCTAGGAACACTTAAAATCACACCGTTGAGATCCGCAAGTCACGAGGATGATCCACAATGATCGAACTGGGTGAAGGGTTTGAAATTATTCTGGTGCCGGTTCAAGAAACTACCAAGAATTTTTGGAAGCGATAACTTGCCCAAAAAAGATCCAATCACGCCCAAATCTCGGAACAAGGAAAATGAACATGTAGATGATGTAATCTAAGATCCACAAGGTCTGGTGAACAAAGATGACGAATCCACCAGCATGAACTGAGCAAGAACAGAACAAGAACAAAAACTGAAAGAAAATATTTTTTTGGTTGATGCAAGATTGCCAAGAACCAAGGATGCTCCTGCATCACTCTCGATGCATTCCTGATGCCTATATGCATTCCTATACTAGAAAAACATATTTATTGCATGCAGGATGTGGTAGAGACATAAAAATTCTAGGCTTTTTTTAATCCATCTATTTCAATGGTACATTAGCTTGGCCAAGCATTAAAACATAAATGGTAATTTAAGAAAAGGCTATACTACCGTCTCTATGTGCCCACATTCGGCATCCTATCCTAGACGTTTATCATAAAGAAAGTAAATAATGCATATTTTCACATAAATTGCATATAGTTCATACATTTACGCATTCAAGCATTCTTTCAAAATTCACATTGTATTTCCAAAGTTCCTTCTTTGAATTGCATAAGAAAAACAATAATTCACAAGAAATAAATTCTACATTTGGTTTTACATTTCACAATTGACTCGATTCAATCAATCTTCTCACACTCCAATGGCTAATAGTAATTAAATGCACATATGTACCTTTCTATTTGCTCACAAAGAATCCAATACTCCATTTGTAATTTAAATGATTCAGTAAAAAAGAAACTAACAGGTTTGCATATATTTGAGAGAAAAACTTCCAATCAACAACGTATATAATTATATTGAAAAGTAACAACTAGCTCATTCACGAATACACATAAGTGTATATATATATACATTTACATATTTAAACAAATATTCAACAATCTAATACAGAAATGTATCAATATAAAATAGAATATTTAGCATTCCAAGTCAGATTTTAATGTCCATCCTTTTCCAATTTTAATACTTGCTCTCATTCATATTGTATTTATATTTGTTTATATATATATATATATATATATGAAATATAAATAGATATACATAAATTTACATCTACAGTTGAAATAATTTATTTTCAGTTACTTCTTTAGGCATACATTTTGTTACATTGAAACGAAATGATATATTTAGTTAAATATGTATGTGTGTGTATATATATATATACAAATATGTTTATATGTACATTTTTTGTAAAATACATTTGCAAAAAAAATAATATATATCTACAGTTATGCATTTCACAACATATTTTTATTTTATACTCTAAAAAGAAATATACACAACATACATATGTATATATACATACATACATACATATAAACATATATTCTTGCGCGTTTAATAAGCAACCAATACAAAATCAAAATTCAAAGAGGGGAAAGGAATTTTTAAAGGTTTTTAAACTTCATACAGGAATGTGTTGGCTTTACAAGCCAGCGACTCCCATGGGGAGTACGTTGCCTATGGAGGGCAGCGCCCTCTCCACAGGCCGTGACCTGTTGAGGCGCAACTACCTCCACAGGAAGCCATTCCCCGTTAGGGACGCAATGGCTGGGGGGTTTAAAGCCCTCACGCATACAGTTAAAATAAAACTCCAAAACAATCAATGTTCCTCCATTAAATTTGATTCAACGTATTTTCATTTGAACTCGGCCAATTTAAATATATAGGAACAATAATATATATTTACATATATATATATGCAACCTGTATATATGTAAATATGCATTATTATTACCTTCTAGAATCATAAATATAAAATCTAAAAAGGAAATTTGTAGGTTCCAGGCCAGTAGTTTGAAATTTAAATTCTAAATTTGCAGCAACAGTGCACAATTTCATACATAATATTATATATATTTATATAAATGTATTTATATAAATATATATAATTTTATATAAAAAGAATAAAACAAAATAAATATAGATTTGTATAGCCAAGAAGTTGATTCACCTACTGTGATTAGAAAATTTAGAGGGTTTCAAAAGAAAAGTGAATCTTTCCATAGACAATCATCAATTCTCACATTCAAAATTCAAAATACATTGGAAAAGAATTGAAAACCTGGAAAACACTTTTCGGTTGAATTTCCTCTTTCTTGTTCCTCTCTTTCACATTATTGATTGTTGGAAATCTCCTATGGAAGATTTTCCTCTTTTCCCTTGTATTAATTTCTCCTCTTCTTTCCACCATTTTTAGTTTATTGGGCTTCAGAAACCCTCTTCCCAACATCCATTTTTTAGTTATATTTTGCAGAGCAATAAAGAAGATTATCAAAACAATTGTATGCTTCACGTTAATGATTTTCCTTCTTTTAAATATTTCTCCACAAATTCCTCATACCTAATCTTGAAATTAAAATCATATTTCTTTTCATGCATAATATTTATCCATGGTAAATAATAAAGAAATGTCATTCAATAACAATTAAAATAATTTTTCAAAATAACAAAGCAATATTCTTTATTTGCGAAAATGATATCTATAATTAAATCATAATTAATTCCTTTTATTTCATTGCACTTTTATTGCTCTACGAATTAATTTAATTAAATATTTTAAAATACGAACAATAAAAATAGTCAAATAAATTAAATGCTAAATGCATCTACATGATACTAAGTGCTCATGTGTGTGCAAGAGAACCGCTCCTACTTTACCCTGCCAAGAAGCTAACCTCCTCTACCTTAACCACACCCTTGGTCTTCGACAAGCTGTAGCTCAAGTACACTCAGGCACCCATTAATAGATTAGTATCCAAGTAAAATGTAAGTCAAAATAATATAATTCATTAATCCAAATAACACTATTCTATTTTGCTTCAATCTCGAAATAAAACTATATTCAATGCATTTCAACTTTTCAAAAATTAAAATAAACATTTTATTATTTCATCTCTCAAAACACCATATTATTCATCATTTATTCTACCACACACATTCAGTCATATTTCAAATCCACATAAATTAAAAACAAACTTAGCATCAAAATTTGAAATGCGACATCCTTCCCCACTTGGAAGAGACATCGTCTCGATGTCTTATTACAAACATCCACACAATGGATTCTTAAACATTCAATGTATCATAAGTCATAATATGTAGGAATTAAAAGGTATGCTAAAATCTCAAATGCGGAAAAGATCTATCAATATCCACGACATTCTCCTAGGTGGCACTTTTCACCGAATACTGGTCCCACTAGACCCTATGCTGCACAATAGCGTAGTTCTGCAACTTAATGATGCACCTCTCCAAAATCCTAGTGGGCTCCACTAGCACCACCCTTGGTTTCTGAATTTGCAAAGTATACCAATCATGCACACCACATTCATGGTACAACTTCTTATATTTGTGCATATAACAACACATGGTACAACTACCATCCAATTACATCCAAGTGACATATGGCTCATTTTCCAAAGCATAAGAGAATGGCATCACAACGTTCAAGCACAAGAAATTAATCACACTTTTAGTGCCCACAAGATGAGGCCTAAATCATAGTCTATCATTGACACATATAAGCATAAATCAAGTATCACAATTTTGACAAAACACAACATATTCTCAAAAGATCAATCCTCCTAACCAACACTAGGTTAAGGTCTCAAAAAAATAAAAAAATCTCTAATGGTGTGCCAACTAGGTCAAAGCCAACCACCGTGCACATAACTCCTCTAAGACTAGGTCACTCACTAACCATTTTTTCCTTTGATGAAACTGGTTTAAACAGTCCATGCATATACACTTTTACCTTCTGTGTACTTCTCTCATTCCTATCATTATCCATATCTATTTCTTCATCTATCACACTATCTCTTATTTATGTTCCATTGCCTCAATTCTATCTTGAATTACAGTCTATACCTTCTTATTTAGAATCATAATCTCTTTTAGTCATCTCATTCAAGTATCCTCCCATCCTTTCTTTCATCTCACTATAATATATTTTCCTCAATCAATCTATACTCATCCTTCTCTATCCTTCTAATTTTACTTCTATTACCAAAAATTGGTTTGTTCTAACTTAAATTACCATCCAATAAATTCCCTTATCCCTTTGTAGTTCTACTACACTTTCTTCAATTACTAGCAATACACTCTATGTGTTAACTCCAAACAAATCCTTCAATCTCATCTCTTCCTTCCATTTCCTCACAAATCTTCTTATCTCAAAGATTTCTTCTCACCTTCAACATCTAGCATTATTATCTCAACCATTTTAGTCTTTTCTCTCCACCTTTTTAACTCTATGCTACTACAACATTCCACATCCTATCCTTCATACAAACATGAGGAATTTCCTTCCTATTCCCTTATTCGTTCTAAAGTATCTACTCTTAATTTAGCAATTCATGTTCCCCAATATTTTATATTTTTCACAACTTGCAACATCTCTCTACTTTCTATCATTTGTAACTCTTGCAACATCCACATTCTCATACATTCTTGACTATCATTCCCAGTACAACCCAAAAAGTCAATTTTTCAACTACTGCTTCTCCCTTCACCACATCACATCTTACTACAGACTACCATTTTATTATTTTACCAAAATTGAACTCTAATCCATTTCCTTCTAATTACAGTTCTTGCATCATTTGAATCTTGTCACCTTATCCTCCTATTAATACACTATAACCTGACACTCTTCTATCTCGCATCTAACTTATATTCACACAAGTTCTTATTTCCTTTGCTTTCTTATCTATCTTTTCCTTGTCTTCTATCACTTATTCCTTTTCTTATGTTTATCCTTTAGAATTTTTTACCTCATTTCTCTATTTATCCCAGTTTAACTGAAGTCTACTACACAACTACTTTTCTTTCTCAACTAACATTCTTTCTACCATTACCTGCTATTTCCTCATATACAAAACGAGTTCTCACATATCACAAGGACATATATATAATTAGGAAACAACATTTAAGCATATTGTCAAATTCCATTTCACATCCTTTTTACTATCAGAACATGACTGCCACTCTAATAATAATCAAAAAGATACATCAAGTAATTCATAGCAACACCAGCTATTCCAGAACTTTCTTGGCATTACACGCAATAATCGCTTGCATCTAATAATGAATCAAGGAATTTAAATCTTCATAATTCTACATCATACACACCAAGAACTAGTATATTCTCCATATTCTACTCCCTCATACAATCTATTGGAGGTCCATCATGGACATGATAGAGAACATAACATGAAACTTGACTAGTAGTTAAAAACGCTCAAGCATAGCCACTGTTAAGAAAGTGAATCAAAACCAAGGAAAAGAAAAAGTCTATTTCAACAATAAGGCATAAAATGCACACAATTTCAATAATAAGTCACACATGACCATGAAGGTCACAAAATAATAAGTATCAGAAAATCGATGGCTATACTTACTCATAAACACAAATAAAAATTCAATGCTAGCCTTGACAACATAGTAAATAAATCAAATTCAATAAACAAAATAGAATGAGCTATCAAATTTCACAAGTTACATAACACATGTCACTAGTGGAATTTGGCAAATAAATGACTACATGACTAAAAAAATTAGTCACGTGACTAACACTAGTAGAATTTGACAAATAAATGACTAATTTGGTCATTGGGTAAAATCACAACTAAATGACTAATATTAGACAAATAAAAATGACTAAATAAATGTGCGCATTATTAAAATCTTGGCCATAATTTTCATTTTAATAAACATACTCTAAAACCTTCATCAAGACCTTATTTTCGATCGTAGCCTACCATAATTAATAATAAAATATTACAAATAAAATTACTAATTAATAGTTTGTGTGGAATAAATTTTTTTTTTGGTGGAATAAAATTACAATAATATTCTAAAAAATGTGCTTATTGCCCCTTTTAGTCATGGTCTCTGTCGTCAAATCCCACTCAAAATGGCATGGGCCTTAATAATACACAAATCACAAAGCCTAACACTTGAAAAGGCAACAATCAATATCAACAATGTAGATCAGTATGACCTCACATTAACAACTATTTCTAGAGTGTGTGAACTTGCAAGCCTATGCATAAAACTAGCTTTCACATTTCAATGATATGCACACATGCAACAAAGTCCATAGGTAGCTCGTCGAAAGCAAGAAGAAGAACGCTTATTGGAATTATCAAATTCAAACTCTTGAATGAACACTAATACAAAAAAGAACTACAGGTTATTTACTTTGATTTTATCAACTACATTTTTCCCACTTCCAACCAAAAAACCCTCATTGCATACTTAGTTACAAAGTGTCTCCAATGATTAATCCAAATTCCTTCTTTCAAAAAACTAGTCATACACTACACATGAAACATTAATATCAACTTGCTCTAAAACATGACCAAAAAAACATCTTTCTTTTCTCTTTCTAAAAATTTTCCTACAAGTATGCAAATACATAAAAGCAACAACAAAATAAGACCAAACACTCTCACAACTCAACCATTTTGCTGGCACTAAATGCCATTGGAGTTCCTCATTTATGTTATATTTTATTTTGACATTAAGTCCCTCCATATTTTCTCGAGATAATTTCCTTTCACAAACTAGATACTCATTTGTAGATTGTCATAGCAATATTTGCAATTACACTCCTTCAAATTTGAATGTGGATTTTCTTTTCTAGGATTGTAATTGAATGCACCTAAATCCTTATGATATGGCTTCAAATTTGAATGTAACTTTACTTTTCCTTTATAGTAATTGAATGTCTTATGTAAGGGAACTCCAATTATTTGGAATTCATGTCATTATGAAAGAACACTCATTGTTTGCAAGCTTTCTTGCTACCTCTTATTTAAAGTTCTAGTATAATTAGCCTTTGTGGATTGGGATGGATTATATTCAGAATATGAAACATCTTTATTATGAAAAAACAATATCTATTGATCTATTTGATGTTTTCTTGATTGTACTATTTAGATATCTATGTTCATATATCATTGGTAGATATAAACAACAAAAAAATAGATCAACTATTAAGCTTTTAAACTTTAAAAATCTACACAAATGACTAAAAAAATAGGAAAAATTATTTGCACAAATGATGACAAAGGCTTCAAAAAAGAGAATCAAAAGAAAAGGTAATTTGTAGGTATTGGCAACACAAATTACTGTGCATGATTTATTAGTTTAAAATCTATTAAACTTTAAATTTATTTCAAAAAACATAAACTATATTGCTTGTAGTATCTAAACACATTGACAACTTTAATAATACTACTACTTTATGTAGTAACCAACTATAACCTTGAAGACCAAGATCCAATTTTTTCAATTTTGGTTAAACACCTTTTGACATTCTTATGTGGTTTTGTTATTTGTTTTTTTGCAACATCAACTTTTGCATGAAATGAATGAGAAGTAATTGGTGAACATCATGGCTTTCAAATCACCCACACTTAAAAGCAAAAAGTGAAGATACTAGCTAATGTCTTTTAAAGGATTAATTTAAAGGGAATAGATATTATTTTAAAACTTTAGAACATGTCTATTATGATAATTACTATTTTTTATTAATAATGTCTATTGCATGATTTCTAATTATGAGAATTTTCACCTTCATGTCAATTTCCTTTTAGAATACATAATTTAGAATCTATGTATGCAACTAGACTTATGTCTATATAGTCTAATAAATTTTATATTAATTAAAAATGGTGTTAAGGGCCGCACACAATACATGAAAATCTAAGGCCAACAACAATGAGTTCTATGAGTAGAATTAAAAAATATATTTTTAATTACTTTTATTTCATAAAAGTATACTTATAGGTGCGGGAAAATTCACCACCACAATTCAAATTAAATTTTCTCTGCGATGATGAATTTTCAGTCGAGGTGAATTGCTAGTGGTGAATTTTCCTTGAGGTGAATTTGTCATGGCAATGATTCCCATGGTGAATTGCTAGAGAAGAGAGTATTATTTTCTTAAAAATTAGTATGATGTTTTGTCCCTTTTTAATAAAGATGTAATTGTCTTTTTATAGTCACCCCCACTTAAAAGAAAAAAGTGAAGATACTAGCTAATGTCTTTTAAAGGATTAATTTAAAGGGAATAGATATTATTTTAAAACTTTAGAACATGTCTAGATTTTGTTTTTCTTCTATAATTTACGACATAGATTTGGTGTATGCCACACATTTACAAGCCATTTAATAAGAGACATCCCTCCTCTATCCTGCAATACCATTTCTAGCATGTGGGTCTCTTTGTTGATCATCTAGACTACGATATAGTTCAATAATGGAGTAGGTTCAATAGTATGCAATATTGATTGTTAGGTTTCTATTCAAGCTTTTATCTTCCTCTAGACTTATGTTTGTTATGAATAAATGTAGTGCTTATAAGATTTTCCAACTTTCCCAAAAAATTTCTAGGATTAATTTACAAGAATATTTTCATTGGAAATATTCTAAGATTAATAATTTTTATCACATTTCTTATGGAAACCAATTTTCCCTAAAATTAAAACTAATGTTTCTTCTTATTTTTTCAATGGTTCTCTCTCACGTCTGCTGCTATAGCCATTAAAACTGTTGTTTTTTCCCATCTTTTTGATGGTTCTGAGCAGGCTCTCTCATCTGCTGCTATAGCCACGGCGTTGCACTTGGGATGCAGCTTATTTTGGTGGGAAAGCTTACAATGCATGTGGTGGGAAGTGGCCATTGTATTGGCGTTTTAATGATGAGGATATGCAAAAAATATTATTCCCTAGTTTCTGTTTTCTTCAACCCGTGGGTCATCTGCAAGCAAACAGGTAATTTGTTAAAAACCCCAGATCTTTATGCAAAACAAACTCGTTCTAAAATAAATTGTTCTAAATTAATAGTCTATTTTCATTGTTTATCTCAATAGATTGATACAATTAGTGTTCTCAAACTAATTTCCTACCTACTAATGAAAACTATTAAGTCATTCCTAATTTCATTATATGGTGGTGTGACTATGAATACACAAGAAATTCAGTTATGAGAATGGTGAATTTAAATAAGAACCTTCAAATTTTTCACATTTGTTTTCAAGGCTGATTTTGATATCATAGTAGACAAGATGAAAAAGATCTGAAATTTTACATACAACACAGGTGAATGCATAGGTGAATGTAAAGATAGAGATACTAGGAATTCAAAAGGTTATGGGTTTTGCATCTACCAGGTGAGCCTTTATGCTGATATTTTTGTAAGTTCTTAACAAATTTTATTTGAAATGGCATTTTCAGTACTATGACACAAGCATCATTATTTCTTGTCATATTGAAGATGCTAATTACTTTTATCAAAAATATTAGGATCCAGCTATGACAGACATTGCATGTGCTTCCCTAAATTAGGAGATAAAACTTTGATTGTTCGTTGTGCTATAGCCAGGTATAGATATGCATGAGGCTATAATACAATTGAATCTATATTATTTGTTTTTAATCTGTACTTCTGACAATCTAATTGATTCCATCTTATTTCCTTCTCATAGCAATGGTCAACCAAAACTAGACCAAGAGAATGTCTTAGCTCAAGCTCAACAACACATAGCTTTACAGGTAAGACTGGGGAATCATCTTTATAGTGAGAAAATAGATTTGGATTCCTTTTCTATTGCGATTCTATGTCTCTTATTCATGTATGGTAAGCAAAGCACTCTTTTGGTATATCTATAGAAGCTTGTATGTATCTATAAATGATGACTTGTGGCTATCAAGGTGGGATAGAGTCTTAAAAGGGCATTAGTTCTCCAAGGTATTTTCCATCACAGAATCAAAGTGTCTAGAAACTATTTTGTGAAAGCTATCTAAGGTGACTCAAAGGTTAGAAGTAATCTTAAAGGTAGGGTTACTATTGTTGATGTTTGAGCAAGGTGGTTCCTATGTTCTCATAACAGTATAGTAAACTACCCCTCAATCTATGCACATTCCACTTCATATCAATTTTAAAGGACTATCCCTTCACACATAGTCCATTAATGACTGTCATAAACTTACTCATTTATATCTAATCTTTTGCATTTATGACTAATTTGTGAAGCCTAAAAGTTTCCCTTGCATTTAGTTGACTGTCCTTTCAACCACATTCTATCAAATAGCTCTTCAATAGGAAGTTGTTCCAAAACATTTAGAGAAAGTACAATTCAATTACTTACATATGCACTTGCATTAGGTCCTATTAGCATTTTTTAAGAACAGGGACATTACCTTGCCTCATACTGAAGCCAAAATCAGTAACTTTTTTGGCATGAAAGGTGACTGTGAACTTTGATATGCTGCCTCTTAACAGATTCATGGTGAGTGTTCATTTCTAGGAACACATACTCTAACAAATGACCCAACTCATGAGAATATTGATGTATGCTATCTGAATCTTTGCTTATAGACTATTGTAATCTTCAAAAATTCATATGCCCTACTTGTAAGGTGATACGCTTTTAGGGTCTTCATGTTGCTTGAGGTGAACCATTATTGCTTTGCTTGAAGTCTGCCCCTGAACCCTTTCCTTCATTAGTTGGCAATGCCCATCCTTCCTTGCCATTCTTGGACTATACTTTTGCATTAGAATGATATTTTTGACTGTTTCTTTCCACATGCATTCATCTTGACTGTCCAAACTTTACAATCTCTTATCACTATTATTGAATCTTTTGCAATGTGACTATCATCCTCTATCTCTTGATCACTAGCCTCATTATGCTTGATTGCCTGTGTGTAGAGTCTCCCTAGATTTGTCTTCATTGCATAGTGAACTATTATTCTTGCTTATACCATCTATAAATATGCCTCCTATGCTTTCAACCTCTTATATGTTGTCTCTTTCAATAGGTTATCTTCCTTAATGACTGTTAAGACTGTCACTTGTTTGATGATTTCTTTTGTATGTATCTATAAATGATGACTTGTGGCTATCAAGGTGTGATAGAGTCTTAAAAGGGCATAAGGTCTCCAAGGTGTTTTCCATCACAGAATCAAAGTGTCTCAATTTTTTTTTGTGAAAGCTATATAAGGTGACTCAAAGGTTAGAAGTAGTCTTAAAGGTAGGGTTACTATTGTTGATGTTTGAGCAAGGTGGTTCCTATGTTCTCATAATAGTATAGTAAATTACCCCTCAATCTATGCACATTCCACTTCATATCAATTTTAAAGCACTGTCCCTTCACACACAGTCCATTAATGACTGTCATAAACTTACTCATTTATAACTAATCTTTTGCATTTATGACTAATTTGTGAAGCCTAAAATTTTCCCTTGCATTTAGTTGACTATCCTTTCAACCACATTCTGTCAAATAGCTCTTCAATAGGAAGTTGTTCCAAAACATTCAAAGTACAATTCAATTACTTACATATGCACTTGCATTAGGTCCTATTAGCATTTTTGAAGAACAGGGACATTACTTTTCCTCGTACTGAAGCCAAAATCAGTAACTTTTTTGGCATGAATTAAGGTGACTGTGAACTTTGATATGTTGCCTCTTAACAGATTCATGGTGAGTGTTCATTTCTAGGAACACATACTCTAACAAATGACCCAACTCATGAGAATATTGATGTATGCTATCTGAATATGCCCTGCTTGTAAGGTGATACGCTTTTAGGGTCTTCATGTTGCTTGAGGTGAACCATTATTTCTTTGCTTGAAGTCTACCCATGAACCCTTTCCTTCGTTAGTTGGCAATGCCCATCCTTCCTTGCCATTCTTGGACTATACTTTTGCATTAGAATGATATTTTTGACTGTTTCTTTCCACATGCATTCATCTTGACTATCCAAACTTTACAATCTCTTATCACTATTATTGAATCTTTTGCAATGTGACCATCATCCTCTATCTCTTGATCACTAGCCTCATTATGCTTGATTGCCTATGTGTAGAGTCTCCCCAGATTTGTCTTCATTGCATAGTGAACTTTTATTCTTGCTTATACCATCTATAAATATGCCCCCTATGCTTTCAACCTCTTATATGTTGTCTCTTTCAATAGGTTATCTTCCTTAATGACTATTAAGACTGTCACTTGTTTGATGATTTCTTTTGTATGTATCTATAAATGATGACTTGTGGCTATCAAGGTGGGATAGAGTCTTAAAAGGGCATTAGGTCTCCAAGGTGTTTTCCATCACAGAATCAAAGTGTCTAGAAACTATTTTGTGAAAGCTATATAAGGTGACTCAAAGGTTAGAAGTAGTCTTAAAGGTAGGGTTACTATTGTTGATGTTTGAGCAAGGTGGTTCCTATGTTCTCATAACAGTATAGTAAACTACCCCTCAATCTAGGCACATTCCACTTCATATCAATTTTAAAGGACTATCCCTTCACACACAATCCATTAATAACTATCATAAACTTACTCATTTATAACTAATCTTTTGCATTTATGACTAATTTGTGAAGCCTAAAAGTTTCCCTTGCATTTAGCTGACTATCCTTTCAACCACATTATGTCAAATAGCTCTTCAATAGGATGTTGTTCCAAAACATTAAGAGAAAGTACAATTCAATTACTTAAATATGCACTTGCATTAGGTCCTATTAGCATTTTTGAAGAACAGGGACGTTACTTTTCCTCGTACTGAAGCCAAAATCAGTAACTTTTTTGACATGAATTAAGGTGACTATGAACTTTGATATGCTGCCTCTTAACAGATTCACGGTGAGTGTTCATTTCTAGGAACACATACTCTAACAAATGACCCAACTCATGAGAATATTGATGTATGCTATCTGAATCTTTGCTTATAGACTATTGTAATCTTCAAAAATTCATATGCCCTGCTTGTAAGGTGATACGCTTTTAGGGTCTTCATGTTGCTTGAGGTGAACCATTATTTTTTTGCTTGAAGTCTGCCCCTGAACCCTTTCCTTCGTTAGTTGGCAATGCCCATCTGTCTGTTAGCTCCTCTCAACCTGATGAATAATTTTTTGCATAATCCAAAAAACACGAAATTCAATTCAAAGAACCTTGGTCATTGTCATTTTTTCAAAGAGATAAGGAAATAGGACATAACAATCATGCTTTAATGTTTAAGAGACATCACAGACAACACTGACCTATAGCTTTTACCGATATGCTTCAAATGAAGCCATGCTCTACAATGACCGCAGGAAAACACACTTAAAAAAAATGGCAATCATATACTGGTTATATCCATAAATAACTGAATTCAATTTTTCTTTACTAGTTAAAGTCAGAAATTTGTGATAAGCAATAGATTTGGATTTATCCTCTCAATCAAAATGTATGAAAGCATATTCACATTTGCTACCAAAAACAAACTCTTTAAGTGTAAATAGAAATTATGAGAATGAACACTAAAAATACACCCCATGAATCAAGTATTGAATTTCGGTGGCTGAAAATTATGCCATGTTTCATGCAAGCATAAAAAAAACATGAACTGAAAAATGGTGATGGAAAAAATTTACTACCTTGAGAAGTTACGATGAAGCTTTTCCAATGCCAAGTTTTCCAACTTCAGAGATGCGTCCATGATATTGCTAATGTACCTGATAATTCCATTTGACTATGCTTCTGCTCCATTTGTAAGTCTACTTGCATTCTTTGGAGGCAGTCCTCAAGTTTTTGCACTTTTGTCTCAAAGAACTGGTTTTTTTGCTCTTCTTCTTTAATCTGAACCATGGCCTACTCCAGTGCTACTTTCTTTTCTTCAAAAGATTATTTGATTGCAATTGTTTCTTTTTTCTATTTTTTAATTTCTCTTTGAACCAAGGCTAAGGCATAATATTTTTGTGTAATGATTCCTTCAATATCTATTCTCTGCCCTTGCTCCTCCTTCATAATACTGCTCACGACATTTCCCCTATCTTGGGTAGCATCCTCAAGCATCAATTTCTCTTTCCTTTTTTCTTCCAAAACTCTTAAGGCTACATCTGCATGGTGTCTGTTTTCTTTAATAGCTTCCTCCAACAAACTAACTTTCCTTTTCAGTTCATCTTGTTCTCTCTTAGCTGAATCTAAATCCTTTTTTCTCATTAGAAGCATTTCAATATAAAATGTATTTCCTTTTAGCTCTTTACATTCTTCCAACATATTCTAAAACAAACCATGTAGTTCTTTATATTCATTTCCCTTCTGGTCAAGCACATTCTCCATTGTTGCTATCTTCTACCTCTGAATTTTCTTTTCCATTAAGACTAAACTCATACCCCTATCTTTATCATGGATCATCTTGTTAAGTGAATGCTTTTGCTTTCTAAGCTCTACACATTCCTTCAATGCCATATCTAAGGCAATTCATATCTCCTTGATAACCTCTTGAAAAAAATTCTTAGTATGTCTATTTCATTCCTGTTTTTCTCTTCTATTTCTTCCCTATCATTTTCCAACACTACTATTTGACTCAGTAAGTAGGATTATCTTGATGACTTATCTAGCTCTTTATTGTTAGATAATGCTTTGAATTCCCTTTCTTTCCCTGTATGCAGCTCTGTCATTCTTCTATCCTCAGCTTGTAATTCATCCTGTAAATTAGAAACCATTTCAGAGTTCTTGTTTTCAAACCTTCTTGAGAGGATCAATTTTTCATTCTCTTTCATAACTTCATCCAATTTTCTAGTTGTGTCATTCAACACTTTTCTTAAAACACGCATCTCACTATCATTTCCTTTCTCCCTCAAAATGTCCCACTTAATCCTATAAATCTCTTCTATTTTTTCAGCCAGAACATGATCCTTATCCCTTCTTGTTGCTGCTACAACCCTTAAATAATGGGATATTAATTGCTCTTTTGAAATTCTTTTCAATGGTGCTTCCAAAATGATATATGATGTATCTTCTGAGATACTATTTGATAAATAAGGCTCTCCATTCAAACAACCTTCACAAACTTTTTTCATCTCATAAATTTTCATATTTCCATTCATATTTCCATTGTTAGCTATTTGTGACAGAGAAGGTATACTACAATGGCTCGTTTTGGTAATATATACCTTAGAAGTTCCAATTTGCAATCTCATAATACGCATATGGAAGACTTATAAATGTTTATTTCAAGATTGCTTTTTATTTTACTGTATATCTGAATGATAATATTCATTTATGTAGCGATTAATACTATGATTTATCTATGTCCTGGTTTCATTATTTCCTATGGTATTTTTATTATTAGAGACATTTTGTTAAATATTGGATCTCTAGAAATAGTGGCCTGCACTGGACAACCTACTCATCATGTATTTCACAAGCAATATCCCTCATATAAATATTATTTACTTCTTATCATCTCTCAAGAAAAAATATAAGACAAGTCAGGACTCAAAAGAACTAAATGTAAGTAAGCTAGAAGCCTAGAACCATACCCAATGTTCTCATCATGAACAAAATAGATCAAGTAACCATCATCTTCTACAAGGTTTAACCCAGAATCCCTGGGTACAAATATTGCCTCAGAACCAAATCTTCCAAGTCCAAAGTCAAAAACCCCTAGCACATTGCCTCTAACTTCAATCTGTCACTTCCCAACCTCAGGTTCTGCTTGAAGATCAAAATTTACGAGTCCCTTGACCTTAGCTATTGAATCTAGTGTAGTACCATACACATAACATTGCTTTCTGCACCCATGTTAATTATAAAGTAGAATTAGATATTTCCCAATCAACATGGTATCCTTGGTTATATGATCCACAAGCATTGTTTATGAGGGAGAGAATGGAGGAAAAAACATAGCTGTAGTGTTCTAGGAAAGAGTGTATGTATTATCTCTTAGAATTTTCTTACCTGCCAATATACTTTTCATTAATCCTTGGAAAATCTACTGCAAAATCTGACAATTTCTTTTGTGAAGCCTTCCGACTCTTTAAATTGAAACGCATCTCATATCTGATCACCAAAGTCAAAAAGATAATACATTATGACTTATCCTTTTTTAATGCATAGGTTAATAAGTGAAGCACAAAAGAAAAGGTTATATTGAATGGTTCACATACATCTCATTCTGGAAATTTTTTTATTTTTTTTCTTTGATGGGTCCACCAACCAATTCTAGGTCCAAGTCAACCAATCAACAAGTGTAAAGGACAACTTCATCACCCTCCTCCCATGCATTGGCTAATATTTGGTACACAATACCCAAAGAGAAGACATATAAGACTCCTAAGAAATATCTCAAGTTGGCCTCAAAATGATTGACCAGCCTATGTAGAATAAAACTAACAGCAGACGATTCTCCTCAATTGTGAACAAATCACCATGCAAATATCAATAGGAACTTATCCAATTTTTGTTCCAAGGGAGAAAATGTAAGTATATAAAATATAATATTAAACAATGCAAGAAAAGATGCATCTGGAAGGAAGCCAAAGACAACATGAACTATGAGTTATCGACACAAGGAAAGACTAAAATATGAAGCTTGTTTCTCAGCATTACCATTATGAAATATGTAGCAGTTTGGTAGCTCAAACCATCTCATCTGAAGATCATTTCTGGCATATCGGGGTAGTATACCAAAATGAGCCATTGTTTCCATTCATTCATATAAGGCTCTCCATTCATGTTTCCATTGTTAGCTATTTGTGACAGAGAAGGTATGAATGAAATCCCATTTGAATTATCACTGCATGGTGTCATGAAGTAACTACAAGAGGAATATGGCCTTGTTCTTTGTTTTGGAGTCTTGAGTGTTTGAACCAAGAGCCATGATGTGTATTTAAGGGCAATAGTGAAAGAATTTGATCTTTGTTGATATTGAGAGAAATATAGTTGAATTAAGTGTGTCAAAGGAAGGCAAGTCGAAGGTTTTGTGAGATGTGTTTTGAATCCTCCTAACTCTGCATCACTGATGAAACCCGAACTTTTGATGTCCTGGATGTAACATTGGATGGTGTTTTTGATGGAATGGGTGTTCCCTTATGGGGGACTTTAGCTCTTTTCCCATTTGAAGGAGCAGTATTCTTCTTAGTGAATTTTTATTTTTGTTCTTGTTTTTGAGAATCCACCAAGGCATGGTTAGATGCCACCTCATTTTCCTCTGTTTCTTTTATGCACTTATTGTCTGATTGTGTTGATTCCGGACTATGTCTTTGTTGGCATGGGAATGAAATTGGAATGTTGTTGATGTTTGTTATTCTCGTGGATAGGTATTGAAGCACTTGCATGGGCGATAAAGCTTGTTTGGATAGGACTTGGATACTTTTGAAAAGGCGGGCAAGGAATTTGGAGTTTGCTGCAACAAATTTGAAGTTAGCGAAGCCCTCTATAGTGAATTCAGAGGTAATTCGAAACCCTTATTGCTAAAAGTAAGCTAATAGGAAAAATAGGAATATTCCATTCTCAATAGGTAAACTTCAAATGAATGTAAGATAGATCTCAGAACAATGGCTCATTATATCCTCTTCTTTCTGTTATGGTCTCTACTAAAATTGACTACTTTCAACAATGTTTTGGCATCTCTATTTTTAGATTTATGTTTTTTCTTTAAATCAAAAACTAAATTAATACTGGAATGCACAATATTATAGATGGATCAGCGTCAAAGGTTGACTACTAATCAATATCATGCATATGATGAGAGAGTAGCTGATGAGAGGGACATTGACAAATATCCATGTCCATGTAAAAATTGTCTTGGTGGAAAGGTGAAAAAAAGAAATATGATTTATCGACATATGATAAGATATGGGCATAGTGGTGTAAGCCCTTTGGCTTACAATTATTATGAAGATATGATAGAATTGCAGACTGTGAGAGATGAAGAGGCAACAGACATAGATGAAGTGGCACCAAACATAGATGAACAAACAAAAATGTTTGACGAAGGGTTTGAAGTTGATAGAATGTTGAATGAGGGTCTAAATGATGATTGGGCCAAGTCAATGGAGGATGCTTTAAAGCCTGTGTATGCTAATTGCAAGTTAAGTCATTTGGAAACAATCCTTCAAATTCTTAACTTGCAAGTGGTACATGGCTAGACAAATGAGATTGTAGATCAGTTATTGGCATTATTAAGTTCATTGTTACTAGCTGACTCCACATTGCCAACAAAATGAAATCAATGTAAAAAGCAAATCAGTAAGCTCGGCTTGGGGTATGAAAACATCCACACATGTGTGAATGGTTGTGTATTATTTCACAAAAATTTTGCAAATGAGAGTGAATGTCCGAAATGTCATGAAGTGAGGTATAGACAAGGGTTGAAATCAACTGTGGTTCCTAGAAAGGTTCTTCGCCACTTTTCGATAATCCCACGATTACTCTGAATGTATAGGTGCAGAGACATTGTTGAACTTATGCAGTGGCATGCCAAAAATAAGATCACTGATGGAAAACAACGACATGTGCTCGATTCTAAGACATGGATGGAATTTGATAACAGATGACCTAATTTTTCTCAAGATCCTCGTAATATAAGTTGGGTTTGGCTCTAGATGGGGTGAACCCATTTAGATCAAAGTACTAAATGGTCAACTTGGCCAGTGTTTCTAATAAATAATAACTTGCCTCCATGGTTAGCAACTAAACCATTTTTTTTAATGTTATCATTGATTATACCAGGAAAGAAAAGTGTGACTTAAGATACAATAGATGCTTATCTAGAGCCATTATATGATGAGCTAATCGAATTGTGGGAAGGAATTGAAGCAATTCAATCTTTAAGGGGTATTCATTCAATCAAATTCACTTTAAGAGCTTCCTTATTGTTTACGATTCATGATCTTCCTGCATATGGCACATTGTCTGGTCTCTCTGTTCATGGATACCATGGATGTCCTACTTGCAACTTTAAGGATTTTGTGAGGCACTCAAGAAGTTTGCGTAAGTGTATTTATTGTGGACATCGTGCTTACCTTAAAATGGATCATCCATATCATCGACAAAAAACATGTTTCAATGGTCAAGAAGAGAATCGTGAAGCGCCATTGCTAATAACAGGTGATTACATTGTTGAGAATGGAAAAAAAAGAATGTCATTTATTGAAAATGATGGGATTGCTGGCAATAGATATGATCCATGTAATGAAAGTGGTGTAAAACAGTTGTGCATATTGTATAAGTTGCCATACTTTAAGGATATAGCCATTAGGCATACTGTTGAGTTTATGCATACTGAGAAAAATATAGCTTATGCTACTATAGAAAATCTTTTTGGTGCTTTTGATACTATTTCATCACGTGAAGACTTCTGAGAAATAAATATTTGCTAAAATATTTGGGTTGAAAAATATGATAATGAAAAATATAAAAAACCTAGTGCTCCTTATGTCTGTACAAAGGAACAACGTGCACAATTCTTACAGTTGATGTCTCAAACTCACTTCCCCACTGGATATGTAAGTAGCAACATCAGAAGCCAAACTGACATTAATAGCTTAAGAGGCCTCAAGACCCATGACTATCATGTCATAATAGAGAATATTTTACCTATTGTGGTAAATATATTGAGTTTGGCAAACGGGCCAAGATTGGCAATTATAAGGTTGGGCCTAATATTGAAGAGAATGAGCTTACATGTATTAGATCCTTCAAACTTTGATAGTTTGAGGTAGGAGGTTGTTGAAGTCCTTTGTCTCTTGGAACGAGAATTTCTACCAACAATCTTTAACATTTCTATGCCTCTTTTGATACATATACAATATGAACTAGAGCACTATGGTCCAGTAAGAACGAGATGGATGTATCCTGTAGAATGATATATGAAGGTTTTGAAAAAAATTGTTCGTACATGGCAAAACCAGAAGGTAGCATGTCTGAGGGATATTCAATGCAAGAGGCCATGGGATTTTGTACAGATTATATGAAGGATTTTAAAAATGTCAATCGACGTGTATGGGATGATGATGAAGATGAGAGAGTTGCAGGTGAAGTATTAGAAGGCAATGGATGTCGCTTCAAGCTATCATATCAAGAAAGAAGTGCAATACATGCCTTTATTCTTCAAAACACATCTTCGTTCGATAAGTGGCGCTGGTAAAAAAAATTACACAATAATTTATTTACTCAATTGCATTTACACATTTATATTATTAATCTTACTATTTGTACATCATTCTTCTATGTAGAAAACATGAAGAAGAGAATCAAGCTTGGATGCAACATCGACCTCAAAAGCGCAGATGTCATGATTTGATTAGAGGTGATTTTTTTCCAAAATTTGAAGAATGGATTGCTAATGCAATCAGTGATGCAAAAGAAGAAGGTCAAGATATAACAACAGAGGAAAGTGAGCTTTCACAACCTCCACATTTATGGTCTATGTGTTTTAGTGGAATGTGGGCCTATGGTAGTCATTTAAGAGTGGAAGAAAAAGACAAAGGAAAGACAAATTGTGATTGTGTTGTTAGTGCTGAATTTCTTCATGAAATTGAGAAAAAAAATTATGTTGGATTCATCCAAGAAATTATTCAAGTGGATTTTGGTGAAAATAGTCCAATATTATTAAAATGTAAGTGGATCCGACCATCCGCAGTGCAATTTGATGAGTATGGATTTGTACGTGCAAATACACAACAATTTTTTTCAGAGACAGATGAGTCGTATGTTTCCCCTCTTCAAATTAACCAATCATTTCTAATTGATGATGTAAGAAGCCCAAGTTGGTCATATGTCATTCAAATAGAGTCTCGTTTGAAACAGAAATTCATGGAAGTTGTTGATGTAATTCTTGATGGGCAATATGTTAATTTACAAGAAACATTTGAAGAAGTGGATGAAGACAATGAGGGACTGTTTGAAGAAGAGATTTTGATTAACAATAAAGAAATTGGAAGAGAGAATGTATTGCATATCACAAATGAGGATGAGGAAGAAAATCAAGTAGATGCAGACATGAGTGATCAGGATTCTGATCTTACTGGCAATGCAGATGATTATTGATGAGCCCCATTTTATGACCTTTTATTTAAGACTTTTATGTTGTTTTAAGACTGTTTTATGTTTTAAGGACATGTACCTTCAGACTAATATCTATTTCAAAGCATTAATGTTGAAAAAATTTGCTATATGAATGCAATATGAATTTATTTTCATATAAAAATGAGGATGCAATATGAATATGTTTTCATATATGAATGCAATATGAATATGTTTTCATATATAAATGAGGATGCAATATGAATATGAATATGAATATGAATATGAATATGAATATGTATACCATCATTGCTTTACTTTGACAATGATCTTTTCTTGACAGCTCCTCTGGATCATTGCTTCCACTATCATGATAGGATGTTATAACAGTCCTTGACCACTGTACTTTGACTCACTGCTATGACTATTATAATGCTTGTACTATTTTAACATATTTTGTGCAGGTACTATGAGGCTGCTTCTGAATGGAAGAGCCAGATTCTCATGTTAAGTCAAGTGAAAATTTTCTTTTGTTATTGTAAGGTTCAAGATTTGATATATAATATATTAATATTCTCCTAACCTCTTTGAAAACTTGGCAGACTTGGCCTAATAAAATGCAATGAGTTGACACAACTCACACACAAGTCCCGGCCAAGTAATTGTCTGAAACTTGTGATTTCTTTTTATTGAAACTCATCAGAAACTTGACCCTTGACTTACATGTTTTGAGTGTGGACTCATATGTAGAAAAAATGACTAAAACCCATGTGAATTTTTCATTTTTGCATTTTGTTTATCCTTTGATTTCAACCAGTAGATGAGGTATTTTGTAGCCAGGTGACAAAATACCTTGAAAGGAAGGTTTGGAAGTTCAAATATTTGAAAATATTTGATAATGATGATATTCTTATCTTCAAATGTGTAATCCTCATCATTTAGTCTAGTTAGTCCAGTCTGATTCTTTAGCTTCATTGTTAGTTCTTTAAGTTTAAAGAATGAAAACTTGGTAAAAAATAGTGAGAGTTTGGTGTTGGAGAAAAGTTAAAAATATAGTGATTAAATATGAAAGATGGTGTGCGTGATGAAGTTCCATGTGGCTCTGCCCCTTGACTTCCATGAGGGATGCTACCCCTCGACCCCTACAAGAGCTTCACTCCCAAACCCCAACTGTTGTCATCCCCTTGTCATCCCCAAATCCAGGCCCTTGGTTCCCTCATTCCAAGACTCTATGGAATGGTGTAAAATATTGATTTGAGAGTCATATAACATATGTAATTTTAAATTATGAAAATTTTGACAAGGTTTACATGCATCTTGCACAACACTGTGGCTTCTTCCAACCATTTTAACATATTTTGTGCAGGCACTATGAGGCTGCTTCTGAATGGAAAGAGCCAGATTCTCATGTTAAGTCAAGTGAAATTTTTCTTTTGTTATAAGGTTCAAGATTTGATATATAATATATTAATATTCTCCTAACCTCATTGAAAACTTGGTAGACTTGGCCTGATAAAATGCAATGAGTTGACACAACTCACACACAAGTCCCGACCAAGTAATTGTCTGAAACTTGTGATTTATTTTTATTGAAACTCATCAGAAACAAGGATCCATGTATAGCATTGCTAAAAGCCTATTTGTAGGATTTCTTTTAGAGACACACAATTCTCATGAGTAATTTTTCTTCTAGGAACTGGTTTTTGGTTTTTAAATTTTTAATCTTTGAACAAATAATTTGGTATATATTTTAATTATAATTCAGGTCCTTGTTTCTTACATCTGAATATATGACATCCGTTTGAAGGCCTTCCATGCTATAATTATCATTCAATAGTTTCCACAAATGTTTTTATCTGGAAATATCTATTCACTATATCAGATTATACTAATGCTATAGTGAAAATTTAAAGCTACAAATAATGTTCTTTTCTCCATTTCTCACTAGTATACAGACCTACATGGACTGTTGATAAATACTTGTTTGTGTGCCAGAGGATGGAGGGATTATCTATGAAAAGTGTCAGTAGTGAAAAATATCGTAAATAGTTTTTTGAGAAAGATCTGTTCGTTGGTTTGCAGCAGTGAAGTGTTGAGTTGCATGAAATTTATGTTGTATTAGTTGATATATTTTTTTGGCACTGCAAATCTTTTTTTATTCTCGTGGAGCTGCATATTGTCCAACACATTTTTTCTTGTCTTTGAAAGAAGAGTGTATTCTCTTTTTGTAAACTTGCAGTTCGTGGAACTTGGAGTAGAATAATGTAAAAAATAATGAATAGAAATCTTCTGATGAAATATCTTTAATCCTTAGATGTTTAAACTATCACATATATCTTCAACTTGATGAACCCAAATGACTATAGAGTTTCAGACTTCTTGGACAAATTGGATCAGATCACTTGACAAATAGTTATCTCGACTCTCAATTACATTTGTTTTAGTGACATGGATTACAAGCATCTCCTCCAACAGCTTTTGTTTCAGTGATATTTTGCTTAGCCTTGTCATAGAATTTTAGTTAATGTTGTGTTTAGGATGAGCTCCACCTTTACCACATTGTGTTCATCCACTTGGACATTCTGAAAAGTCGAGACCCTGCAAACTGGAAGTGACATTATGAATCATTAGATCTTGTGAAGCTTGTTGACAGCTCATAGAGAATGTGGACAAGGGTTTGCTGTTGAAGCTGCTTTGTTTGAGGATTGAGTGATCCTGAATCATGGACTACTATTCTATAGTGGACTATATAAATAATTATTGCTTGCCTCCCATCATAGATAATGAACTCATCATTCAAAGTCTCTTCACTGGTATTGCCTTCTCTTTTTGAAAATAGAGAATCTTATACTTTTTTTCCCTAGTTTTCTCTAGGTGCATGTCCTTACATGGTTCTTGCACCATCTATGTATTACCAAGGTGTACTTCATAGAGTAGAAGCTTGTTGCTCCCCTTAGTGCACATCTATTGTGCACTTTTTGTTGAGTCAGTTGAAAAATAGTAGCCTTGCCCAAATATATTATCATTTTCTTTTGGTGGTAATTTGAATCCTTTCTCTATTATACTCTCTATAGCATTATCATTGGTTCCATGAAACAAAAGTTGCTTGGATCCATTTGGATGGAAAAGATCTCCTTGAGCTTCAAGAAACTTGGTTTCCATATGTAAGTTTGATACCTTTTCAATCTTTGTTACTATCAGACAAATTCCATTGCGTGGTTGAATAAATCTGTATGTTCGGTCCATGATCTGTAAGTATTCTATTGTGCACTTGCAAATCAATGTTTGACTCTTGCATTTTGAATCCCTCGATTTCTTCTTCTATTTCTTGTATTTTTAGTTTAACTTGTAATATTGCTTCTTCTCTTTCTATTGTTGCTTGAACTTTCATCAAATTTTCAACAATCATCACACTAATGTTGTTCACACTTTTGAAAACACTTTAAGGTGCATTGATGCCCACACTTCTGCAACCTACCACATATATAAGTCTATTTTTGTAGGGGACATGCTCTCGGGGTGCAATCCATCCTCAACAATAGTGAGTATTTTGTGTACACATTTAAAATATGACTAGTTAACTTTTATGCTTTAGGAAAAACCAGATTTTGGATATTGACAACTTCTAGGGTTTTACTTGACCTGGGGTTTACAAGCCATTTTTAGACTTTGACAGAATTTGACAAGCAAAAAATAGACAATTTAAACCTATAAAGTGCAAGGTTTTGGGCTACTTTTCAAATTTTAATAGAGAAATTGCATTGCAAAAATAAAAACTCCTTGATAATCTAACAAGACTTCCAACACTTCTGATTTTCCTAGCCCAGAAGTGTTATCCTCTATCATCATGATGTCTTCCTCACCAAAAAACAAATTGTGATCCTTCAAAAAATACCTGGGTCTCCGACCCTCTAATGAGGTTTTATTCAGGAGTTTTGAAAGTCTCTACTTCAGTGATTGGCTGCATTCAATTTTAAACCTAGGGTTCTATGTAGGCTTTTGCAGATGCTAAAGGGGGGAAATTGTTTTCTTCTTATCAATCCTTTTCAGATTCTCCATTGTAGGGGAAAATCCTCATTATAATATTAAATCTTGATTAGGACCATTCAAGATTGTGGAATCTGGGACAAACATCTCAGGTACCAAACGAGGCTTAAAGATCATACTTTGATCTACAAGTTTCATAGTTTTTGGCCATTTTATTAATCTGAATGAGTGGACTGCCAAAAATTGTAAAGCCTTTTGAGAAGATATGTTTGTCCTTCCCTGTGCAAAAGTCATCTTCCTTGTGATCTGTGAATCTATTAAGGATAAGGATGTTGTGCTCTGGGGTGGTCCATGAGCTTGGGATAAAGTCACCCGTTGTGTGAATCCTTGTTATCATCATTTTAGTCCACATACATAGACTTTTTCAATGACTCTGGTTTGGATTTGTTTACCATATCTTCCATTTTAGTTTTGGGGTTCATCTAGCCTATCTATTGGTAACACATTGGGGAGATCATTGGTGGTTTCAGATTCTTCTCATTTCCACCCACAATTTACCTTTGTGCAGATTTTGGTAGAATTCAATGTTTCCAATTTTTTACCAGTTGTAATTGAGTTCAAAGTGAGAAATTATGGAAACAATGGTTGGATTATGAAGACATGGCATTTAGATGCAAAATTTGTTTTACTGCTAGTCACTTAGCACATGTTTGTTCAAAAGCCTTTGTTTCAACAAAGAAGAGTAATTCTTCAAGGCGGGTTACATAGTGGAAAGGGTGCATTTGAACTAGTAGTATGATATTTTGATCTTGGTCAGATACTTTGGCTTCAGACTCTGTAAATCTACCATCATCTTTTGGGGTTCCTTGCTCTCCAACTAAACTGCTCCCCTACTGCTAAGGCAGCACCTTTGTCTTTAAAATTTAGAGGATCTTTTTGCTCCAAAAAAATGCTCTTCTTTAGCTTGCAATGCCTCTCTTCAGTCTAAAAATTCTTCTATTCCTTCTTATCCTATGCCTGGTCGATTGCTCTCTTCGAAGCCTTTTGGGTCTCCATTTCTATGGCCGAGAAAATTTACTCCCCTAAAACCTCTAAAGTTAGGGAGTCTTCTTCTTTTGGAGGGTCTCCAGTGAGCATTAGTTCTTCTGAAGTCCTAGAGTGGTTAAGTTTAAAATTTTGGACCATGGTTCAAAAAAAAATCTTCAAAGGACAAAGATCATGGTAAAATAAAGCTTCACTCTCATGGTAGGAACGGAAAGGAGAGGTCCTTTATAGTCCATGATTCCAGGCAACCTAGTTTGAGTCTATAGGTGGCCTATATCATATGGCCTAACTGTGCCTGAATATGACGTGTCCATACCCTACCCCCTGCAGGATTTGAACTTATGACCTCTCCTTCAAGAGCACAAATTCTTGACCATTAGGCCAACTCAGGCCTTAGAAGGGTTAGGCTTTCTAGTGTTGTTTTGGCAATTTCTTTATGGAAAAGGGATATTTTTTGCAGTTAGGTTACAAGAAAATTGTTGGGACTTGGTTTTGGCAAGCTCTTGTGATGTAAGGTTTTTAATCTTTGTTATCTATATAAAGGGATAGGGACCAAATTTCCCTTACATCTCAAAAAAATAAAAACAAAAACTTATTGCCCATCTGCCTTCTCCCCTTGTCTGCCCATGCATGGTCTTATATAGGTTGTCACTGTGTTTCTTCTTCTCTGCCCATACTTTAGACTTATGTTCAAGGTTTATTAATTTTTACAGGTAGTCAGCCCTTATTTTTTATTTTTTTGTGTGTTGTTGTTCTGCCCACACTACTCTGCTCTGCACATTGCTTTTTTGTGCTAATGTTCTACAACAATTGGCTCTGTCGACTCTTATTCAGCCCCTTATTACATCAACCTTTGGCCCTAAATACAGGTGTGAATAGGGTATACAATTGTGTTAAATCAGATAGTCAATCCATAGTCAACTTCTAATTTTCTCTCACCAGATACACTTTCTCTCAACATTGAATTCTTTGCCTTCAGGAATGTACCTTATCCCTTCCCTGCTTCTCTATGATTCTCAACCCATTTGGTTGCTTTCTGGATCAGCTGATCCCTGGATGAGTAGCAAAGTAATGGAATCAAGCTATGGAGCTATATCAAATCCAGAAAATGCCAATTCATAGTTAGGATAATATTTGATAATGAGATTTGCAATATGTAGATATCCCAAGTGTTTATGAGCTTTGCTACTTCAGATGAAGGAGGTGTCGATGTAAACAAAGTCTGGGCATCTGCCTCACTCTGAGCCCATTCATCCCATAGAGACTTAGATATAACTGCTCATTGCCCACAAAGATCAGATTGTATATTATGCAACTAGAATTTCTACAGGGAACCATTATTTAATATCCATTGATTGAAATACCCACAACATCTAATGACTATTGTTGTTTGTAGTGCTTTAGAATTCCTATGTTTTTTAACGACTATTCATTAAAACTAAGACCTCATAAACTTGTATTTATGCAATTTCTATTACGGTTAATTATCTTTGTATCAAGTTGCTAATTTATACATTATTATTTTTTTGGACATCAGGAAATGAGGAAAAAGAATTTAAGGTGCAAATTAGATGATAGTGATCATAATGCTGAAATTCCAGTGACAGATTATGAGTGCTTTCATGAAGAACATGTGGCCAAGAATAATGAATATTTATCACGTCTTGGTTTGACAAACAGGCAAGTTGTAAATCCACTAAGTAGTATATTATTGATTTAATACCGTTTAATGAAATTTTATAGGCAAGAGCTTTATGTATATAAGACATGATATGATATTTTATTTTATTTTACAGGCGAGAAAAATAGTACAGAGAAAATGTAGAGAAAAAACAAAAAGAAAGTAAAGATATAGTGCTGCCAGCTCGTAGAAGCCAACACATAAAGGATGTGTTTGAAGTGAAATATGGGGAGACCAGTACTGATCTACCTACTCATGCCACACCTGATATGGCCAAGGAGCATGAATTTTTGGTTAATGAAAGTCACGAAGAGAGTCTTCTTGCATCTGATGTGCCTCAGAGTGCACATGTTGCATCTACAACTTTTGATGGAATTAGTGGATCAGCTAGAAATATTGGTAGTGGTTCAACAGAAGATGTTTCTACTTTTGTTAAAAGACAAAGATTGAGTCAAGATTTATACAAATCTACAGAGAGGAATGCAAAATAAAGAATATTAGAAGGGAAGAAGCCATTCTTGGTTGAGGTATCAAGAGATGGTGAACCCATTGGGAAAAATGCTGCAAGGTGGGCCTCGGAGTTGGGCATAAGATGTAGGGCCCATTTGGATATTTACAAATCAAATTTTGCACAGCAAGATCCACGAAATGTGGAATATGTTATACAAAAAATGGAAAATTCCTTTGACACTATTGGTGGACAAATCTCCAGAAAATATTACAAGCACAAGATGAGACTTCTGATGAACAATTTTAGATACAATTGCAAAAAAATAATCATGGAGGGAAATGAGAGGTTAGACTCCACTCTATCTCCCAAACAGTGGGAGGCATTGAAAGAAAGTATGCATTCTGAAGAATATTTGACAAAGAGTAATAGAGGCAAGGAGCAAGAGATAATGTGAGGGCTGAATATACATTTGGCCGAGGCGGGTTGTAGGCCAAAATTGACAAATTTGGAGTAAGTGTATGGATTTTTGTTTCTATTTACATCGTGTTATTTAATTCAATTTTTTATTGAACTAACTATATGTTGAAATTAACATTGTTTTTTAGGTGGAAAACAATAATAGAGAAGCAGGAGTAGAAGATATTGTCAATTATATGGCAACACTAGATTGTACTAAATCTAAGAGTAGTATGAATTGGAAATCTAATTCATCAACAGAGATTTCACAACCATAATTCCATAGATTCAGATCAGGTAAGAGGCTATTCCTCAATATTTTGATTCTCAACTATATCATTTTTTTGCATACTCTTTCTCTATTGTTGTTTTTTCTTTGTTGAGCTCTTCATAATTGTCTTACTCTATATGTTTTTATAGTTGCAGAACAATTATATGAAAGCAAAATGAAAAGGAAAAGACCCTGTCAATAGAGCTCTCAGCAAAGCTACACAACTTCAGGACAATGTTGACAGTGATTATGTTGAATTCAAGGAGTATGTGCATGATATTGAGGTGAGTGCTATGAAACCTTTAGATTAATTTTTAATTTTGGCTGCTTTGGGTTTGAGCATAGGTCACAACCAGGATTGTATATCAGATTCATTTATGATTGCTTTTAAATCTAAAATGTTTGGTATGTGAAATGAGTGCATTTTAAGCATCTAAAATATTGTTTTTTGGTTCTGGTATTTTCCTTGGTTGCTTATAAATGATAGGGAAAAACCTTTAGGCATAACAGTTTAGGGAAACATGTACTTAAAGTTGTAGCACTTGAACATATAAATGTGTAAAAGTTTAAATAACCCCCCCTAATTCTATTGGCAACCTGTCACAGCTGCAACAGTTGAACATAGAAGACTGTAGAGGTTTAAATAACCTTCCTAATTCCATTGGCAACCTGTCACATCTGCAACACTTGAAAATAGAAATTACAAGCAAAAATTTTGTGCTTTACATTTTGATTTGCCTACATGATAGAGAGAAATCTGGTGGTCAGATCTAGATTATATGGGAATCTACAGCCCACTGTGAATTGTATTATGAAGAAAAAACAAGTTTGTTGTATCTCCCAAGTATTTGTATAGTTTTACTCCAATTTTTACACATTCAATGTACAAACTACCAAAAACTTTAAATTTAGGTATTTCATCAAGCAATGGACAAGTGACATGGACAATCAAATGAGAATTTGGGAACCTCTAATACATCCTAAGTTTGCTTGATGGTAAAGGCACGAGTAATTCATAATGGTCACATTAAATTTAGAGGGTTTTACAATTGTACACCTCAAAACAATGTAAGGTATATGGAAAAATAATCCCCTCATTGATGTCTTGCACCAGGGGGTCTCATAAACCAAATTAGTGTCTCTTAGAGGTGAGATGAAAAAATATCATTACATTTAAATTAGCATGGGGGGTTCCATTAATTAAATTAACATAGCAAAAAAGTGATAAAAGGCATGAAAATGGAAAAAGAAAATTGAAGGGAAAACATGAGAAATGTCATATATTTTAAGTGTTTAGTCTAATTTAAATATTAAATATAAACTAAAAACATTCTATTAATGTCTAAGAATGCATACCTCAATTGCAATAATTGTTGGAGTGAGAGGAGAGACATCTTTGTGACCATGTTCTAATGCAATTTTTGGAGACAACAATGGCTTCTTTTTATTATTCTCTTTAAATTAATGAAATCATGTTCTATGCAAAACCAAAATAATTAAATAAAAAAAAGAAAGACATAAGAGGGAATAGAGATATAAAACAATATGGAACTCAATAATGTGATTAATGTGCATTATCATCTTGAACTCATGTTCAAAACGAACTGTAAGAGATACAGAAACATACTTTGAAGAGACACTTTTACATCAGAATTGTCATATGCTTCAGCTCTATCCTCATAAAGTTTGGTGAGCCTTGTTAAAGCCTGCCAAAACTAACACATACATGGATGTAACAATTATTTTCAATATAGCATTTATCAAATAAATAACTAAAATACTACATAGCATATAGCTCCCTTTCATATGTTATGAACTAGATTCTTATGGACCATAAGTTGCTTAATGCAGTCGTGTAAATGACCACAACCCATTTTATGACCATTTGAACATGCATTATGATGCATATAGGGTACACAAAATATACTAACCTAAGCAGCACACTAAAATATAAAACTGAGATAATGAGATAATGAGATAGCCTTGTACCTGGAAAGGGCCTTAATGTTAAACAACACACTAGAATTTGTTGCAAACAATATGTATAAGGGGACCCAATTGCATCATGAGTTCACAAAAGATTCCAAGTAGAACATCATGTTGCTCCTCTAGAGTGTCCTTGATGAGTTGTTGAACATTCATGGAGGCATTGGGAGTCATCTTCTAAGAGTCAACCATCTCACCCCTGTGACAACACTCATGCAGATAGTCTAGCTCATTGATATGGAACCAAGTTGTACTCCTTCCATCTGCTATTGTGAGTAAACATTGAGAGACATTACCAAGACTTGATCAGATGCCACAAGCCTAAATTGGTGTAGGATGTCTTGAGCCAAAGATATGCTCTAACACCGATGATTTGCACCACAGGGCTTGGGATGGGTGGCAATAAGGACAACATGATAAGTTATTAGCTAATAACAGTTGTATTATAACAAACAAGCCATAGAATAAAAGGCACCAAAGTTGAAACCATTGTATGCCCATGAAATACTGAGACAACATAGCAGTGCTCTTCTATTGACCAAGAACAGGTTACCACATATGTATACAAAGAAACAGAAGAATAAGAATGAGAATTCTCAAGATCAAAGACCAAGGATGATTATCCTAGCTGATTCATCTATGAATAGTACACCTATGGTGAACCAAAGAGGAGTTGAGAAACATTTCCTTCCTCAAGTTCTAAAATAACTACATGCACAATTACAGGAAAGAGCAGTTACAATCAAAATTTGTTACAAAAAGGTTTGGTTTTGTAAAGGTGGATGATTGAGAGTCCATTTTCCTTGAAACAGGTTTGTGATAAGTGCACAGATGTAATTCTTGTTGCCTGTGCTTACCCATATGCACTAGTGTCTTCAGCATGAGGCAGTGCCACTGACATGTGATTCTTGATACTGTGCTGCAAGCTGCTCAGGTTAAATGCAAGCTGCTTAGGTTATCTGCTTCTAAAATATAAAACCAAGATAATGAGATAGCCATGTACCTGGAAAGGGCCTTAATGTTAAACAACACACTAGAATTTGTTGTAAAAAATATGTATATGGGGACCCAATTGCATCATGAGTTCACAAAAGATGCCATTCTTGATATTGTGCTGCAAGATAACCTAAGTAGCTTGCAACACAGTATCAAGAATGCACTTTGTAAATAACTATAAATATATTAGGATTAGTTTTGATTTCCCAAAATACAAGTCTTATAGATTAGAAGGTCTCGTTAGAGCAACAATTCACTTCCAAAGACACTTAAAGAAAATAGTCTAGCATGGGCTAATAATGTTGTAGAGTGAAGAGTCAGAATATCCCAATCAGTACAAGGATAATTCTTAGGAAGGAAGGCCTTTGGATTGAATATGAGGAGATGATTTACTTTTGGTTTCTAATATTGAAAAATGTAATCAACACTCTTGAGACTAGATTCTTGATGTAAAGTCTAATCAACCCAACCAAAAATAAATAAAAATGTTTTCACATGCAATGTTGGTTTTTGTGCTTCCATTTTCACACAGGTCTGACGAAGTGAAATGTCAAACAGATCATTGATCATCTAAAATTATCTTTGTAAACCCTAATAAAATAAAATTTTGATTCTGCATTACAAAAAAGCCATTGAAGAATTAAACTTTACATGATCCCAAAGTTGTACAAAGGAAGAATTTGAGAGATAGTGGAAACTGATATTGTAGAAACAGGGCACCTCTTCCAAATGCAAAAGGGAATTCATTCCTTTACTTATATTCAATGATTCAAAGGTGATCTATTAATCCGGAATATATTAGCCACAAGATGAAGTGGAGGAAAAAATTCTTGTAAGGGAGGAAGATGGTGTTTTGAGGGCTATACTAATTACAAGAGGGATCACTTCAGCTCTACGAATGGAATTTCCCAATGGTTTGACCACTGTGTATCCTACAAGATGTTTTATCCTATCAGGAAAAGAGTATTTTAAAGACACATACATCAGCTTCATTGAACAAACACTATTGAAATACCTTTTATTAGGTTTATTCTTGTGTACTTCATTGGACCAATCATGTCAAAATGCCTTTCAGGTGTATCATGTGCTACTTGGGGCATTTTAGATTGCAATTGTAGTTCTACACTGGTGGGATCCTGTAGCAAACCTAAGATTAAGATTTCCATAGTCCATTAGATGATAAGTAAACCTTTCTAGAAAAAAAATGTGTAGAAGACTTGAAACAATATTTAGGATCCTAGTCTATAATCTATTATCAGGATACAAAAATAACATCTTGATGATAGATTGCAGTATGAACATTGATTAAAAAACATCTGCACAGTTTCATCCACAAAACCTTGCTTCATGGCATTAGTTTTATATGTGGTTAGGATTCGGGATTAGAAGTTTGGCTTCATCTTTATCATTATTTCTTCCTATATTTGAGTAACATCTGACTCACTTCGAATGAGGACTTTTTTTAACAGTCAATTATTGCATGTAGCTCTTTTGAATAAAAGCTCCTTTACCATGTCATCTCCTCTCTTTCAAATGAATAATACCATTTTTGCAAAGGAGTTACTAAAGGCTCAAATTAAATGATGTCCATGGAAAAGATTGGTGGAGACATGGCTTATTGCCACATCTCAGTTCTCTTACAAATGAGCTTTTGCAACTGAAATAATTAGTCTTTTCTGAAATCTATGTCATTTTGTAAAATAACAGTGACTTTTCTGGATTACACGGTTAAATCTAGAAAAAGCACAATGTTATCAATATGGACTGTGGAAATCTAATGTCTTTAAGTTACAAATAGGGTTGATACACACAATTGTCCACAATACCTTTGTACTAGTGACACACACAACTAGTCGTGAATGATTACCTGGACTTGGCCTTATTGATTTTTACTGCATCCTGTGAATGGGGACAAACTCAACTATTCAAAATAAGTGTGGTATGGGTCATTGCTTGACATATATGATATACTTCAGTTGTTTTGGGCCTTACTAAAAACCTTTTTCTGAACCAAATGTTACCAAATCAATTACTTTAATCTTTGGGCTAACAATGAACTCAAGTTTGGAAGTTATCCTTCAACCTCCTATGGTTCTCCAGTCTCCTTTATTTCTATACACCAGAAATCACCTTCCACAGCTTGCCCTTTGCTCATTTTTCAGAAAGCCATGCATTTGGAGTGCCTACACAATCAAAATTGTTGCCTTATGGCTTGCTCCTTGGGATTTTTCTTTTTTTTGCTACTGCTTACGTAATATGCTGCTACAACTTTATTGCACTACTCTGTGAATGAGACGCTCATGTCACTTCACTCTCTATATGTGCCTTGATGTTGGTTACCAAAATGCCTCTGCTCCCACTCTCTGTCAAATATTCTCTGTCACTTAATTGCAATCTGTAAAATAGATTTGATAGAACTACTAATCAATGGATATAGTAATTTCTGCCCTCAAATACCCTCAGCATTCAGGTTTTTCAGCAGAACCAGGTTGCTCTGATACCGTATTGAAATTTTGCAATGAAATGTGTGGTAAATGGATGATTTTATTTATAATACTGAGAGCTATTTATACAATGACTTTCAGTCTTATTTTTAAGCTCCATATCCCTCTTTTTTTCTCAACTAGAAGCAACCACTATATCTATTGTATAGGTGTTGTCACAACATTCAACAATGAACAAACCATATTTAATCCAGAACCAAAAAACATAGGTAACAGGTGTAGTATTTTAAATGTGTAACCATCACAACTATGATTTAATTACTTCCTAAAAATGGAGTTATCAATAATCTATTTCATTGGGTCAGGTACAAATGAGTTATTTACTATTTAGATAAATGATGTCAGTGAGGAATATTCTATTATATAAACTTATGAAAATAATGTAGCCTTACTGTTGTGCTAAATTTTGGTCTCTGTAACTAAAAGTTTCCCTCTTGATACTATTTCATGACCTTTGAAATTAGGCACTTTGTATATCCCCCTTATTTGATGTGCAGCTGCCATATTGACAGTTTTTGTAGTCTTAAATGATATTATGTGTATAGAATATTTCCCGTTTGCTTGATCTTAATTAAAAAATTTCAACTTTTAGAGAGTAAAACATGTAAATTGGTTGCCAGTTACAACCACAAGATTTGTTGATAATTTTATAGTAAACAATCTTATGTATTACTATTGAATTCTGGTTTGTTTAAGCAAGCTGAGGGAAAAGCCAGCAACTTGAGTAGGTCATAAATTATCATTTCTTGTAGCAAATTAGTTGGATTACTTGGTCTGGTTTAAATTTACTCTTAGAAGTCATACTAACTAGAGAGTGATCAATAATTGATTTCTTTGTGCCAGAACCAGATGACTTATCTATGGTTTTACTAAAACAATATTAATGGGGAATACTTTATTTATATAAATTAGCGGGAAATGTGTAGCCACAGACTACTATGATAAAATTTATTCTCCGTAGCTATCGTTTTCCATCTCAATGCTATTCTGCATGAACATTGAAATTGTGCTCCCTTAATTGCTCTTTTGCACAATATATTAACAAAAGATGGTTCAACTTCTAAATTACATAACATAAATTAACAAAAATATATGAAAACTTAAAAGGAGTGAAACTAAATAACTACTATTGATTGATTATTGTTAACTATTGATTTCCTTCATGCAACTACTCTCTGCAAAAGTGTTTAGTGTAATAGTACAAATTTTCTAGAAAAACCTGTGATAGAGATTTTTGAAACCATTAAGTATCGATACAATTTTATTCCAAGTTTTACACATGCAAATGTACAAAGTACCAAAAACTTTAAATTTAGGTATTTCATCAAGCAATGGACAAGTGACATGGACAATCAAATGAGAATTTGGGAACCTCTAATACATCCTAAGTTTGCTTGATGGTAAAGGCACGAGTAATTCATAATCAATAAGCATTTCATTTAACTACTTACAAACCTTTTACCTGCATTTAGTACTCCTCACATGCATTCAAATCACTTCAAACATGTTTAAGTGTTTGAATGTGTGGTTCCAAATGCCACAAGTGGGGTATTTCTTTAGTCCTCAACACAGATGCTTCAATTGATACATGGTCAGTAATGTTGAGCCAAGAATTTCTAGATGGAAAAGCGAAATTTGTGGATACAAGTTTCATACATTTTCACAAAGTAAAAAGAACTAACACATATATAAGAAGGAGATTTTGGTTGTTAAAAGAGGAATTGAAAATCTTAAAATATTCCTCAAGCCCAAACATTTTGCAAGCAAAACAAATAGTTAGCCAATAAGAAAATTGTTAAGGAAAAAAACAAACATAGATTTAGCCCAAGGGAGAATTGTTGGATGGTATTTTGAGTTCCATAGTTATAACTTTGATATACAATGGGTTAAATGGGAAAAGAATTCCCTTGCTGACGCTTTAACTAGAGATCTCAAAATTATTGTAGTCATCACAATAGATCCCACATATCCACTTATTTCCCAAGTGAGATTCTAGTTATTCTATTAACCAATAGGTATGCTAATAGGTGGATCAAAATGATTAAAAAACTAAAAAGGGATACTTGGGAATATAATATAGAAAGACATCATTTCTATATTATGGATGCTCTGGACCTTTTGGAAGCACAAATTATCTCAAATTTTCTTTCTCATTTGATCTTGTGATCACACTTATCATCAGACCAGTGGTTACCTAAACATTGGTCAAAAATTATAATTCTCTACTCAATCAGAGTAGTAAATAGTTTTTATTTTGGTAGGTTTCCTTTTGAAAATTCTGCAGATGCATATGGAGCTGTATTAGATGAAGAAATGGTTGATTTCCTCAATTTAATTAAGTTTGTAAAATTTAAATTTTTTGGTAGTTTGTACATTTGCATGTGTTATAGATCAAATATTATTAAGTTGCCCCATAAATATTATATTACTGGGCCCAACTTAAAATAATATTATTATTCATTTCCCTTGATTTATCCTTTAGCCTATGAGAAATGATGATATGCTAGAGGTCTCTCCATGGTTCTAATTTGGAAAAGGGGACATGACAATAACTGATTGCATGACAACATAACTGATGAGTAATTGACTGATTTTTAACTATGATTGCACAACTAACTGCATGATTGCATGACTACATAACTGATGGGTAATTGATGTGTTGCTAATGATGATTGCATAACTGGTGAAGACCTGGCTTATTTTTAATGTGCTGATAACAGACATCATTCTAATCAACAAGAGGTCACAAACCACTTAGGTTGGTCTTTAATTGACCTTGATTACAACTGTTGTACTAAATAAGCCTATAGGGCCATAGCAGCCTGTAATAGTTTTAACTAGAGGACCATGTTAATAGCCCAAAATCAGACTAATTTTGAGAAGCCTTATAGTTTTCAATCATTTTTCCAGTGTTAAATTTAGTTTCTTTGGTTAATGTACTTATTCTGTGGAATTTTATTGATTGTTACTTACCATACTTCTATGGAATTTTATTGATTGTGTATGCACAAGTAGGCTGATGAGAATGGGTTTGTAACAAGATGAGCTGCTAGTATGTTGAGTGGAAAATAGCTTGCTTCTCCAAACACAGTGAGTTCTGTGATGACCTCAATGAACACATTTTATTGTATTTTCTGTGTTCTATGGTATTGAAATTAAATCTTACAATTTTTTATTTGTCTGAATGAGATATTGATTGAGCTGCATGTAGCTACTGTAATCTAAAGATAAAACTATACAAGTTTATTAGTTTATGTTATTCATGCATAAAAATTTGTTGGAAGACTTTATGCAAGTTTAGTAGGAACATGGATGAAGTGCAACTTTTGAATGTAATAAAAACTCAACATATCTTCCAAGGATTGTTATAGATCAAATATAATATAAGTTGAATGTCATGCTTTGGATTTATTTTTGCTTACCTTGTGCATCCTTTTTTACAAATCTCCTTATGTGTGGATGGAAACCAACCCTATACCTGGTCAAATCATTTTTTCAAAATGTTAACTTCGATTTTATACGCTGAATTGAAATTTTGAACAAAAATTAACTATCATCCACAGGTTTTGGATAAAAAAATATTTTTTCCTAATTTTTGACTCCTCACACCTTGGTAGAAATGTATGTTTTGTAATTTTCTCTTGTTTTCTATGTTATAAGGCAGGTTTGTAATAAGGTTACTGAACAATAGTTAATATGGAATGCTTGTTGATATTTAAATTGTTGATGTGTATGCACAAGCAGGCTTATGAGAATGGGTTTGTAAAAAGATCAGTTGCTAGTATGTTGAGTGGAAAGTAGCTTGCTTCTCCAAACACGGTGAGTTCTGTGATGACCTCAGTGAACACATTTTATCTTATTTTTTGTGTTCTATGGTATTGAATATTAAATCTTACAATTTTTTATTTGTCTAAATGAGATATTGATTGAGTTGCATATAGGTGTTGTAATCTAAAGAGAAAATTATACAAGTTTATTAGTTTATGTTATTCATGCATAAAAATTTGTTGGAAGCCTTTATGCAAGTTTAGTAGGAACATGGATAATGTGTTATTTGTTGGAAGTCTTTATGTAAGTTTATGTTATAATGTGTTATTTTTTTCTTTTTCAGGAATGTATTGATAAACTCAAAGAAGGAGATAAAGTTAAGGTGTTGGATCCATTAGATGGTGATGTTGTGGGCATTGGGTGGATTCAATCCCTATCTATTGTACATGGAGTCAACTTGAAAGGAACAATGGATGCAAATGTAAACATTTTAAAGGTCACAAGTAACATACCCCTTGTTTATGAAGACAAAATAGATGGAGTTGTTCATCTAAAAGAGAAAGAGGGAACCTTCACACAGTGGCCACTAAAATATTTGCAAAAAATGACATAGTTGAACATATTTATCATGTACTAGTTGCTAGACATCTTGGCTCACTACTTTATGAAGTATTTTGAATATGTTGTTCAGGGATCTTAATTATCATGGTGTATTTGAAAGACTTGGAAACTCTTAGACAACTTTGACATTTTTTATTATATTTACATATATACTCTTAGACATCTTTGACATCTTATAACTTGATATATATATTGATATATATTTGCATTAAATTTTTTTATTGTAGATTACCTTTATTTATCATGATGTTGAATCAATCTTTTAATTTTAGTATGTTGTAGCTTGTACACATATGTAATATTTTTATTTACTTTTATGTTTTAGTTAAAATTTAATATTATATTAGTTTTGCATTATAAAATTTATGGTATTTAATAAATTATTTATTTTGTGATTATATTTACTACCAATTAATGAAAACTAGTAAATAAAATGACTAAATTAATGACTAACTATATGACTAAACTAATGATTAAATTAATGACTAAATATGACTAAATGACTAAATAACTAAATATATGACTAAAGTAATGACTAAAATAATGACTAAATAAATGACTAAAGTAATGACTAAATTAATGACTAAATTAATGACTAAATATATGACTAAATTAATGACTAAATAAATGACTACCTTGACTAAATAAATGACCAGTTAACAACAATTAATGACTAAATTAATGATTAAATATATAACTAAATTAATGACTAAATATATGACTAAATAAATCAGTACCATGACTAAATAAATGACTAGTTAATAACAATCAATGACTAAATTAACGATTAAATCAATGACTAAATTAATGACTAAATCAATGACTAAATCAATGACTAAATTAACGACTAAATCAATGACTAAATCAATGAACAAATTAATGACCAAATCAATGAGTACAAATCAATGACTAAATAAAAGACTAAAATAGTTTAGTCATAAATTTGGTCACGTTATAAATGACCGGCAATAAACTACTAATGGTCACGTGACCAAAATTAGTCATTTATATGCAATTTTCAGTAGCTTATTTAGTCATATATTATTGTTTGTGTACTAGTGTGTAGTATGTGACTAACTCTAGTCACAAGAGAGGGAGTACAATACTAAACTATACCTGGATTTCCAAAATCTGAGGTAAGTAAGAAAACACATTCTATCATGGCATACAATGAGTCATCTAGGACTCCGGTCACATAAAACATGAGATCCTTCTACTTAACCAAACCAACATCACAGAATATTCCAAACAACAAAAGTTGCATCCCATTATGGGGATTCACAATCACCCTATAGTGACACACATAATCATACACTAGTGAACATACTCAACGCAAGTTATCTAAACCCTCACTCTCACAACGAAGAGACATTACCAATTCCCACTTACAAGGATACACCACTCATATGGATAATGCATTATTGTGACACTCACACAATAATTACATAAAGTTTTCATTCGTACAAGGTATGAGTACAACCTCAAGGTGCATCACTCACATGAAGACAATAATTTTACTTAAGCATAATATGCCCATGCACGTGAGGTGAAAATAGTAATTATCCTTGAATGTGTTACTTGCACAAGGTATGCATACAATCTCTAGCATAGTATGGAAACAAAATCGAGTACATTACTTGCACCAAATATAAAACATTCATAGGTGCATTACTCGCACAATATATGTAAAGTGCATAACTCGGACGATGCATTACCCATACAAAGTGCATAATTTTAAATATCATTAATATAAATCTAGCATATAGGACTCATAAGGTTCCACAATATCAATAACTCTTGCCTTGCCAATAAATCCAATCATAATAACTTATCTAAACAACTTATGTCCTAGGTCCATATTGAAGACCCTTAAGGCAGCTTAACTTGCATTCTCCAAAGATCACATGGATTAATACACACATCTTGATTAGGAAAAGAAAAGGAATTGTTTGAATTCAACTTATCTCATAGTCTAATTCCATTATCATTACAGACATCCTTGCCTTTAAAGCATCCATCTTGGATTCTCTTCTTCCTTAAAGGATTGTCTAAAGTTTAAACCATTATTGGTTGTAGGTCATTTTTCTTTTCTACTTGTCTGTGACATAGAAAATTGGACCCTCTTGACAAAAGAGACAATTTCACGCCTAATTGGACCCATTTTTGAGTACCCTTGCATCATTTATCCTTCAAAACAACATTTATAGGCCCCTAAGATCCATTATTTTTTATCTAGAGGCTCGTTTCACTTGAAAAATCACTTAAATCCCAACAAACAACATTTAATTCATCCATATCCCGAAAACCCACCTTCAAAAATCAGTAGTGGGGCCCATTTTCCACCTTGGGTGAATGAGTCCCCTTTGGTGGAACCCATTCACCAAGGGTGGCGAATGAGTCCCTTTTGAGGGAAATTTCAATTTTAAGTGGGAATTCAATTAATTCAACTTAATATTTTGGTGAATGCCAACCTCTTAGGTCTAAATAATGGGAAAATTAGGTATTGTTGCTTATAAATACCCATTTTTAGTCATTTTACACATCTTTTAGTCATTTTTCAAAAGAAATTTCTAAAGTTAAGTCTTCTACAACAAGTTTAATTAGCAAAGTTGAAGTTTTAGGGCAGAAAACTAGGGTTTTTGCAAGTCTTGAAGCTCACTTTTTGGATCAAATTTCAACATTGTGAAGAGTTGATGATAGATGCCTATGGTGAATCATGGAGAAATCTAGGTTGAGGAGATGCAACTAGCCATCAAATCACACCTAAAGATCAAAGTGATTCCATCTTCCATTTCTTCTCTATCTTCAAATTAAGGTTTACTTTTCATTTACATTCCATTTGCATGTCATTTTGTCTCCATTTTTGATGTGTTGTGAGATTTCTAGGGTTGAGATCCTGCATCATTCAAATCACATTTGTATTTATTATTCTTGCACAATAGAATAGGGTTTTTGAGATACTTCAGACTTTCCTAGTCTTTAACACATCTAAGGCTAGGGTTTTATGTAGATTTTTCTCCATTCAAGGTTTAATTACCCAACTAGGGGTTTGACCAAGGAAAACCCACCATTAGAAAAACAATTCTAAGTTGTTTCACAGGAATTTTTGAGATCCCGATTCGGGTTTCCATCAAAAACTGTTGTACAGGTGTCAAGGTGCAGAACAAAAACTTGAATTTACAAAAAAATGAAAGTGGATTGATTCACCATGCATGGCGAATGAGTCCCACATGAGGTGTCATTTTTAGTCGAATGCAGATCCAAACACCCAGTTAGCAGAAAACAACTTTTGTGCAGAAAAACCCTGACGTAGGACTAATTTTCCCAAGGTGGTGAATGATTCCCAGTCAGCTCAAAATCAAATTTGTCAAATTTACAGGTTGATTTCCAGTCCTCATTAGCTTCTTAAGTGCACACATTCTGAGATTTGGCTTTCTATTTAGTTTAATTTACATTTTCATTCATCATTTTAAGCTTTTTGTAAGCATCATTATGTTTTCAAACATTTCATATATCTTAGGTTTTTCTTTCATAATTAGTCAAATAGTTAATGTAGTTGTATTTAGATCATCTCATTTAGCCTTAATAACATCATACACATTTTAATTTGAGTGAACCACATTAATTTTTCGTGAGGTTTATCTCTCTCCTTTTAGGTGAAACATCCTAAGAGTGCAAGATTAGTCTATAAGCCTCACACCCAAAAATCGAACCTGCATATTGAACAGCATATCATTCTGATTTGTATTTATATTTGCATCCTAGGACTTAATTGCATTGTCTTTTGCATTGTTTTTGCATCCTACGGCTCCTTAAACTTGCATTAGTGAAAATATCATTTATATTTCATTATTGCATCTTATTTCATTGCTTCATTTCAACATTTTACATTATCAGTCTCTATTTGCATTATACATATGGGTATGTGCAGTATCATGATGGGCTAAAAAGTGGCAATATGATGGGTATGTGGCTGATGACTATTTTTTACCCAAAATTGATGAAGCGAAAATGATTTTAAAAGAAGATTCTCAGCTTTCCACCGATATAAATTATGCTTTACTTTGAATTTAATAAGTAATTATTATTCATTTTCTATTCAAATTATGACTAAAGTCCCGATTGATAGGCTAATTGAAAAACATCTATAGCTTTCAAATGGTATCACATTTTTTGAATCCAAAACATGCATCACATTCTATGCTTCGCATACTATAGGATTAAAAAAATAAAAAATAAATTTTATAAATTTTTGACCAAGTTAAGGTGGTCGACATATGAATTTTTATATTTTTAAAAATTTGTAATAAAAAATTCATAATTAATTATTTACTTGGAAAAAAATTACAAAAAAATATGCACCACATCGGGGAATGAGTCCTCTACTTGTATCTAAAATCTTATAAAAAACTATTAGATCATTTTATTGTGGTTAGGGTGATCAGACAGACACCTACTTCTTTTTTCCCTGAAATTTAAGTACCACTGCATTGAAATTTTAAATTTTCACCAAATAGATTTTTTTTAAATTAAATATACCTAGTAGTTTAGAAACTACATTCAATTTTCTACAAATTCTATTCTTACACATTTTTAAAATAATATAGATAACTTATTCAAATTTTTACGTCAAGTTGCCTAACTCTGATTTTTCTGATTTTTTTGCCACTTAAGGGCCTATTTTTTCCATGATGATCCTGCACATACCTAGAGCTAAAAACATTCAGAAAAGTTAAAAAAAATAGAAAAAACCTAAAAATACCTCCCCTGGGACTCATTCTCCACCTTGGGTGAATCAATCCCACTACAATTTTTGCCTCAAAGTTTCTAGAATTTAGTTTATTGCTTTGCACATTTTTGTTTCCTACAATTTCTTTTCTGTCATAGTTCAGTTATTTTTCATTTCATTAGTATAAGCATGATTTTCTTTCATGAGATTTATGGATAGTCTTATATTTTTGCAACTTTCCTTTTCAGTATGCATTCCTAGTTCTTTTAGATCAGATTCATCGATACATAAAAACACTAAAACTGAAACATCAAAACAACCTTTCAAACAAATGATTCAAATTAGAAACACTATCTCATCCAAGCCCCTTAGTAGTGATGATGTAGATAAGTTAGATGAAGTTCTTCAGGACTTCCTCTCACTCACTTCATCCTCTAACACTTGCAATGAGAAACCTAAACCACTTAACGATAACATATCCCTCAAACCTTTTGGTTGTGATAACTTTGACTTGTTAGATGAAGCCCTTTAGGACTTCATCTCGTATAAGTCATCCACTAAGGTTTATTGTGACAAACCCACAATAAAAAATGTTAACACCTTTGATGTTGAACAACTTAAACCAATTGACGATAACTTACCACTCAAACCTTTTAGTCATGATGACTTGGAATTGTTAAATGACTCCCTTCAAGATTTCATCTCACTAAAATCATCCACTAAGGTTTGTTGTGAGAAGCCTAAAACTAAGGATGTTAATGTGATTCAACCTCAACTCATTCTTTACGCACCCTCGAATAAACTTCATCCTCCCAATAAACCTGAGTACACTCTTTACCCACCTAAACCCAATGTGTTGCAGCAATCAAGTAATGATATTATTGCTATACATATAATACCTGAAATAATCTGCAACCTCCGCACCCAATTCCACCCTCTTTACGTTTACCCAATCTGCCTAGTGCTCCTCATTACCTCCCACACAAAAAAGAGTATGATCTTGTTGAAAAATTAAAGAATACTCCTGCAAAGATTTCCCTTTGGGATTTACTTTAGAACTCACCAAATTACCACACTATTCTTCAAACAACCTTACAACAAATTGCAGTTCCTCCTAGTACAACTCTAAATGATGTGGCAGCTTTAATCCATAGCACGAATCTATACATTACTTTTCATCAACATGAGCTCCCTCCTTTAGAGTTGTGAAAACAAAACAAATCCTTTATAATAATTGCTCAATTCAATCGCATAGGTATCAAAAGAACCCTTATCGATAATGGTTATGCCCTTAATGTGTGTAGTGTGAATCTCCTTGATAGATTACGCATCAATAAGTCACAAATAATACCTGATTCCATATCCATTCGAGGATTTTACAATACAACAAAGCAATCGCTCGGTATAATCACTTTACCTATTACAGTTAGGGTGGCTACTTTGCAAACTCCTATTCATGTCATGCCTTATGATCTTTCATATAATCTTCTTTTAGGCAGACCATGGATTCATGAGATGGATGCAGTGCCTTCAACCCTTCATCATTTCATAAAATATGTATATAATAATCACATTTATCAAGTTGAAATAGACCCCGAGCCTAAAATTTTCTTGCACCTTGATAAAGTAGCTACAAGTCCTTTAAAAACATTAATTCCAACATCCAATATAGACCCTTTTGACATTAAACACAACACTAAGGAATCAATATCTAAATTATTCAGTGATGATTGGGGATACTTAGAATTCACACCTTCATTTATGGGAAAATATATAATCACACAAAAGAAATATGAGAATTAAGAACAACCAACCATCATGTCCACTCAAAATTCTAAACAATCTTCTCAAACATCTATCTCTTCTACTTTGGAAGAAAATGCAACATACACAAAAAAAATTGATGAGATAGATTATCAATCCCCACCTACTCTGAAAGAAATGGAAAGACTTTATGGAAAAGGCTATGAACTTGTGAAACAATTAGGATATACTGGAAAAGGGTGTGGAAAACATGAACAAGGTATTTGTGTTCCTATTGAACCTAATATGCAAGAGACAAAAATTGGATTGGGCTATTCTTTTTGTAAGACAAAAAAAGCTACTCAATGACCATCTTTGAATGTCAACACTATTACATGTCAACCAAAACATAACCTCACCATCCAACATCCTAAATTGCTTGATAATAATTCACCACAATTATGGCAGTATGTTGGCAGTGATGAAACTCTGAAACAAATGTTAGGAGTTTATGATAATGCATCCTCTCCTACTCCCATAAAATGAATTATTTGTGCCATGATCGTTACCAAGCAAAAAGAAAGTGATATCAATGAGGAATCCTATGAGTGTGAAGTTCCTAAATCCAATGCACTCCCTTTAGGAGATACAATTGATGTGCCAATGGAAATTGATGATAGAGACACAATTATTAAGATTGGGAAGTGCCTTGATGATGAAGAACAAGAGGACACTACAACTTTACTTCATGATTTTCTTGAAATTTTTTCTTGGAAATATTCTAATATGCCAGGAATTGACTCAAAAATTGTGACACACAACATCGTTCTTGCTGAAAATGTTAAACCCATTCATCAAAAGATAAGAAAAATGCACCCTAACATAGCCTTGCATTTTAAAGCAGAGCTTGAAAAACTCCTTGATGCAGGATTCATTCGACCTATAAATTATTCTCCTTGGATCTCAAAAAATTTCATAGTTGCTAAATCTGATAATCCTATTAGAATATGTACGGATTTTTCATGACTTGAATAAAGCTTCTTTAAAAGAATACTTTTTGCTTCCTAATATTGACATGATCATGGATTCATCTGTTAGACATGCTTTGTTGTCATTCATGGATGGATTTTATGGTTATAATCAAATCCTTATTAATCCTCAAGATCAATACAAAACTACCTTTACAACTATTTGGGGAACATTTTGTTGGGTTGTGATGCCCTTCAGTTTAAAAAATGTCGATGCAATTTATCAATGAGCAATGAAATTGATCTTTCATGATTACATCCATAAAATTTTGGAAGATTATGTTGATGATATGCTTTCTAAATCCTTAACAAGATAATACAATGTAACTGTTCTTTGGAAAATCTTCAAATGAATATGTAAATATAATATGCGCTTAAATCTGAAAAAGTGTGTCTTTAGCGTAGATAGTGGTAAACTTTTTGGGTTTGTCATATCTCACAGAGGCATTGAGGCGGACACAAAGAAAATTGATGCAATTATTAACATGCCACCTCCTCAGAACATTTCTCAATTGCGAACATTACAAGGATGAATTGAATCTATCTATCATTTCATTGCATCTTTAGCCGATCACACATTACCTTTCACACATCTTTAAAATGGTATACCTTTTGATTGGGATGAGGATTGTAAATAGGCTTTTAAGATTTTAAAGCAATACCTTGCACCCCACCTGTTTTACAACCCATCGTGCCTAACAAACCATTTATATTGTACATAGCCGCATCAGCCCATGCTCTTGCAACATTGTTGGCTCAACCAAACGATCATGGAAAAGAAAACCCTATTTATTACATTAGTCGAACCTTAATTGATTATGAAACTTGATACTCACAAATTGAAAAACAATTCTTAGCTCTTGTATTCACCACTAGTAAATTGTGACATTATTTACTCAATGTTGAAATACAAGTCATGACAAAATTTGATCCCCTTAAACATCTTTTCAACAAAATAGACCTTTCTGGACGCTTAGCTAAGTGGGTGATGTTGTTAACTTATTTTGACCTTAAGTTTGTCTGACAAAAATAAATCAAAGGACAAGCCTTAACCAATCACTTAGTTGATGCTCCTCCTCTTGCTTTACCTAATCACAACTCCTTTCCTGATGGAAGTGTCTTGACCGTTGATATTAAAACTTGGGAATTGTATTTCAATGGATCTAAGTGTAGAACACGTTCTAGTGTTGGAGTTATATTAATCCCACCCAATGGACAAGCTCTTCCCTTGTCCTATTGATTAAATTTCCTATGCACCAATAACGTAGCTAAGTATGAGGCATTAATCGCAGGTTTGTGAGCTGCTTTAACAATGGATGTGAAACATATCAAAATCTTTGGTGATTCGCAATTAGTTATCAAAAAAATCAATGGTACATATCAAACTAAACATGAAAAGTTATCAAAATACAAGGATCTTACAATGAAACTGTTAGAGAAGTTTGAATCATTCACAATTGATAACATCCCTTGAAAAGACAATAGACATGTGGATGCAATGGCGAGTGCGGCCTCTCTAATATCCCCACACGATCCTTCAATAGACTTCACCTTGTTATTCATCCCATCATGAAACCTTCGATTGATACTTGATTAGAAGACATTTTAACAATAACTCAAGATGACTCATGTGAATGGTATGATACAATATACAATTATTTAAAAAATGGTACCATTCCTGAACCTACAACGACAAACACTCGAAAGCGTTTACGCAAACTAGTAGCTAAATACGTGATCCTCACCAATGCATTGTATAGATAATATTTCAATGGTCTCTTATTATGGTGTCTTAATGATTCTGAAATCACTATAGCACTTGAACAAGCTCATGATGGTTCCTATGGATGTCATTTTGGAGGACGAATGTTAGTGCAAAAACTTATTCGTATGGGTTATTATTGGAGACATATGGAGAAGGATTGCTTCACTTACATTCAATGATGTCACAAATGTCAAGAACATAGCAATTTGATCCATGCTCTTGCTTCTGAGTTTCGTGCCCAAGTTCCCATTTGGTCGTTTTCAATATGGGGATTGAATTTTATTGGAAAAATTTCACCTCCCTCTTCTGCTAGACATGCGTTTATCATAACTGCAACAAAATATTTCACGAAATGGGTGGAAGCTATTCCTCTTCGTTCTACAACTACTAGAGTAATTTTTCATTTCATATTGGAACACATAATTGATCGCTTTGATCTCCCTTCCACAATCGTTTCATACAATGGAACCCCATTTAAGAATAACGAAGTCAAGAAATTTATTGAAACATTCAACATTCAACATCAATTTTCCACACCGTACTATCCAGAATTCAATGGACAAGCTAAAAAACACTAATAAGATTCTAGAACAAATCCTCAAGAAAACTATTAACAAACATCATAAGGATTGGCATACACAATTACATTATGTTTTTTGGGCTTATTGAACAAGTGTTAGATCATCCACAGGAACCACACCCTATAACCTTGTTTATGGCACTGATGCAATCATGCCCTTGGAGTTAGAAATTCCTACATTGCAAATTTCTCTCCAAGACCTCATTGACGACACCACTTATAAATACCAATGATTGCACCAACTTGAGATGCTCAATGAATAGCGCATTAACGCTCTTGACCATCTGCAAGCTTACATCAAACAATTACAATGAAAGCACAACACAGATGTCATCCCTAGAATGTTTCGTAAGGGTGATTTTGTTCTTACTGAGAATCAACGTAATACCAATGTTGACAATGAAGATAGAGATAAATTCAACCCTAATTGGTTAGGACCTTACATCGTTGATACCAATTATGGGTCTGGTGCTTATATCTTAATGGAGCTTGACGGAACACCCCTTAAGGAACCTATTAATGCCATGCATTTGCATCGGTATTACCTCTAATCTCTTTGAATAGTATGTTTGTTAAAGTAGTGTTTTCTAAAGTTATTTGATGGCATTCTAAATAACTTTCACATTGTTTCGTTCTTGACAACTAATGTTGTGTTTGTCTTGAACACTAAGCTAATTATTTAAGTTCATTTTATAATTACTTTAAGATTCATACTATTCACCCTTGTGTTATGTTAAGTTAGATCCTCATAGGTGTATTTAATTTAACATATTTATTTAATAAACAATGTTGTATCTATAGTAAAACTAAAATATGTTTTACATTAGATCACATCAATACTATTAAATCATGAAGACATTAATTAAATAATTTTACCATAAAATTCATTTAATTAATTATATTGCATTTAACATTCAAACACATTAAGACCAATCATAAAAACAACAAATACACATGTATATATATATCCAAAAAAAATTACATACATCCCAATATCATATACAAAATCACCAAGGTCTATGAGAACTCAACCCCTCAAGCTCTAGCACTCAAGATATTTTCCCTGGACGTCATGAGATGGTCGTGTGTGATCGTGACCGCAAACTGCCTAGTCTAAGTGCATACTCTAGACCCTATACTTGACCAACTACTACAAGACGCTCCTCTACCATTTGATCCCTCTCCGCTCGTACCTGTGCTAGCTCTACATGCAGTCTCTCAACCTCTGCTGAGCTTTGTGATGACTGTCTTGCACTCTCAACTCGATGAAGTCATCTCCTCACACTCTCGTACGCTACTTGTAGCCTTGCAAAACGTCTGAGTTACTCTGGCTCCTCCTCCATGATCAGTGGGGGCATGTAGTCAGGATCCATCTCCCCATCGATGGATGTAGGCACTATCTCTGTGGTAGCCTAACAATAGAACTCTCGCCAGTCTCTCGTCGCTCCTACAAGATAGGCAAGGTACACAATCAATACACATCATCACAATATAAATATAAATATAAAACATAAATATACTCAAGTACATTCCTATAATCAAAAACATCATCATCTATATCTCTAGATGCTTGAGGAATATCCACCTCATCCTCTCTAGGGGGCATGGAGGATGTGATAGCCTCTCTCTGACTCTAGGTGTTGATGTCTGCTATAGCTACCACATGAGAGCTGGTCTTGTAAGCATGTGAGGAATCCCTATGCTTGTATCAATCCTCAGTCACTACCTCATCACTCTCACTCAGGGGTGGCTCCTCCTCATAATACTCATCCTCCCTGTAATCCTCTTCCTCCTCATCATCCTCTCTTCCATCTTGATCCTCATAGTCAAGATCAGCATCTAACTCATACTCATCATCAATAACATTAGTAAATATATCTGATGTTCTATATTGTACATCGTTTGCTCTATCTGTTGGCTCATCTCCCTCATCTGGTGTTGGTCCTGCATCATCTATAGGGACATCCATGGGGAACACAAGAGCTGGTCATCTCACTGACCACCACTCCTCGTGCTCATTTTTTTTACCAACATCATTAGTGTCAGCAACTGGTGGCTAATTATGATCTAAAGCATCAAAATCACTCTCACAAACATGGTCTATAGTTAGTTGAATAGTATCACCTGGCCTTTGGGTACTACGCACCGATCACCTAATGAAGGGGCACACCCTTGGTGGTGTCTGCACCTACCCAAACTATCACATGACTCGCCCATAATAGAAAGGTTGTACAACATAGTCATGTCTCCTAGCTAGAAACCTATCCATCTGCATCCTTCTCAGCTGTCCTATGGGATCTAGCCACTGTAGAGTGAGTAGATAGGGTTTCCATAAGATCTTGTCCTCCTCCAGCCAGTCAAACCTCACCCTCCAAAAATGTAAATCTTTGTACTACCACAAATTTCATAGCAGATATTTGAATGCTCGTGGATATCTTGCAGCTATAGCATAGGGGAATCTGAAAGGCCTAGTGCATGTGATATGCTTGAGGAACCACACCTAAAAAAGCATGCAGTGCACCATACTGTTGATCTCTCAAAACACAAATCTACCAAGATCATAATATAAGTGTGCTAGGATGTAGCAACCCCATGCATAGACTATCCTATGCTCGTACATCACTCAAATCAAGTGTACTAATCCTCTATCTAAGTGTGTCACTCATCCATTAAGATTGAGAACAAGATCCATTGTGTGCATCATAATCCATCTAACAATAGGAGCTCACAAATATAGAAGCATGGGAAGCTTGATCTGCACTCTAACACGCTCATCATGAACTGGTCCACCTAGGCAATACTGCACATCCACCTTCTTCTCATGGAATGACCTATTCCCCCAGAAATATACTCGCTCTCCCCAAATAGGAACTTGGAGAATGTGGTGTACGTCCTCAAGAGTGATGGTCATCTCCCTGGTAGGAAGATGAAAGGTACATGTGTCAGCGTTCCAGCTATCACACAGGGCCATAAGCATGGCATCATGGTATCTCATAGGTGGCATAAGATATGCCCAATAGGTACCCACTGTCTGTAAATTATGTCTCTACTATTGATAGCACTTGAGCATGATATCTCAGGAAAGTAAGCTACCTCCCCCTAGCTTTTGTCGCGCCAAGGCAGGGACCTATCAAAATCATCACAAAATGCTCTAAAATTCATCTAATCTCTTCATTTTTTACATATTTAATCATGCAAATGTGCTAAAGTAGATCTAGTGTGCTTTTCTAATATCCCTAGACACTTTAGAACCCTTTTAGGATATTTCACAAAGAAACGAGACACTTTGTGAAGAAACGAGACACTTTGCAAACAAAAGGTACACTTTGCGAACAAATGGGACACTTTGCGAAAAAAGAAGACACTTTGCAAAAAAAAATTCCAAGATCCTAAATTAACCTCTCCATACATTAAAAATCATTAAATCATTCCAAAATTACAAGGTGAAAGTTGTAGAAGTGACTCACCTCATAATACAGATCACCATGCGCCACCTTCTCTCAAAGCGTATCCAGTCGTGAAGGCCTGTAATCTCGTCTACTCGGCATCTTCTTGTATCAGTCATCACTCTCAAGTTACAAGAAGGTAAATTGCAATAGTAAGTGACAAATTACTTTCTTCTACATCTTTTAACCTATTTTCATCCTTTTTACCCTTAGGGATTAACTTAGGGTTATTTTATCTTAAGAGTTCATAAAGCATCTTTTCTTCAAATCAACATAATGGGAGCTCGGGAAATTTGTTTTCGATGCTATTTGATGCGTTGGAAATGTGATTCCACATATGACATCATCAATTGTCTATCATTACGTGGCATGGTACTTGGAAATTCCCCACGATATGATGTTCCTTATTCGATGTGGCTAGATTGATACCTTGATTCCACCTCTATAAAGAAAGTGAAATCAAGGGGGGGCATACATCTACCCTCGAATTGGATTCCTAGGAGTTAGACAAAAGGATTTTTGGACAATTAATGAATGTGTGTTGCAGGATGTGGTTCCTAATGTTGTGGTTTTGTAGAGAACTACATTGGGGGCTTTGTTCTCCCACCTTTTGAATGAGTATCCTTTTATAAAGTGCATTGTTTAGAGTCCTTTAGCTTACATATGCACATAGAGTCATATGGGCGCTAAAGTGGGGGCTAAATATGATGTAGAAAATTGGACCCTCTTGACAAAAGAGACAATTTCACGCCTAATTTAACCCACTTTTGAGTACCCTTGCATCATTCATCCTTCAAAACAACATTTATAGGCCCATAAGACCCATTATTTTTTATCTAGAGGCTTGTTTCACTTCAAAAATCACTTAAATCTTGACAAAAAGCATTCAATTCATCCATATCCTGGAAACCAACTTTCAAAAATTAGCAATGGGACCCATTCACCACCTTGCGCGAATGAGTCCCCTCTGGTAGGACCCATTCGCCAAGAGTAGCGATGAGTCCCTTTTGAGGGAAATTTAAATTTTAAACGAGAATTCAATTAATTCAACTTAATTTTTTGGTGAATGTCAGCCTCTTAGGTCTAAATAATGGGAAAATTAGGTATTGTTGCTTATAAATACCCATTTTTAGTCATTTTACACATCTTTTAGTCATTTTTCAAAAGTAATTTCTAAAGTCAAGTCTTCTACAACAAGTTTAATTAGCAAAGTTGAAGTTTTAGGGCAGCAAACTAGGGTTTTTGCAGGTCTTGAAGCTCACTTTTTGGATCAAATTTCAACATTGCAAAGAGTTGATGATGGATGCCTATGATGAATCATGGAGAAATCTAGGTTGAGGAGATGCAACTAGTCATCAAATCACACCTAAAGACTTGTTATCAAAGTGAAATTCCATCTTCCATTTCTTCTCTATCTTCAGATTAAGGTTTACTTTTCATTTACATTCCATTTGCATGTCATTTTGTCTCCATTTTTTATGTGTTGTGATATTTCTAGGGTTGAGATCTTGCATCATTCAAATCACATTTTTATTTCTTATTATTTCACAATAGAATAGGGTTTTTGACATACTTCATACTTTCCTAGTCTTTAACACATCTAAGGCTAGGGTTTTATGCAAAATTTTCTCCATTCAATAGTTAATTACCCAACTAGGGGTTTGACCAAGGAAAACCCCCCATTAGACAAATAATTTTAAGTTGTTTTGCAAGAATTTTCCAAGATCTCGATTCGGGTTTCTGTCACAAAGTGTTGTACAGGTGTCAAGGTGCAGAATAGAAACTTGAATTTACAAAAATTTGAAAGTGGACTGATTCACCATGCATGGTGAATGATTCCCACCTGAGGTTTTATTTTCAGTCAGATGCAGATCCAAACACCCAATTAGCAGAAAGTAGCTTCTATGAAGAAAAACCCTGACTTGGGACTAATTCGCTCAAGGTGGCGAATGAGTCCCAGTCAACTCAAAATTAGATTTTTCATATTTCTAGATTGCTTTCTGGTCCTCTTCATCTTATTAGGTGCACACATTTTTATATTTGTCTTTCCATTTAGTTTAATTTACATTTTCATTCATCATTTTAAGCTTTTTGCAAACATCATTGTGTTTTCAAACATTGCATATATCGTAGGTTTTGCATTCATAGCCAGTCAAATTGTTCATTTAGTTGCATTTAGATCATCTCATTTAGCCTTAATAACATCATACACATCTTAATTTGAGTGAACCACATTGATTTTTTGTGAGGTTTATCTCTCTCCTTTTAGGTGAAACATCCTAAGAGTGCAAGAGTATTTTATAAGCCTCACACCCAAAAATCTATGGTTCATTGTCATAACATTTTATTTTTTCCTAAAGAAATCTTGTAAATTACCCATTCTTTAGTAAACCCATTCACCCTTTATGTCCTCAAAGAGATCTCTTTCTCACAATATTTCTCTATTCCTACATCACCACTTCTCGAGTTGTCACCATGTCTTAGCCATCTTGGCTCCAGTATATACATCAAATCACCTTAACATTCTCTTTTTAAAGAAACAATCTCTAATCCTTGTTGCAACCATGACATCATTCTTACTAGGGATTCTTATGAAAACGTATCTAAAGTGAGGGGTAATCTAAACTTTAATAAAGTCATATATTGTCCACTCTTCTTCTTGGTTCCTAACTGAACCATCCAAGAGTCATCGAGATTTCATCCAATTAAAGGAATCTTCAATCCAGAACAAGGTGCCAAATCATTCACTGTACCTAGAACTTTAGATCATCAAATAGGTTCACACTGCCACCCATAACATAGAGGACTCAAGGCCCAGGTGTTGAACCCAAGGCTCTGATACCAAAATGTAAAGCTCAAAAAACTCACTTACTAAACAAAGTATTTCCAAGAATAATATACATTCCAAGTAAGGAAAAAGTGAAATAATCAATAACATTAAATGTCCATAAATGCTCAAAAACAAGTCCATTAATGAATTTCATTACATACCTCAAGATGGTATACAATACATCTATTTCAATGTGACATCAATAAGCTTTCATCAATACATTTCTTAAGTAAAGTTACATTTAACAAATTGGCTATGTAAGTCATACAAAGTAATACAAAGAGTACATCCATAGTATAAATATTCCTTTATCCTCAACTGCCTTGACACCACTGGTGTTCTTGCAAGCTAAGGCCAAGAGTGAGGTTAAGGCACCTTTTCTTCCCAACCACAAAGTACATGAATTCCTTGGGTTTCTTCCTAACTCGAAGAAATCTCGGGCACTTCACGAGGAGCCTAGCAACGTAGAACAATAAAGCAAGATGGAACTCTCTATGCATGCCTGTTGCCTACATTCCTGTACTAGAACAACATATTTATTGCATGCAAGATGTAGCAGAGACATAAAAATTCTAGACTTTTTTTTATCCATCTATTTCAATGGTGCATTAGCTTGGCCAAGCATTAAAACATAAATGGTAGTTTAAGAAAAGGATAAACTACTATCTCTATGTGCCCACATTCGACATCCTGTCCCGAAGGTTTCTCATAAAGAAAGTAAATAATTCATATTTTCACATAAATTGCATACAGTTCATACATTTATACATTCAAGCATTCTTTCAAAATTCACATTGCATTTCCAAAGTTCCTTTTTGAATTGCATAAGAAAAATAATAATTCACAAGAAATAAATTCTACATTTGGTTTTACATTTCACAATTGACTCAATTTAATCAATCTTCTCACACTCCAATGGCTAATAGTAATTAAATGCACATATGTACCTTTCTATTTTCTCACAAAGTATCCAATACTCCATTTGTAATTTAAATGATTTAGTCAAAAAGAAACTAGCAGGTTTGCATATATGTGAGAGAACTTCCAATCAGCAACATATATAATTATATTGAAAAGTAACAACTAGCTCATTCACGAATACATACATACATATATATATATATATATATATATATATATATATATATATATATATATATATATATATATATATATATATATATATATATTTACATATTTAAACAAATATTCAGCAAACTAATACAAAAATGTATCAATATAAAACAAAATATTTAGCATTCCAAGTCAGATTTTAATGTCTATTCTTTTCCAATTTTAATACTTACTCTCATTCATATTGTACTTGTATTCATTTATATATATATATATATATGTATATATACAGAAATTTAAATCTACAATTGAAATAATTTATTTTTAGTTAATTCTTCAGGCATACATTTTGTTACATTTAAGCGGAATGATATGTTTAGTTAAATATGTGTGTGTGTGTGTATACACACACACACATATGTTTATATGTACATTTTCTATAAAATACATACATATATATGTATATATACATACATATATATATATATACATACATATATATGTATATATATATATATATATATATATGTATATGTATGTATATATATATACATACATATATATATATTCCTGTACGTTTAATAAGCAATCAATATGTAAAATTGAAATTCAAAGAGGGGAAATTTTTTTTTAAAGATTTTCAAACTTCATACAAGCATGTGTTGGCTTTACAAGCCAACAACTCCCATGGGGAGTGCACTGCCTGTGGAGGGCACTGCCCTCTCCACAAATCGCGGCCTATGGAGGGGCGGCTACCTCCATAGGAAGCCATTCCCCATTGGGGATGCAATGGCTAGGGGAGAGGGAGGGTTAAAGCCCTCACCCATACAGTTAAAATAAAACTCCAAAACAATCAACGTTCCTCCATTAAATTTGATTCGATGTTTATTTTTTTTAACTCAACCAATTTAAATATATAGGAATGATAATTTATATTTACATATATATACATCTATATATGTAAATATGTATTATTATTACCTTTTGGAATCATAAATATAAAATCTAAAAGGGAAATTTGTAGGTTCCAGGCCAGTCATTTGAAATTTAAATTCTAAATTTACAGCGGCAATGCACAATTTCATACATAATATTATATATATTTATATAAATGTATTTATATAAATTTATATAATTTTATATAAAAAGAATAGAAAAAAATAAATACAGATTTGTATAGCCAAGAAGTTGATTCACTTACTATGATTAGAACATTCATAGGGTTTCAAAAGAGAAGTGAATCTTTCCACAGACAATCATCAATTCTCACATTCAAAATTTAAAATACATTGGAAAAGAATTGAAAACTTGGAAAATGCTTTCCGATTGAGTTTCCTCTTTCTTGTTCCTCTCTTTCATGTTCTTGATTGTTGAAAATCTCCTATGGAAGTTTTTTCCTCTTTTCCCCTGTATTAATTTCTCCTCTTCTTTCCACCATTTTTAGTTTACTAGGCTTTAGAGACCCTCTTCCTGGCATCCATTTTTCAGTTATATTTTGCAGAGCAATAAAGAAGATTATCAAAACAATTGTATGCTTCCCGTTAATGATTTTCCTTCTTTTAAAGATTTCTCCACAAATTCCCCATACCTAATCTTGAAATTAAAATCATATTTATTTTCATGCATAATATTTATATGCCATTTAATTGTAAGTTAACTATTTATTCCAAATAATTAATAAAGAAATGTCATTCAATAGCAATTAAAATAATTTTTCAAAATAACAAAGTATTATTCTTTATTTTCGAAAATGATATCTATAATTAAATCATAATTAATTCATTTTGTTTCATTGCACTTTTATTTCTATACAAATTAATTTAATTAAATATTTTAAAATTCAAACAATAAAAACAGTCAACTAAATTAAATGCTAAATGCATCTACATGATACTAAGTGCTCATGTGTGTGTGAGAGAACCGTTCTTACTTTACCCTACCAAGAAGCTAACCTCCTCTACCTTAACCACACCCTTGGTCTTCAACAACTTGCAGCTCAAGTACACTAAGGCACTGATTAATAGATTAGTATCCAAGTAAAATGTAAATCAAAACAATATAATGCATTACTCCAAATAACACTATTCCATTTTGCTTCAATTTTGAAATAAAACTATATTCAATGCATTTCAACTTTTCCAAAATTAAAACAAACATTTTCTTATTTCATCTCTCAAACCACCATATTATTTATCATTTATTCTACCACACACATTTAGTCATATTTCAAATACACATAAAGCAAAAACAAGCAGCATCAAAATTTGAGACGTGACACATAACCTTCTCTCTTAAAAAGTGATACCTGATAGATATATGTTTTTTCCTTCAATGCATCACTAGATTCTTTAAAATTTTAATTACACTTGTAATATTATAGAAGATAGATATAGGTTCGTCATATACAACTTTGATATCCTTCAATATCTATCTCATCCATAATACCTATGTACAACATGATGCTACTACAATATACTCAGCCTCTATAGTCAATAAAGAAATTGAATCCTATTTTTTACTTAGCCATGACACCAATATACATCCAAGAAAGAATGCACCACCACTTGTACTTTTCCTATCATCAACACAACCAGCCTAATCTATATTTGTATAAGCATTCAATGTGAAATCAATATCCTTAAGATACCACAACCCATAATTTGGTGTGCCTCTTAAATATCTAAATATCCTCTTTACTACTGCAACATGCATTTATTTAGGATCTTGATGAAATATAGCCACAAGACAAACTACATGCATGATATCTGGTCTATTAGAAATCAAATACAATAGTCCACCAATCATAGATCTATACTTGCTCTGATCAGCCTTAGGTGAATCATCATGTTTTCTCAATTTACAACTAGTCACCATAGGAGTACATACTAGTTTGGAGTCATCCATCCCAAACTTCTTCAACATCTCTTTGACATATTTAGACTATGAAATGAAAATCCCTTGATCCATTTGATTGATCTATAGCTCAAGAAAGAAATTTGTCTCCCCAAACATTGACATCTCAAATTCTTTCATTTCTTCAACAAATTTCTTACATATAGCCTCATTTCTACAAAAGATAATATCATCTACATATACAACTACTGTCAATATTTTTTCTTGATCAATTTTAAAGTAAAGATTACAATGTGTGGAGTTTTTACTGAATCCTTGATGTATCAAGTACCTATCCAATCTCGCATACCAAACTATGGGAGCTTGCTTCAAACCATATAGATCCTTAAACTTACATACCATATCCAATTGATTTGACAACTGAAAACCTTTGATTTGTTCCATGTAAACCTCTTCTTCCAATTCTCCATTCAGAAAAGTAGACTTCACATCCATCTGATAGACCTTAAATCTTGATGTGTTACAAATGCCAAGAAAATTTGGATAGCTTCCATTCTAGCCACAGGAGCAAAAGTATCCTCAAAATCTATACCTTCTACATGTGAGTAACCCTTACACACAAGTCTTGCCTTTTTTTCTTACTACTCCATTCTCCTTCAACTTGTTCTTGAATACCTATTTAGTCCCAATTATGTTTTTGTTTGTTGATCTAGGGACCAATTCCCAAGTCTGATTTTTCTCTATCTAGATAAGCTCTTCTTCCATTGTTTTAACCAAATGCTCATACTTACATGCTTCACTCACTGATTTAGGTTCAACTTTAGAAAGTAAACACAAATTTACCTCAACTTTAGTAGCTTTGCTTCTTGTTAATACAAATTTCCTTTTATCTTTAATGATCTTATCTTCGGAATGATTCTTTTGCACATACTTAGGGGTTTTAGGGGTTTTCTCCAAAACTTCTTCCTCTTCATTTTGAACTTTTTGTTCATCAAATTTTTTTTCTACTTCTCTACAATTAGGTTCATCTAACACATATTCATTTACTAAAATATAATTTTGCGAGTTTTCATCAACTTTAACAATTGCACTTTCAACTATCTTTCTCAACCTTTCGTTGTAACATCTAAAATCTTTGCTTCTAATAGAATATCCAAGGAAGATACCTTCATCAGACCTTGCATCAAACATTCCTAATTTTTCTTCTTCTCTTTTGATGTAACATTTGCTTCTAGACACTCTAAAGTACTTCACATTAGGAATCCGTCCATACCATAGCTCATAAGGAGTCTTTGTGTTGTTAGCTTTAGCTTGAACTATGTTAAGTATGTAAATAGCAGTATGAATAGATTCTCTCTAGTAGACTTGAAGTATATTTGCCTCTTTCATCATAGTCCTTATAGCTTCTTGAATAGTTTTATTTTTCCTTTCAATAACTCCATTATGTTGAGGAGTTCTAGGGGTAGACAAATGCATCTTTATTTCATGAACTTCACAAACATGTTAAACTCATTGGAGGTGAATTGACCACCTCTGTCAAAACTCAAGCATTTTATTTTCAAATCCATTTCATTCTCAACCATATCTTTAAATGACTTGAATTTATCTAATGCATCATATTTCTCTCTAAGAAAACTAATCCATGTAATTCTAGAATAATCATCAATCAAAAGCATAAACTACCTGTCACCTTGTAGACTTCTCACCCTTGTAGGACCACAAAGATCTATATGCACTAATTCTAACAGTTAAATAATAGATTGTTCCTTTCCCTTAAAGCTACTCCTTGTTTATTTTCCAAATTGACAACTCTCACAAACAACATTGATAGGTTTTGTGATTCTAGGTAAATCTCTCACTGCATGTGTGAATGCTTGGTCTAGACCTACTCCAATATGATCAAACAATCAAACATTCATCAATAAAAAAGTCTATAACAATCATTCCCCATGAAATTCATTCAAACACAATGAACAAGAAAACAAGATAGAATATTGAATGAAAGTTATTGAAATATTATTCAAAATACTCAAACCAACATCCCATGGGGGAATTGGTGCTTCTTTGATTTAGAAAGAAGCCCTTTCCCTATTCCTTGACAAAATTTGATGATTATTGTGTGCTCCTTGATTCAAAATGTTGATAACCTTGCTAAGGTTGATAAAAACTATGAAAACTTGGATGAAAATGTGGATGGACTTGCTCAGATCTGTAGATAGTAACCTTGCATGAAGTTGTGGATCCCAAATCAATAGAGAAGTCCTCTATTTATAGGAAAGAAGGATGGAGGAATGGGAAATATGAAGAATGCGGGATTAAACTTGAACCAATGGCATTGTGCCACTTGTCAACATGCTAATGAAGGAGAGTGGAGCACATTTTGAACAATGTGCAAGTTAAATGCATGTAGGTAGAATTTGAAATTCAAAAGATGGCTTCTGGAGGAAGAGTTGTAAGATGAGTTAATGCCAAGTTGGCTCAAGAAAAGGACATGTAAGAGCCATAAATGCCATGTTGGAGGACAAAGTCCTTTGGGATGGAGATTTCAAATTTGTGGAATATTCCAAGAATATGCCACATTTGAATGAAAATAGATGAAATAATAAATCAAATAAATTGATTTATATGTGCAAGTTGCAAAATCTAGAGGATTTGAGGATTAGAGTTGGGAGTTAATTAGGATTTAATTAACTCAGGTAGAATTAGTTGATATGACATTTGATTTAGATTTTTAGATTTATTTAAATCAAATGAGAGGATATTTGGGAGATTAGTAATTTAACTAAATAAATTTGATTTATTCAATTAAATGAAGAACATTAGATTTAATCAAATAAAGTTGATTTATTCAATTAAAAGAGATGACTTTAGGATTAAATAAAATGATTTATTAAATCAAAGAGGAACATTAGGATTTAATTAAATAAAATGATTTATTTAATTAAAGGAAGAATTATGATTTAATCAAATACAATTGATTTATTTAATTAAAAGAGGAATCTTGATGGATTAATTAAATAAGGATTATTCAATTAATTGGTTAGTAAAGAAGTGATTAAGGAAGAATTGGTGTTAGTGAATTAGAATTGAGTGCACGATATCAATCAGGATAATTTGAACATCTACATTTTTCCCCTCTTTGAAGCAATGTACCTCCTGTGTTAGTTCAAAGAATAACCTTGCCAAGATCAAAATTCAATTTTTTTTATTTTATTTTTTTCAGATGCCCTACTACTACCCCAACAAGAAGAATTACATTGGTATATTGCCCCCTAGAGAGATTGGGAAAAAAATCTAATTTGTAGGGTTGATCTCGTGACAAAGAGGTTTAAGATGGATGTATGGATGGTTATGATGATGATGCAAATGAGATGGTTTTAAGATGCTTAGAATAACCAATCTATATTATCCTGATGATGCAAATACGATGTTTTTAAGATGTTTAGAATAAAAAATCTATTTTATCCTAAACAACTTAAATGATAATGTAATGCATGTGAGATGGATGATATTTCCTATTATGATGATATGTATGAATATGAAGAATGAGTATGTTGATGATTTTCTTTATGCTATGAATGTGAGATGCATATGATGTGTTATGATTATAAAATACATATGTATGCTAATGGATTGTGGATGCACGATGGATGCATTGGTGATGTTTTGGTTGACTGTCATTGTACCATGTTAGCACAAAGAGAAGAAAGAAGAAATGAGATGATGACAAGAGGATCCAACAAGTCCATGATCTATGAGACTTTATTAGAGATGAGGATGAATGATGATGATGTATTGCTTATCAGGAATTCATATTTTAAAAGGGCTTACTTACCTTATGTTTGATAACACACATAGATACGATGCATCAAGGTATAAAGAACCCGGATGGCATTGCGTCTAGTGTGATGGAATTTGACTCAACAATCAGATAGGAGTATCCTTGTTCACACCTAGTATACGGAACCCTATTTAGAATGCAGTTTAGATATTTCAAATATGTTGGACCAAAACATAGAAAAGCAAGCCTTCTTATGTGATCAACAAGACACCTAAAACACCTTCCCTACAAACCAAACAAAGCACGCACAACCAAGGTTATATTACAAGAATATCCAACAAGCATAGTAGACAAAAGATAATGATCATTTCCCCATTCCTTTCTCTCTAAATTGTTTTGATAAGACATCATCGAGAGGTCATTGGAATGAGTGCAATAAGATAAATCAACAAGACAAGGATCAAGTAAAAAAACAAGCTAATGGTCTTCATACCTCTAGCCAAGACTAAACTATGGTGATGCCTGATGTTGATGTCCATTGTAGGAAGGATGCATCCTAGGACATGATGTTATTAGATGATTTTGGGATTGACTGGATGATGGGCTATTAATATTATGAAATGACCAACTTGTTTACCTACTGACCTAGACTTGAGACCTTGACATTTGAGTTTTCACTTGTAACCTGCTATACTTGTTTCTGATTGTCTCATCAAAGGTTGGGAGTGATGATGACTTAGGATGTTTATTGTGGGTGAATACAAAATGGGATCAATTTTTTTAAAATATTTTGATGTTTTTAGAGTTTTGAAATGTTTTGAGGTTGTTTTTGGTATTTTCAAGATGTTTTACAAATGTTTTGATTTTCAAATTTTCCAATGTTTTTGTGCTTTCTGATATTTTGACCAAGAACCTAACCTAAAGACATATCTTAGGGGCCTCGAGGGCTGATCAAAGATTATCCTTGCCTATGTTATACATGCAAAGACCATGTAGTTTGACTGACACAGACTTGTTTATTAATGAAATATGAACAAATGGATTGCCAGTTTATTATGACGGACTCCTAAAGGATTGACCTAAGTGTCTCAAGGGATGATCAAATATCAATCTTGCCTACGTTCAAAGCTCAAAGACCCATAGTTCGACAAGATGACTCTATTTTTTGACTTTTTTTGACTTTTTGACCTTTTTTTTTGGTTTTTTTTATATGTTTTGAATTTTTTTGGGTTTTTTGATTTTATGAATATTTTTGGATTTTATGATTTTAAGGAAGACTTCAAGAATATAAATGAATCCAATCTAATGTAGGAATAAGAACATGCCCCCAGTGTAATGCAATAGACTACTCTGATATAGGCAGGAAAAACTAAACTTGGGAATGGGCTGAGTAGTACTAGGAGGGATCATGATGCAAACACAAGATCAAGCTATGATGTGGACGCAGGTGGGTGATGGAAAGATCAATGAATGATGCAGAACAAGCTGAAGAGACCATGGTGGATGGAAAGTGCTTATTTACACGAGGTGCCTATTTTCCAGGTTTTCACCGAGGTACTTGCCCAAAGCACCACCAAAGTGGTTTTCACTAGAGGACAATTTTTTTCTTTACTGTTTTCAATCCTTTTTCTGATTTTTTTGGATTTTTTATATTTTTGGATTTTTTTGAATTTTTGGATTTATACCTTGGAAACTTTAAGCATAATTTTTTTTGAGATGGGATCTATTCATAGGCTCCTGTAGAGGTTCACCTTCTGGTGTTGATAACTGGTATGCTCCTAATTTGTAGCTCGTTGTGATGATGAAAGGTCTCAACCAATTGGGTTCAAACTTTCCCTTGCTATCTGGATTTGGTACATTTTTCTGATTCTCTTTCAACATGAGCTCTTTGAATTGAAAGGTCTGACTCCTGATTTTCTTGTTGTAGCTTCACTTGAGATGGTTCTAGTAGAACTACAAATGGTTTAAGGCATCTATGTGCCACTCATCCAATAGCTCTAGCTCATTCAACCATGACACCCGATATTCTTCATCTATGATGAGATTCTGCAATGATATTCTTAAGGATGGCTTCTGATCCATAGACTAGGGAAAAAGGGGTTGCACCTGTAGGCATGCAGATACTCATTTAGTAGGCCCATAAGGCGGGGTTCAACTATAAGTGCCAATCATGACCAGTGTCATTGACTATTTTCTTTAGGATTTTCAAGATGATCTTATTGGTAGCCTTAGCTTGGCCATTTCCTTGGGGATAGTATGGAGTGGAAAAGTGATGTTGGATATTGAACCTTTGGCATAGATCTCGAACATTCTAGTTCTTGAAAGGTGTCTCGTTATTTGAGATAATGGCTTGAGGGACATCGTAACAGAAAATGAGGTAGTTCTGGATGAACTTGGAAATTTTCTTTCCTATGGTATAGGTCATAGGAATGGCCTCTACCCACTTCGTGAAATACTCTATGGTGGTGATGATGAACTTATGTCCATTGGATGAGGTGGGTGTGATTTTTCCGATGAGATCGAGCCCCCATTTTGAAAAGGTCCAAGGTGTAATGATTGGGTGGAGCTCTTGAGCTTGTGCATGGATGATATCCCCATGTCGTTGACACTGCACACATCTTTAGACATAGTTGTGAGCTTCTCTTTCCATCGTTGGCCAATAGTACGTAGTCCTTAGCAATTTCTTAGTCAAGGTCATACCACTTGAATGTGACCCACAAATGCCATTGTGTACCTCAGTTAAATCAGTCAAAGCTTCCTCAGTGTTAAGGAATTGTAACAAGGTTCCCTCAATACTCCTACAGTATAGGGTGTCTCCTAAGATAACAAAGTGGGATGACTTCTTAACAAATTTTATTTTTAGGTTTGGGGTTATATCATCGGGGAGGACTCCTATTCTCAAGTAGGTGTATATATCATGATACTAGGGATCACCAAGACCAATGATTTCACATACAAATTCAAACTTGAGTATCTCAAATGTTGGTACAATAAGCTGCTCTACAAGGAATTCTTGCTTAGGGACATTGTGTGGGATATCCAGTAGCGATCCAATCGTTGCCATAATATCCACTACTCTATTATTTTCTCTTGGTATTTTCTCAAACATGATGTCAATGAAGAACTCTTTGAGGTTTTCCACTAGTTTCTTGTATGGGGTCAATTTTTCATCTTTCATTTGATATTCATCATTTACTTGGTTAATGATAAGCTGCGAGTCCCCATAGACCTTGAGTGTCATGATCTACCACTGTACTGCAATTCCGAGTCCTATGACAAGAGCCTCATATTCTGTAATATTGTTTGTGCAAGGAAAAGATAGCCTATATGACCTAGGTATGCAATCTCCTTGTGGTGTAATGAAGAAGATTCTAGCTCCTGACCCATGTTGTGTGTAGGATCCATCAAAATACATTTTCCAGTGATATGCTACACTTACGTTAAATATGGACTCATCGGGGAATTCTAATACAAGTGGGTTTTCTGAATACATTGGTGCTTTTGCCAATTGATCTATAATTACTTGTCCTTTAATGGCCTTTTTTTCCACATACTCAATGTAGTGTTCTGTCAAGATCATAACCCATTTAGTTGTTCGCCTTGTGAGTGTTGCTTTAGAAAGAAAATATTTGAGAGGATCTATTTTAGCAATGAGTTTTATCTGATGTGCTAGAATATAGTGTCTGAATTTCTGTGTGGAAAACATGACTGCTAAGCAAGCCTTCTCAACAGATGTATAATTCATCTCATGTCCTACCATGGTCCTACTGATGTAGTAAATAGCTCTCTCATTCTTTTTTTCATCATGTTGAGCTAAGAGAGTGCCAAGGGCTGCTAGTATTGTTGATATATATAGGATCAATGGCTTGCCTAGAATTGGTGGCATAAGAACTGGTGGTGTGAGAAAGTACTCCTTGATTTTTTTGAATGCCTGATCAAATTTCTTGTCCCATTTGTATGCTACCCCCTTGTGGAGTAGATGAGATTATTGGATAGCCTTATCTTCTAACTATGCTATAAATTGATGGATGGATTGGAGTCTTCCCTGCAAACCCCTTAACCACTTCAATGTCCTTGGTGCCTCCATCTCTAGAATTGCTTTGACTTTGGTGGGATCTATCTTGATTCCTCTCATAGATACAATGTACCCTAGTAACTTTCCTGATTGTACTCTAAAGACACACTTTTTTAGATTGAGTATGACCTTGTATTCTTCTAGCCTATCAAAGATGGAGCTTAGAGCTAGTATGTGATCTCGACGCTTCTTTGATTTAGCCAATATGTCATCCACATAGTCTTCCACAATTTTTTGAATCATGTCATGGAAGATTAGTGTCATGGCTCTTTGATAGGTAGCTCCTACATTTTTTAACCCAAATGGCATCATGTTCTAGCAATATGTCCCCCATGGACAAGTGAGTGTTGTCTTGTGTTGGTCATCCTTAGCTATCATGATCTGATTGTACCCTGAGAATCTATCCATTAGTGATAGCATTTTGTATCCTATTGTCATATCCAAAATCATGTCTATGTTTGGGAGGGAAATCATCCTTGGGACATGCTTTGTTCAAATCTCTGAAGTCAATGTAGATGTAGATGCCCCCAATGGGCTTTGAAACAGGTACTAGATTTGAATCCTACTTTGAATAATCAATTGTTCGTATGAAACTGGCATCAAGGAGATTTTGTAATTCAAGTTTAACCAGTAAAGCTATTTTTGGATGCATCTTTCTCAATTTTTGTCTTATTGGTTTTACTTCAGGATAGACAGCTAGATGGTGAACCAAAACTTTTGGATCAAGACTAGGCATGTCAGCGTAGGTCCATACAAAGTTTACTTTTCTTTCCATTAGAAAAGAATCTAGGAGTTCTTGTTCTTCTATCAAAAGGGAATCTACATAGAAGGTTATGTGTGGTGTTTCTTCTATTCCTAGGTTGATCAGATTGCACTTTTTTGCTAAAACTGTTGACTTCTCCTAATGAGTATCACTAAGGGGAAGATTAAATCCCTCATCCTCCAGTGCCTCAGAGAGGTTTTCACCATTGGATGCATCCTTTTCTTTTACTATTTTTGGGTCAGAGAGTTCCATAGTGTGGTTTTCACTCAAAGACCTAGATATTATTCTTAAATTTTCACTTTTGTGACTGAGGGATTCAATCATTTCCCCATAATAGTCATTTGTGTCTAGCTCAATGTCGAATCTAGCTTTGTAATCTCTATATGGTACTGTATCCTACAATTCCATGAATTTTGAGAAAGCCTCATTATTTTTTAATGTTTCTAAAATCAATGGTCCTCGTTGGTCATAATCGATGAGTTGGGGATAGAATAAGTTTAGCTCATGGCTTCAGTTTCCTGGCTCAAAAGATAGGGTACTAATAATAAGAAGGGAGGAATCCTTGAATAGCATGGGTAATTCAGTGAGGGGTCCTCAAAAGGGTAAGTAATCAATATTGAAACTGAGGGGGAAGCTTTGACTTTTCTAACCGGGGCACCTTTTCCATGTATGGTTAACTGTGGAGGATTACATCCAAGGCCAAGATTCCTTATACGCTTCCTAAGAATGATAGGTTCTAGAAGACCATTGTCATTTTTCCTGAGTTTCTTGTTTTTATTGTAACCCCGTCCTTGCATTATCTACAATCCTTTGCTATTATCATCCATGGGAAGATCAGGCACAATCCTTTCATCTTGGTACAATAGACTTGATATGTCCTTTTCATCCACCACTTCCCAACTTAGGTCCCCCCAACATCTGAATCTGGAGGGGTCTACTTTGAAATTTTGGGTTGATGTGTCAATTGGTTATGGTTTTCCATGGGACCAAGGAGATTGAGGTAACTCTCCTATTACAAACGAACTTTTCTTCATTTTGTAATCCCCACACCCATTGTCTTGGATAATGACCTTTGATATCAGAGATATCCAATAGTGGGTGTCTTTTTCTTAGAAATGGAGGCTAAGGTAGATGGGTCTACATATGGAGTCGTAGGGCCTTCATCATTCTTTGGGACCTGGGGGATCTTGTAGTACTTTGCTTCCAAATTTTTGCAATAATAAAATGGCTCGGGATCACCATGGATTGTGATCTCTTGATTTTGATAGGGAAACTTGACACATTGATGGAAGGTAGAGGCAACAACTTACATCCTGTAGTTCCATGGGCGCCCTAGGAGGATATTATAAGGTAATTCTAGATCAAGGACTTGGTATGTAGTTTCTATGATGGCTGGCCCTACTTGCATAGGGAGTTGAATAGTACCTTGAGACACTCTTTCTTGATCATCATATGCCCTAATCATAATACCTTTACCTTTTTCAATAACATCTTTGGAGAATCCCAGATTATTTATCTTGAGAGTACAAATATTCAGACCTACACCCCCATCCACCAAGACTCTTTTTAACTTTATTCTTATGGACCAAGACCTCGAGATGAAGTGCATAGTTATGAGATGGTTGTGTTGGGAGGTCCTGATAAGAAATAGGAGATGTGGTGTAGTGATGTGTCCACCATAGCTTGTAACTGATATGCATCAAGATCTGTTGGGATAGTGGATGAAGCCAATGCTTCCTCTAGGATCTTCCTATGTGCGGGTGAGATCTTTAGTAACTCCATGATGGAGATCTAAGCGAGGGTTCTTTCCAGCTGGTCCAAGATATTATAACCATTGGGAATGGATTTCGGATTAGAGGTTGGTGCCCTGGGTGGTTGTGATGGTCCAGGAATGGTAACTCTTCCACCGCATGTGGTGACTCCACAGTCGATTCTAGCTCCCTTGACATTGACAATAGTGACCCATTCATCCAAGGATGCAACAACATGGTTGTAAACATGGTTTACATTGTTATACTTTTCCTTTCCATGATTTTTCCCTTTATTCTGATTTGGCATCGGATTCATGTATATCTTAAGATCCTGATTTCCTATAGGTTGTTCAACATTAATGGTTTTGTCATTGATAACGTCTTGGATCAAATTTTTCAATCTCATGCAACTGGCCATCGTGTGCCCCTTGATTTTATGAAAATTGCAAAGGTGATTTTCATTATACCATGGCGATTTCACTCGGGGCTCCTAATAATTCTCATAAACAAGAATTTTAATGGGATTCTCCTATACCAATTTTTTTATGACAGATTCAATTGATTCCCCAAGGGGTGTGCAGTTTCATTTGGGGGGATACTTGTTTCATAGGGGTGGTCCTCCTTGATTATTCAGATTGTTGGTTGCTTGATTATTGGGTGGTTGTGATACCGCATTGGCTTGTGTGTTGTTTTGGTTATTGGTTTGTGGTTGTTGATATGTTTTTGTGTTTTTCCTTGGGGCATTAATGACCACTTTGGCATCAACGACACCATCGTTAGTGGCATTCTTGTTCTTTTCCCATTTGCAAGGTTTTTCATTATAACTGGTTGATGGGTGGTTGTCTTGATAAGTAAGTGTCCCCCCTTGTGTAATAAGGGCTCTTTCGATATTGAGCACCTTGGGGATCAACTGGTCATATGTGGTGATGCATTACATTTCTAGATGGAAGGACAAGGTTCCTTCAAGATTATCAATGATGGTGAAATTTTTTTGTTCTTCTGGCATAGTTCACTTGCTCCTATTGGCCTTAGATTGCCATCATTGTAAGAAGGATGTGAATGTTTCCCCCTTAGCTTGTTTGAGAGTAGATAGTTCCTCTAGACTTACATCCATGCCAATGTTGAATGCGTAATTCTGTATGAATGTATCCACAATTTCTTGGAACTTTTTGATTCTAAGAGGAAGGAAAGAGAACCATTCCATTGTTGGTCTAGCCAAACTCTGAGGGAATAGTCGCATTAGATAAGTGTCATCGAATGAAACTTCTATACAATGTACCTAGAATTCCTCAATATGATCATCAGGATTTCCCATACCATGATATTTGTCAAATTTAGGGATTTCAAATCCTTTTGGGAATGGAACCATCACAATGCTTCGATTGAATGGATAATGGCACAAATTTCTTGGTGTTTGTGGTGTCTTCCCTGATTGGAGGTCTAGCAGTTGTGAGAGTAATTTTATTTGTGCAGACACATCATTTTGTGGATCAGGTGGTGGGATGAATGAGTTTTGAGGGGGTTTGATTGTTTGACTGATGGATGGGTTGTTTTGGGTGTTTGTGGGAGGTGGTTGCAAACTTTGTTGTATGATCAAGGCTTGTTGATATGCCTGAAATTGTTGTTGTGACAACAACACTTGTTGTTGTTGTGCCAACAATGCTTGTTGTTAGTCTTGTTGTTGTGCCAACAATGTTTGTTTTTGGGCTAGTAGTTGAGCTACTCCTTGTTGCCCTTGGTATTGTTGCAAAGCTTGCTAGTATGCTTGTTGTTGAGCTACTTGGTATTACACTTGCACTTGTGCTTGTTGGGATTGTGCCTGAGCTTGAGCTTGTTGGGTGGCCTAGGTGGCTTTTCCATCTTGTGTGGCTTGGGCAGCTTGTGTGGCTTGTGCAACTTGTGCGGCTTGTGCAGCTTGTGTGGCTTGTGCAGCTTATGCGGCTTGTGCAACTTGTGCAGCTTGTGCAGCTTGTGTGGCTTGTGTAGCTTGTGCGACTTGTGTAGCTTGTTATAATAAAGCATGGGCTTGGCCAGCCTATTGTGCTTGTTGCATGGATTGTTGTGTTTACACTTGTTGGGTGGCTAGTTGTGCAGCTTGCGTAGCTTGTTGATTTTGAAATTGTTGAAGTGCCTTTTGATAGGCTTGTTGGGAAGCTTGTAGTGTGATGCTATATTGGTTTACCATGTTTTGTTTAGGTGGTGGAGGTGGAGGATTTGGAATGATATGAGATGTTGTGATGAGAGTTTGTTGAGGTGGTTGTTGAGGTGTTGTTGGATTGATGATAGGGGGTTGTGTGGTAGATGGTGCGGTGGATATGCTAGGTCCTTGGGAGACCATATTTATAGATGGTGCAATGATTGATTGTGTCATTTGGATTGGTGGCATGATCAGAGGATTTGGTATGTTGATTTGATTCATGATTGGAGGATTGTTTTGATTTTGTTGATTGAGGATGGGTAAAGTGGATTGCCCTAAATTGAGGATTGGTGTGGATGTTAGTGGTAGAGGGGGAAATGATGGGAAGATGGGTGGTGTGTTCCCTTGAGAAAATAATGATGATGAGGTATCAAAGATTCCCCCTTGTCCAAATAATCCACCTTCTCCTTGTGACGTCATGGGGAGAGAGACTTGTGTATTGAGAGGATATGTCGGTGTTACAGCAAAAGTGGATGGATAATTACAAGGAGATGTGTTTGAAGGGCATGAAGCAATGAACTCCCCTTGGTAACTATGGGTTGACTTGGAGCATGAGATGAAATTGGTTGTGAGATGGGTTGAATGATGATTTGGAAGGAAGGTGTGAATGAGATCGGTGGCATAATCCCAAGAGGTTTCTCCACAATACTTCTTATATCATAATCAAAAGGGATTTTATCCCCTTCCTTTGCTAGTTCTAACATGTATTATGAAGGATAAGCCTCATCATCGTGTTGACAATTTTGTGATTTTCTGGATTTTGGACTATTTCTACGATTTCATCTTGTGAATGTCAATGATAGACCTACATAAACATGAGAAAGAATCACACAATTAGATCAATATTCATGTTAAATCAAAATTCCCCATAGAATTCATTTGAAATGCACAAAATAAGAAATGTAAATGAAGAACACAATTAAAAACTATCAAATCCTATCTAATGCAAGCAAACTCTTAATCCCATGGGGGAATTGGTGCCATTTTGATGTGGAAAATGGCCATTCCCCAATCCCTTGTAATCTTGATGAATATTTGTTGATGATTGAAGCTCCTTGATGAAATTTTGGCATAACCTAGCTATGAAACAATGAAAACTATGAACACTTGATGAAATGGATGAGATTAGCTCTAAATATGAAGATAGTGATTTTGCAATGAAGTTGTGGATCCAAAATAAAAGTGAGAGCCTCTTATTTATAGATGAGAGTGATGGAGGATGAGGAAAAATGGATGAATGTGGGATCAAACACCAACCAGTGACCAAGTGCCACTTGTCAATATGTGAATGGACAAAGGTGGAGCACATTTTGGTCATTGTGAAATTAAATGTAATTAGGTGGAAATTCAAAATTGATGAAATGACATGTTGGAGGGAGGAGAAAATGAAGTTAATGCCACTTGGCTCAAGGAAAAAGGACATGTAAGAGGTTTAAATGCCTTGTTGGATGTACAAACTCTTTTGGAGGGATTTTTCAAATTTGGAGAATATTCCAACATCGATGCCTTTTTGAAAGTAATTGAAGATTTTAATAAATCAATTAAAATGATTTTCATGAGAAAGTTGCAAAAGCTAGAGGATTGGAGTGATTAAGATTAAGATTAATCAGGATTTGATTAATTTTAAAAGGAGATTAGTTGATTTGACCATTTTGACTTAGACTTTTGGATTGAAATAAATCAAAATGAGAGGAAAATGATTTAGACTTAATTAAATAAAGATTTTGATTTATTTAATTAAAAAGGAGATGATGTTAGATTAAATTAAATAAAGATTGATTTATTTAAGTTAATAGAATGACCTTAGAGATTAATTAAATAAAGTGAATTATTTAATTAAAGAGAGACCAGAGGATTAATTAAATAAAATGATCTATTTAATCAATAGGAGATGATGACTTAATCAAATAAATAATGATTTATTTAATTAAGAGATGAAATGTGATGAATTCAATCAAATACAGATTATTCAATTAAACGATTAGCAAAGGAGATGATTCAAGATGAAGTGGTGTTAGGAAAATCAGGATCAAGTGTATGGGATCAATCGATACATTTTCCATGTCTACATTTTGCCCCTCTTTGAAGCAAAGTACATGTTGCATTGGTTCAAAGAATAAACTGGCCCTACTCAAAATTCAATTTTATTTTTATTTTTCAATGCCCCACTGTTGCCTTGGGGATAGAATTATGCTGGTATACTGCCCCCTCAAGAGATCGGAGGAAAATTTCAATTTTTGGGTGATCTCACGAAAAAGAGGACAAGGTGCCCAACGGGTTCAAAAAGGCTTTGGGATGTGAAAAAATGATGCAAAATGGCTCTCAATTAGGCGAAAATAGGCTCGGGGGTCCAAAACCTTAGCTAGACGGCTAAACAGGGTCAAAAAACCCTAACTTTTAGGCTTAAATAGGCCTCGAGGGGCCACTTCCAATTCATTTGCACACCTAGCCTTTTGAAATTCTTATGATTTGAGCTCTAAGCACTAATCAAGATGGTGCAATACATGCTTCTATGACATATTTTTGAGTGCGTGCGAGTGTACCAGAGGCTTCTCAGCACAGGGCCAACGGTAAGCCATCATGTCCTGACTTTGTTTTTTTAATTTTTGAGTGCATTTATTAGGGTTTAGAAGTCAACAAAGTCAAGCAGTGCCATATAGCGCTACTAAAAACCTCAAATCGATGTCGCATGGGCCTAAACTATGTCGCTGATGAGATTTGCGCCACGGTGACTCAGTTTAGAATTTAGGGTTTAGGTGCAAAGTCTGCCACACTTGCAAATAGTGTTACGACAACCCTATTTAGAATTTAGGCTTAGGGGTCAAATTAGGTCGTTGTCAAACTGCGTTGTGATGGAAGAGTTTGAGACTTCTAGGCTTCAAGTGGCATAGTTTAGAAGTTTCAAAAAATGATGCATATGTAGATAGCAACGCATTTGATGTTTTGGTTGTGCGAACTTCAAAGAGGATCTTAATTTTTTATGAAACTTGACACAGTGACTTTCCTGATGCAGAAGGACATGGAGCTAGTTCTTTCTCGTGATCATAGGTCTTCTATTTTGAGCAGATTGACCCAGCGCCCCTCTTTACACGAGGTACACTAGGAGCACCTGGGAGCGATTGGCTTATGGTATGTCGCTTATGCCCCAGTTATCAGGACACACCTGGGCATGATGACAACAATGGAAGAGTGTTGGCACTACGAGACATCTTCATTCCACCTTCCCACAGGCGAGGCCACAGTGACCTTGGAGGACATGTGGCACATTCTACATTTGCCTATCCACGAAGAGCAAGTTATCTATGATGTGGATTTCGGTAGGGATATTTGCTATGAGATCATGGGCCTAGACGAGATCATCTTCTTAGAGGGATAGATCAAGCTCGAGCGGTACAGGATTGTTGTACCATCCTTCAGATTAATCATTGTTGCTATCATTTCAGGACTCATGGCACTAGATCGACGTGACTGATACTTTAGTCCAAGATGGGGGCTTGCTTGGGAGTGCTTTGCCCAGGGGCTAGTGATGTTGGCCTCCTTGTACCATGATCTTCACAAGTTTGCATACTGTGATAGCCGAGCTATCGGATCAGGGGTCACACTACTACATATTTGGGCTTGGGAGCACATTATGTGCTCCACCCCATGAGAGTTACACTGGTTGATATGGATTCAGATGACCCAATTATTGGGAGGTACAGAGGTGCTCTAACCTTCTCACATACAAGAGCAACAGGCATTTGGCACTAGAGGAGGGTCATCAACGAGATGACAATTTTCACATGGAGGCCTTACCTTGGGATGTCAGCTTCGTACGATGATGTTTAGTATTTTTTCTTTGCTAGGTAGGATTGTCTAATGCAGGGCTAAGAGCATACTATGATTGAGAGATATTTGTCAGACCGCATGGCCCGACAGTTCAGAGATGCTCAAGACTGTCCCGATGACTAGTACATGGCCATCTTCACACGTACTATGAGGGAGACCATATGGGGTCGCACCATCCCAACATATGAGGTAGTACAGAGTTTTAGGTAGCTGGTGGCCAGGTCATGGCCTTATGATCAGGGATAGGTGGATCTGGGGACAACACAAGCCTACAAAGATTGGTTTCATCTGCTGGTTCGATTGACAATTCCTAGAGCACTATTTCCAAGGAGGAGACTGAGAGGCTGATCAGCAGGGTGGGGGTGGGGCTGAGGAAGCAGAGGGGATAGGGATGGTGATGGTGATGGTGATGGGGATGGTGGTAGAGGGAAAGGAAAAGGGGGAGATGGCACACCTCTGAAATAGCTAGAGCAGCAACCTGAGCAGGACATGGGGCAGAGGGATGGGCATCAGGATCAGCCCATGGATGGTTGCTAGGACTAGGACATGCAAAGGACCCCACCTAGAGATGGTCACCAGGACCAGCCACTCATCTAGCCACCACCATAGCTAGACTCGAGGGATGGGAAGATTTTGCAGCTACAAGCATAGATACAAGTGTTGACCGCAAAGAGAGACTAGGCGAGATAGCATGTCTTGACCTTGACAACTAAGCGAGATCAAGCTATTTAGTAGTGACAGGCTATCGAGCTACGAGCAGCACAGGAGATGGGTCAGCGGTAGCAACTAAAGAGTATGGTTGCGTCCTCCTCCTGGAGCACAGTATCATGCGGGCATATAAAGAGGTCATCCAAGAGGAAAAGTACTATCATGTTCACTATGACCAGGCCATACCTTGGGCAGCACGGGTCCCATATTATTCTCAGTAGACTAGATACAGACCCCCAGAGAGTCTCAAGGAGAGGCAGGGTGACGAGGGGAGTAGCCAGTAGAACTAGCTCTTTTACTTTAAGAGACATTATTATTTTTGAGATCCACGGGTTCATTTTTTATAGCCCAATGGGCGATTGTACGTGTATTGATTGTATTAGACACTTGATCCCGATCTCTTGTACCATGAGAGTGTATTATTATTTTGATGATATATATGATATGAGATGATATGGTTCACTCTGATGTTCTTATTTTATGATGTGATGGATGGATGTTTTTACTTTCTATATGTGATGGTTCTATATGTGATGCAATGATTCTATCTTATATGATGTATGGTTTTTATTCTACATGATGCAATGCGATGATTCTATGTGATGTTATATAATGTTATGATATGATGCAGTGATTTATGGATGCATTCCTTTTTCAGTATGTATGGATGATGCAAATTTTATGATATGTGAATGGTTAGACTAATAGATCTATATTATGTGCCTAATGGATGATGATGATAAAATGTATGAGATGCAATATTGCTCTTTTTTTATTATCTTTCTCATGTATGATATGGTGATGAACTTATGGATGATATAATGATGCACATGATATGATGTGATGATGCATTTTATAATGATGTCTATGTGATGATGAATTTAATGATGATGTTTATGTATATGACATGATATGGTGTACATGGTATGATAATGCTTATATGATGATGCAAACAAATGATATGTATGTGATGTTATATGTAACGGATGCAAAATGAATGATATTATGATGTATATGTGATGATGCAATGAATGCTTTGATGATGTATATGATATGAGTTAACAATGCCTATGTGATGGTTCATTTTATGTTTATGCAATGAATGCAAATGTATGGTTCATGAAATGCTTAGAATAACCAATCTATATTATGATGCAAATGATGAAATGCAATGTATGTGAGATAATCAGTGTTTCCTATATGTTATAATATGTTGTGCATTATGCTGATGGTTTGTGGATGTGGGGTGGATGCAATAGCGATGATGATTGACTATCATGGTACCCTGTTAGCGTGGAAAGGAGATAGAAGAAAGTAAGAGAATCCAACAATTCAAAAGATGATGATGATAATGATTTGCTTACTAGGAATTGGGACTTTAAAAGGGCCATCTACCTTATGTTTGATAATACACATAGGCATCATGCATCAAGGTATAAAGAACCAGGATGGTGTTGCACCTAGTTTGATGCACTTTGAATCGACACTCAAATAGGAGTACTCTTGTTCACACCTGGCATATGAAACCTTATTTAGACTATAGTTCAGATATTTCAAACATTTCGGACCAAAACATAGAAAGGAAAGCCTTCCTATGTGGTCAACAAGACACCTAAAACACCCTCCCTACAAACCAAACAAAGCAGGCATGACCAAGGTTATATTACAAGCATATCCAACAAGCACAACAGATAAAAAGATAATGATCACTGCCCCATTCCTTTCTCTCTAAGTCCTTTTGTTTGGACATCATCGAGAGGTCATCAAAATGAGTGCAATAAGATAAGCCAAAAAGACAGATAAAGTAAACAAACTAGCTAATGTTCTTCAATACCGCTAGCCAAGACTAAACTACAGTGATGCCTGATGTTGATGTCCATTGTAGAAAGGATGCATCCTAGGACATGATGTTATTAGATGATTGATTTGGGACTGATTAGATGATAGGCTATTGACACAAAGAGTTGACCAACTTGTTAACATACTAACCTAGACTTAAGACCTTAATGCTTAAGCTTTCACTTTTGATTTGCTAGACTTGTTTCTGATTGTTTTACCAAAGGTTAAGCGTGATGATGATTTATTATGAGAAAATGTTTATTGTAGGTTAAAGTGAGATGGGATGGATGGATTTTTTCAAATATTTGGATGTTTTTGGAGTTTTGAAATGTTTTGAGGCTATTTTTGGTATTTTCAAGATTTTGCAAATGTTTTGATTTTCAAAATTTTAAGTTTTTTGGGGTTTTCTGAGATTTTGACCAAGAGATTAACCTAAAGACTTATCCTAGGGGCCTCAGGGGCTGATCAACTAGATTAGCCTTACCTACGTTATACACGCAGAGACCACGTAGTTCGACTAACACAGACTCGATTATTAATGAGATATGAATAAATGGATTTCCAGTTTATTATGACTGACTCCTAAAGGATTAACCTAAGTGTCTCGAGGGATGATCAAAGATCAACCTTTCCTATGTTCAAAGCTTAGAGACCCGTAGTTCAAAAAAATGACTTTGTTTTTGACTTTTTGACTAACCTTTTGACCTTTTTTGGATTTTGATATGTTTTGAATGTTTTTTGGATTTTTTGGTTTTATGAATGTTTTTGGATTTTCTGATTTTCTGATGTTTTTGGATTTTTTGAATTTAGGAAGACTTCAAGAATATACACGAATCTGATCTGAAGAGAACATGCCCCCAACGTGATGTAAAAGACTACTCCGATAAAGGCAGGACAAACTGACCTTGAGAATGCATCGAGTAGTACTAGGAGGGATCATGATACGAACACAAGACCAAGCTATGATGTGGATATGGATGAGGGATGGATGGATGATAGAAGCATGATGGATGGGTGATGTGGAACAAGTTGTGAGGATCCTGGTGGATGGAAGGTGTTTATTTACACTAGGCATCTATTTGCCAGGTTTTCACCAAGGTACTTACCCAAAGCGCCACTGAAGTGGTTTTCACTAGAGGACGATTTTTCTCTTTACTATTTTTAATCTATTTTCTAATTTTTTTGGATTTTTATGTTTTTGATTTTATTTTTTGTCACCAAGATGCATGTTTGCCAGGTTTTCTCAAACATGGACAAACAACACAATGTTAGTCAATAAACATATCTAAAACAATCATTCCCCATGAGATTCATTCAAATGCAAAGAACAAGAAACAAAGCAAATAATATCAAATGAAATCTTATTGAAATCCTATTCAAAACATTCAAACCAACATCTCATGGGGGAATTGGTGCTACTTTGATGTGGAAAGTAGCCCTTTCACAATTCCTTACATGCTTTGATGATCTTTGATGATGAACAATGTGATCCTTGATGAAATTTCTCCATAATCTAGCTATGAAATCATAAAAATGGATGAAGATGGATGAAATTTTCTCAAGAACTTGAAGATAATTCAAATGCATAAACTTGTGGATGAAAATGCCTAAGATTGTGGATCCAAATGAGCACGGTGATCTTACATGGATTGTGGATGATGCAATGCAATAGAGGAGGCCTCTATTTATAACAAAGAAGGATGGAGGATTGAAAAATGGGATGAATGTGGGATTAAAGATGGACCAATGGAATTGTGCCACTTGTTAAGATGCTAATGGAAGGAGGTTGAGCACATTTTTATCAATGTGCATGCATTTGAAATTTGAATTTGAAGAAGTAACATGTTTAGGGGGGATGTAAGAAGAGTTAAATGCCACTTGGCTCAAGGAAAAGGACATGTAAGAGGCCTTTAATGCCTTGTTGGATGGACAAGTCCTTTTGGGGGGGAGATTCCAAATTTGGAGAATATTCCAACATTGATGTCTTTTTGAAAGTAATTGAAGATTTTAATAAATCAATTAAAATGATTTTCATGAGCAAGTTGCAAAAGCTAGAGGATTGGAGTGATTAAGATTAAGATTAATCATGATTTGATTAATTTTAAAAGGAGATTAGTTGATTTGACCATTTTGACTTAGACTTTTGGATTGAAATAAATCAAAATGAGAGGAAAATGATTTAGACTTAATTAAATAAATATTTTTATTTATTTAATTAAAAAGGAGATGATGTTAGATTAAATTAAATAAATATTGATTCATTTAATTTAATAGAATGACCTTAGATATTAATTAAATAAAGTGAATTATTTAATTAAAGAGAGACCAAAGGATTAATTAAATAAAATGATATATTTAATCAATAGGAGATGATGACTTAATCAAATAAATAATGATTTATTTAATTAAGAGATGAAATGTGATGAATTCATTAAAATATAGAATATTCGATTAAACGTTTAGCAAAGGAGATGATTCAGGATGAAGTGGTGTTAGTAAAATCAAGATCAAGTGTATGGGATCAATTGATACATTTTCCATGTCTACACATCTTGAGTCATTCCTAAGACATTGTTGGTGATATCCTCCACTTGGAAACCTCCCTCTTGAAGATCTTGTGGAAGTTGAGGAAGATTGAGTGGGGGATTGCTAGATCCGATGGGGTTGATTTCAGGTGCAGTTTGACTCAAGTCACTTGAAGTGGATGTTTCTTTGTTTGTTTCCATGTTCTTCTTGTGTTGAGATCTAGTTTGGACCATAAAATAAGGATCAATTTTTAGGAATATGGGAGGTGAACCTCTAACTCCTTAGATTGGTCTATACTTTAGGTACAAAGAAGAAATTATAAGATGTTAAGGATCAAAGGGTGGTGATGAGATAATGAAAGATGAGTGGTGTGAATGATTGAACTCTTAAGAAACCTTGAAGGAGATACTAGACTTTAGGACTTTTGGATTTTTTATTTTTTTGGATTTGATTTGGACTTGGCTTGGATTTTATTTTGATTTGATTTGGATTTGATTTGGATTTGATAATGAGCTCATAAACTCCAAGAGGTTAGATGTTTTCTTGGAATAAACTTGTCTACAAGGTGATAATTTAACTAAGGGTATGAAGAAGGATGCATCCACACACACTTAGTTAAACAAGATGATTTTGATTTAAAGGATTTGTCAAAAGTCTAGTATGAAGGATTTTTCCAAGACTTCTAAGAGTTGTTTGTGAGATGGATTTTGATTGATTTTTGAGGATGGATGAGAGTGTTTATTTTGATCCTAAGTGAACTTAGAGAGACTTTTGTTTACAAGACCTAGGTATTGAAGAACATGTTATACTTCCAAGAAATTTTTTAACTCTACAAAGTGAGATACTCAAAACATTGAAAAAGACTAAATTTTGACAATAATAGAATGAATACAAATTGGGATTGTCCTTTGAAACACGTTTGTAAAATTTATAGACCAATCTTTCTCTAACTGCGTAAAGCATAGACTGGCATTTCTTGAGATTTCTTAGACTAAGACGTTTGTTTTGATTGATGGACTTTGGTTTTGGAACTTTGATCTTGTAGGAAATCATTTGAGAAAACACATGTGAGGTTCAATTTTTCTTTTATCTTTGCTTAATGAGTCCTTTTTACCACAAACACTTTCTTGCTCAACTTTTGAACTAAATTTATATTGTCTCAATTTCTTCTCATCCCACAAAGTCCATTATGTGGAAATTAAGAGAATCAAGGCAATAGTTCCCTAATGTTGACTTTAGAGAGCAAATTAAGATATAAACCCAAATATTTAGAAGCCTCTAAGGATACAATCCCTAGGGACAAGCAGTAGCACTTGGATTTTCCAAAGGTATTTGCTTCTTCTAAAGGTTTGAAATTTGATGTCCTTGTTGATTTTTTGTTTTCAAGATTTTGGATCCAAGCAATGTGTTTAACTGACTCAAAATTACACAATCCTAGGATGGAAAAGAAAATATTTGTTGAATTTCCCACTTGGATAAATCTAGTTGTGCTTATTCAGAGCGAATGATTAGGAGCTTGACCACACTGGATCCCCTCCACGACACTCACTTCTATGGGTCATCCAAGCCTCAGTTCTCATGAATCTCCCATGATGAACTTTTCATCTCTACAAAGAATCGCAAGTATGCGGGATGGCTCCAAAGGTCCGACCTCCTAACGCAACAAATATTGGGATTTTTGGCTACTACACATTGGTTCATAATAAGTGCATCTAGTTCAAAGGACACAATGATAAACTCCCTCAAGAGGTATCCCAACCCTTAGAACAAGTGTTTTATGCATCATAAAGATACTGGGGGAGAGTTATCATGTATCACTAAGTTGATTGCAAACTTTCCTTGCAACCACAAATTTGTATAGTGGCTCAGAAGAGCCTGGCTTATACTCATTACTGCTTGGGTCAATCCCTTGGGGTGAGTACATTTTCCCACCAAGACAGGCCCTCTAAAGGTAAAAAAAAGTGAATAAGCACATTCGTAGTTTGATCAATCTTTGTTTGTGTGAACAAAGAGAGAACACACGCAATATACTTACACTAGCAAGATCTGTTCAATTTTTAAGAGCCCAAATTGAAGTGTGGAGGAAATATTTTAGAAAACCTATTATCACCAAAAGACTTTTGATTCTCAAGATCATCATGAAGCATGAGAGAAATGCATATGCCTTTTAAATGATATTAGTTTGTAAAAAAGATTACAAAACAAGAAAGACACAAGTTCATTTTAGACTTCAAAAGCAGTAATGGGTTCTTTTTATAGCACCAAGATGAAATGTTTGGAGTTTTTTGTTTAATTATTAAAACCCAAAACCAAATATAGTAAGTTCCTAATGTTCTTTTTAAAACCCAAACAAAATTTATTTGAGTCCTAAAACTGAAGATAACAATATCCTAAAGATGAGATTATAATTGCTCCCCAAAGTGTTTAAAAACACTTGTTACAATCATGAGATAGTGTCATAGGAAGTCTTCTCCTTGTTTCCTCCTTCCCTTCTTGATCACCTCAACCTACAAAAGTTGGTCAATCTATAGAAAACAAAGCCACAAACAAGTTAAAATTCCAAGGTGATCAAAAACAAAAAGCACATGTTAAAACAAACTTGAAAGTTGACCTTTCACCCAACTCTAGCATCGCAATCCATGGAGGCATCGCTATTTGGAGAAGTCAACGTCACTCTAGTGAAGTTAGAATCACTTTGTGGAGAAACAAAGACTGTGATTGTGTCACTATTTTTCTTCAGCATTGCCCTTTGGAGTTTGACTAGTCTGACCCTCAAGAGAATCACTGCAACGTCATGCTTTGAAGAAAACACAACATCACTATATAGTGACACTAGATTGATAGCGTAGAAATTTATCCTTCTCAACATCATTGTTTCCTAAAATCACAAAAAATTGAAAAAAAACTGTTAAATTATCCAAAAAAATGTGTTAATTTTGAAATATTCACCCTCCTTCTAGCACCGAAAAGTGAATTCTTGGTCTAGACCCGATCCAATATGATCAAACAATCAAACATTAGTCAATAAACAATTCTATAACAAACATTCCCCATGAAATTCATTCAAACACAATGAACAAGAAAACAAGATAGAATATCAAATGAAAGCTATTGAAATCTTATTCAAAATACTGAACTAGCATCCCATGGGAGAATTGATGCTTCTTTGATGTGGAAAGAATCCCTTTCCCAATTCCTTGAAAAGCTTTGATGATGATTGTGTGCTACTTGATTCAAAATGTTGATAACCTTGCTAAGATTGATGAAAACTTGGATGAAAATGTGGATGAACTTTCTCAAATCTATAGATAGTGACCTTGCATGAAGTTCTGGATCCCAAATCAATAGAGAAGTCCTCTATTTATAGGAAAGAAGGATGGAGGAATGAGAAATATGAAGAATGTAGGATTAAACTTGAACCAATGGCATTGTGCCACTTGTCAACATGCTAACGAAGGAAAGTGGAGCACATTTCGAACAATGTGCAAGTTAAATGCGTGTAGGTGGAATTGAAATTCAAAAGATGGCTTGTGAAGGAAGAGTTGTAAGATGAGTTAATGGCAAGTTGGCTCAAGAAAACGACATGTAAGATCCATAAATGCCATGTTGGAGGAAAAATTCCTTTGGGAGGGATATTTCAAATTGGTGGAATATTCCAAGAATATGCCACATTTGAATGAAAATAGATGAAATAATAAATCAAATAAATTGATTTATATGTGCAATTTGCAAAATCTAGAGGATTTGAGGATAAGAGTTAGGAGTTAATTAGGATTTAATTAACTTGGGTAGAATTAGTTGATATGACATTTTATTTATATTTTTAGATTTATTTAAGTCAAATGAGAGGATATTTGGGAAATTAGTGATTTAACTAAATAAATTTGATTTATTCAATTAAAAGAGACGACTTTAGGATTAAATAAAATGATTTATTTAATCAAAGAGGAACATTAGGATTTAATTAAATAAAATGATTTATTCAATTAAAGGAAGAACTATGATTTAATCAAATAAAGTTTATTTATTTAATTAAAAGAGGAGTCTTGATGGATTAATTAAATAAGGATTATTCAATTACTTGGTTAGTAAAGAAGTGATTAAGGAAGAATTGGTGTTAGTGAATCAAAATCGAGTGCACGATGTCAATCAAGATAATTTGAACGTTTACAGCATGAACTAAACTAATTCTTTCCAAGTTATCAAAATTCATGTGACACATCCTCTAGTGTCATAACAAAATATCATTGATCTGAGATATAAAGCCATGACCATCAGCACCCTTAAGCTGATAGATGTTTCCATTTTTTCTCTTACCAACAACAATCACAATTCTGGACCCTTTATGGATCTCACGTGCTTCATCCTTAAACACAAGATTATACCCTTTGCTACACATTTGTCTAAAACTCAAGAGATTATGTCTCAAGCCCTTAACATAGTAAACATTGTTAGTATTATGCTTGCCATCGAAACTGATTGAATGTATTCCACAAATCTTACCTCCTAAATCATTTCCAAATTTAACTAATCCTCCATCATACTTTTCAAGTTTAACAAACTTACTTTTGTCTTTGGTCATATGATTAGAGTAGCCACTATCAACAACCTAGTAATTCTTATCCTCGTTGACATGAAAAGTAGATACCAAAGTACCTTCAACCTTATTGTTCATCTCCAGAATACATTCCTTCACACAAATTTTAGGGTTAGTAGAACAAGATTCTTCTTTTATATCCAAAAATAGACATTCTTCATCATCAAAATATCCATAGTTAGATTCATCATCAAAATCTTCATAATTAGATTCATCATTAGAAATACCAACATCTTCTCTCACATAGTAAGCTTTCTTAATCATCTTTCCTTTATTTTCCTTGTTCTTATTGTTTAGAGCTCTTTTTGGACATCTACAAGCATAATGACCTATCTCACCACATCTAAAACATTTGAAGGGTAATTTACCTTTGTACTTACTGGTGCCCTTTTTCATCTTCCTTAGAAAGTTAGCTTCCAAATCATCAAGATATTCATCACCTAAATCTTCAACCTTCTCTAATTTACTAGCCTCGAAAGCAGTCTCACAGTTAGAATACCAATCAACTAATCTCCAAAATAATTATCAAAATCAACAGTTTCCTCAATAGGAGATACCTTTTCACTATAACAATCCAAAATAGATCTGATAACTTTCTTCACCACTTTATATTCTTTAATTTTTGCACCAAGGCCTTTCATATTGTGCCTTGAAGTTCTACAAAATCCTGTTTGACCTTTGGATCTCCTTCATAAATGATTTCTAACTTATCCAAAACTTCTTTAGCAGTCTTCAAACTCATAACTTTAACTAATTCAATATTTGAAAGACTATTCACAATAATGTACCTTGCCTTAGCATTGATCTCATGTGCCTTGATTTTTCCACTTGTATTTAGACCATTCGGAAGTGGAGTATATGTATTATGATAAGCCTTCTCAATCTCATATCCCTGAATAGATAAATATCCTTCTATCTTTTTCTTCTAGAATGCATAATCTGAGCCATTGAATCTAGGATATTCCAAAGGAATCTTATTCGCCATCCTAGATCTACCTCAAGTAGTTAAGCTCTTCTTCAAGGAACCTTGCTCTAATACCAATTGTTGAAATGAACAAGACAACTGAGAGGGGGGGTAAATCAGTTGTAACAAATTAAACCTTCAAAACCCTCAACAATAATCAGATCCACAATCATTCATTAAACCATTATTATGTTAGTTTGATTAAACATGAAATGTAGATAATAGAAGTTGAAATCACAACACCATGCACAAGAGAACACCATATTTACATGGAAAACCCAATGAGGGAAAAACCATAGTGAGGATTAGCTACAATATAAGTAATAGAAAAACTGGTACAAAGGGGTTCATTACTAGAATAAGAAATACTATCCAAAAGGCTCATGGGCAGGGCTCACTACCACAAAAAGAATACAAGAAGATAGAAGAAGAAAGTTACACAAAGAAAAAAATTCTCAATGCAAAAATGAGTCCACCACAATTGCTTGCACAATTTCGTAGTCTCACATGAAATATTTTGGATTCATTCAAGAACCCTAACATGAAGTTCACACTGGTATCCTCAAACTCGCATCACACACATCATCAATCTTGCATCTATCTTGCTTCTTACTCTTTTCTTCATGCATCTTACATCAACACCATACATATTTATATCAAGCTCTACGTCAAAATCTTTCTCCAATGTCAACCACTAACCGTTATATATAAAAATTCAAAATAGGTCCAGACCAAAACATTCCCATGGAGGATAGGAAGGAAAGGTGACCTACATAAATCCTTAATTAGAACCCAAATAGATCTCAACACACTTCAACACGCTTCCAAAAGCCTCACTTGTAGTGTTAAACACAAGGTTTGCCAACACCCTTGCAAAACACCATGAAAATTAAGTACATGCTTCCTTAAACTAATCTAAAAAATAAAAAGTTATAGAAAACATAATTCACTTGAACTCAATCTAGAATAATCCATGAATTACTTAAAATTCATCAAACACTTCATCCAATCTCGCATCAACAAATACTTCAACTCAGCACAACTAATAACCCTTAATTGCAAACTGATAAATGAAACTCATATTGTACTACACCAAATCAACTAAAAACTTGAATATAGAAAGATAAAATCATTATAAGAAACTTCCCAAATTTTCACAACCTAAAGCCAAATAGCAGAGAAATGTGAAGCAAATACATTTCTTCTAGACCACAGAAAAATCATTGAACAACTAGTTCACACATTGGTGAAAATATCTTGCACTGTACAATGATACAGAAACCAAAATTTTGAATATAGCAACCTCTAACACCCTTGAATAACCTATAAGATCTACACAAGCATAGAATCAACAAAGAAAGAATGCAGAGCACAATACTAGAGCACACTATGAAAATTTTCACAACACAGTATACTTTGTTTATTAAATTTTCTCAAGAGCACTTGGAAACCAAGTACTAGAGACATCTTCTTAGCTCATTACTTCATTCTAGCTCACCTTCAAACTCTATAACAAAATAATAGCTCCATGTACTCACGACACTTCCTCAAGGTCTCAACTACACATGCACAAATTTTTTTCCTCTTTTTCATAATTTTCTCAATATCCTCAACATCTTCATCCCATAGTTGACATCAATGACAACACTAGTGAGTAGACTTCCTATTGACATCAATGACAACTCCATCATACTTGCAACAGGTATAGGTTTGAGGGATTAGGATTGAGAATAGATGGTTTAGGGTTTAAGGGTTGTTGGTTTAGGGTTTAATGTATGGGGTCAAGGGATTAGGGTTTAGGGCTTAATGTATAGAGTAGAGGGTTGAGGGTTGAGGGATTAGGGTTTAAGGGTTTAGGGTTTAAGGTTAAAGGGTTGATGGTTTATGGTATAGGGTTGAGGGTCTAATGTATAGGGTAGAGGGTTTATAGAGTTGAGGGTTGAGGGCTTAAGGGATTATGGGTTGATGGTTTAAGGGTTGAGGGTTGAGGATTTAAGGTATAGGGTTGAGGGATTAGGGTTGAGGGTCTAATGTATAGGGTAGAGGGTTTACTATTGAGGGTTGAGGGTTGAGGGAGTAAGGGTTTATGAGTTGAGGGATTAAGGTTTTAAGGAATTAAGGGTTTAGGATATAGGGTATAGGGTTTAAGGTTTAAGGGTTGATGGTTGAGGGTTGAGGGTTTAGGGATAGGGTTTACGATTGAGGGTTAAGGGATTAGGGTTTAAAGGTTGAGGGTTTAACTATTTAGGGGTTAAGGGTTTAGGGTTTAGGGTTTAGGGTTAAGGTATAGGGTTGAGGGTTAACATTATACGGTTTAGGGTTTAAGGTATAGGGTTGAGGGATTTGGGTCAAGGGTCTAATGTATAGGGTAGAGGGTTTATAGTTAAGGGTTGAGGGTTGACGGATTAGGGTCAAGGATCGATGGTTTAGGGTATAGGGTTGAGGGATTAGGGTTTTGGGTTGAGGTTTTAAGGGATTAAGGGTTGAGGGTTGAGGATTTAAGGTATATGGTTGAAGGATTAGGGTTGAGGGTCTAATGTATAGGGCATAGGGTTTATAGTTGAGGATTGAGGGTTGAGGGATTAAGGGTTTATGGGTTGATGGATCAAGGGTTCAAGGGTTTAAGGGTTTATTTCTTGAACTTGATGTAGTCATAAATATTTTGGTCACTATAGGAAAACATTTTTGAGACAAAGGAAAGTGTGGGCATGAAGAATACATATCTAAATTTGAAGTAGTGATCAACCAACTAGAGGATGTGTACTTCAATGGATGGGTACTTGAATATAATTGAATAAAATTATTGGAAATGTAGTGTAAATTGTTTGTAATTTTTCTTGAATAAAACTTGATTCCATAACTATATGCCAAAAATGTCATCGAAGACCGTAAAAACATAACGGTATAGTAAATTTAATTATTAACCAACAAATGGTGTGACCCTTTGGTGAAATGGTGGGGATTCTTACCTTTAGAACCAACAACCAAGGTTCAAAACTCATGGAGCTGCTCTCTACCATGTCAACAATGGAGTTTTCTTACCCTGGTGTTAAGGGGTGGCTCCTTGGTGAACTGGTAGGGCTTCTTGCCTGTAGTGCCAACAACCAAGGCCCAAACCTTAATATCTTTTTTAATTTGTCATTAAAATTTAGATAGGATATGGCAAGGAGCAACGAAGGTTGCAAAATTGTAGAAGGGCAAGCAGGTTGTGAAAAGGTGGAAGGTAGAATTAGAAGGTGTGACAAGGCTGTGGGAGATCCTAAAACCTAGGAAAAGGAAGCAATGCAAGTGGTGTCATTTAAGGAACTTCATGAGAGGGCCTTAACTGAAATTTTGCACCAAAATTCAAATTGGAATAGAAGCAAGAATTACAGCACCGATGGTTGCAATGGGTGGAATTGGAATAGTGCCACAAGGCATAACCAAATAGGGAAAGATGGGTTGGGAATTGCATGGGGGGAAGGACAGATGATTTTCACACTAAAGATCCCCCTCAGGTGCATACAATGGGAAGAAAGCAGATGCTCCCAAACTATCGCCGAGGTAATTTGTGGATAGCTAGAAGGGTGGTGATCATACCAACTTAGGGAATAGGACAATAATGGTGCTAATATCGAATCTATTGAGGCCTTCAATAATGATCTTAGAACATAAAGGATTGGTGGTTCGATAGTATGGGAAAAACATAAATTGGGATAGTCTAATTCAGTGGTGGTAGGGGTGGAGATTTTAAATTCTAGGTGTTAGAGAATGGTTTCTTTGTGGTTAGTTTCTTGTCATCTAATATCAAAGAGAAAATTTTAAATGGTATTTGGCTTATAGATGGTAGTGGCTTTTACATCTATAAGTGGGAAATTAGGTTTGGTCTCCTTCATCACCAAATGGAATGGATCCAGGATTGGTACAAGTTACCAAATCTTCATTTAGAATTCTAGTAACCGAAAATCTTGGAAACTATGGGAAATCATTTAGGTAAATTTATCTGCATGGAGGAAAGAATAAATCAATATGGCATTAGTACATATGTGAAAATTTGTGTAAAGTAAGCCATTCATCCCACATGGGATTTTAAATTGAGATCATTATAGATTGGGGTACTTTGTGTCAACCACTAGCCTATGATTCACACTTAGAGAATGTGCTTTTGGAAACCATTAGTTCGTGATGAGCAGATCCTTGTGTCAACCAAGAGGAAAAGGCTAATTGTGATATGGACCCTAATCTAGTCATGGAACCCAGTTTGGAGGTGGATCTAGTGGATCCTTTAAGTCTTGATTATGAAACACACCTCCATGACTCTAATGATGCCTTGTTTCCTAAGGAGCAGAACAAAGACACAACAAAGGTAAATAAAGCACTAGATGCTAAATTGATAAAAGTTGTCAATCTAATTGGGAATAACATGAGATTAGAAAACCTCAATTCTCTAATGGAGGGTGGCAAGGAGTTAGCTACGCTTTCTCAAGAAGCAAAGGAAGCTTCATTAAGCGAGATTGGGGAAGATCTGTAAATGGAAGAAGTTTGGGAGACTAATCTAGATATGTGTTGTGCCATCAGCACACACGCCCCGTTCGGAACAGGGACCCTCTTCTTCTTTTGCCTTGCTGGGTCATTTTTTGTCATTGCCTCATTTTGCATGCCCCATTTTACTGTCCTGGGTGGTCAACGTACCTCCAAAGTCCCATATTAAGTTGACCGTGTTTCGCCCCTTAAATTTTGATTAAGTCCTGGTGCCTTGCGAAGTCCCCTTGGCAGTTTTCCTCTGCCAACGGCCTTGGAGCCGGTCGGGCCCATCGCTCCAGGTCTCCATTCCCGGGTTTTCGCTTTGACTTCGCCATCCTGAACGGTGGAAGGATTACGTCTTCTCGGCCTCTGGGACCCCACTCTTGATTTTCCATCCACTGAAACTTGCAAAATTTTATTGGCAGCTTTCACCCCTTCCGGTCCCAAACCACCGGACTTCCTTCCCCGGAACTCTGTGCAGACTTCGTCATTCTCGACAGAAAATTGTTGACGAAACTCTGCCCTCCGGGGCCCAAGTTCCCCTTCGCGCCGGTGATTTCCAAACGGAATGTTCCTGACAGAAAACCTTAGCCGAAGCCCCGCCCTCTAGGCCTCAATGTCCCCTCGATCGTCGGTATGCAAAATGAATTTCAAATAGTCGTCATCCCGCATCCTTCCGGTCCCTGGAACCCCAAAACTCCTGTCGCCGTCCGTGAATTCAAATCCACCAACCATCTACTATGTTGTACTTGCATTTAATGAGGCCATTAATGGCAGTGGGAGTATAAATATCTTGCCCAAACCTATAATTCTCACTTGTCATAGTTGCAGAGAGAGGTCAAAGTGCTTGTCAGAGAGGATCCATGTCTTCGTCAATCATCGCCCTCACACCCGTTGCCGTCACTTGCCGATCATTAGTGGATTTCACGCCTTGCCGCATTGGGTGTCCAAGGTAGGTTTACCGTTTTCCCTCCTGAGATTTTTTCATGATTTTAAAACCTAAAGTGATGAACAACCCAGGATAAAATACATTTAAAAGATAAAACATAACGCAACACACAAAACCCATGAGATAGAATTTGTTAGAAACCTTCGCAATGCCATCACGATCGATTTGGAACACAACCTCTGCGCGACTATTCTTCCCTCAAGGCATTCGCGTCATCCAGGCCTAACCTCCTCCATCACCAATGGGTCTTATCCAAAAAAACATTCTTTTCAAATGGCTGCACCATCGCTCGTGTCTAGATCCTCGGGTTTCTGCCAACGATTCACTGTCTGGCATCGAACTTAAAACTTCAAAGTTGACCTCCATTTTGACCTCCTGGGCCTGCACCCCAGACTTCCGTGCCCAGGATTCTACCAGGCTCTCGCCATTTCTGAACGGTGAGGGGACCCCATCTGCCCAATTCCTGGGTCCCACCTTGTAATTCACCCTCTGGCGTTTGTCTTGAACTGGTTGCCCATCGTAAACCCGGGTCCCGGTCCATGGACGTTCGTCCGCAGACTTTTGTGGGGTCTTCTCCATTCTGATCAATGAACCTGCCCCGTCTGCTCGAGCCTCGGGGCCTACTCCACCTTTTTCCATTTGGTTGTGCTTAAAATCCCACTCTGGCACCTCGCTGGGTCCCGGTCTGCAAACTTCCGTTTGCAGACTTTCGTGGAGTCTTCGTCATTCTGAATGGCGAATGCGCGGCATTCTCCCGCCTCCCAGGTCCAAGCCTCCCCTTTTTCTGTGATGGTTCCTAACATCAGACTTCAGTGTCCTTGACCACACTGGGCTCCGTCGTTCGGGACTTCTTCCCATCTCCGTTGTTCTAAAAGAGAAAATTGTGCCCGCCCTTCCGAGCTCTAGGCTCCGCCTCCTTGCTCGCCATGGAAACTCAAAATGAAAATCTGATGTCCAACCTAAGTGTTGGGTCCAGTCCTCTGGGCTGCCTCCTTAGGACTTTCGTCTGATGATCGTCATTCTGAACGGCGAAAGCACAGTGACTTCCCACCCCCTCAGGCCCAAGCGCTCTAATAACTAAAGAATATCGGTCGCCCATGGACCTACTGGGTCCCGGACCCTTGAGTTTCATCCCTAGAACTCCATTCCTACCTGGCCATTTCAAACAACCAAGACCGAAAGGCTTTCCGGCCCTAAACCTCTGGGTGCTCCTAAAACAATCCAAATGACCTCAAATTTGAAATCTGATCTCGACCCACATGCTCAAATTCAGCCCTCTTCGCTACGATCCTTTTGAACCATCAAAATTCAATTGGGAGAACTCTCCTAGATCACTCTACCCCATTTTCCCTTTCAAAATAGCATTCCTACGAGGGAAGTTCGGGCCTCCGAGCTTGGATTTTCTGAGAGCCCTCAATTAAAAGACTAATGACATATATAAGTAGAAGTATCATTTTATGAATGATAAATTGTTTAAATTTGACTTCATCCATGGAATTTTAACTAACATCGAAGCTTTCATGATCAGTTGCACTGACTATGTCTTTGCTCGTAAGATATATGGAATCAGGTACAGGACCCTTAGGGGTAGCTGCAGAAAAGGACAAAAGAAAGAAATTGGGAAAGACTCCTCGTGGAAAAGAGGACAAGGACCAAATGAAGTACCAATTCCAAGGTGAACCTTTGCAATCAAAGGTTGCCACAAACTGGAAAGAAATCACCAACACCAATATTGGCCACATCGATATTGATGAGTTTAAACAAAGGGTCAGAATCAACCCGACAACCAAGAACGCAAGGTTGATTAGACAAAGTGGAATCGCAAAAGTTATGGGCTTTCCCCCATCTCTCATTGCCCCTGAGCTAGTCATGGCTTGTCAGCAGGCATATCAACCAGATACAAGGACAATTGTTGATAGGGATGGTAATATTCTAGCAGATATGTTAGGTGAAGGCATTACAAAGACCTTCCATATTCCCACTTTTCAAGAAATGGAAATTCCTACCATAGAGGAATACTAGGCAGCATGCGTTGACAACTCAATGGGCTGCAAAAAGTTAATAAATTAGCATTGGCTTAAAGAAAAACGGGGCAGCACTGCGAAGGTTCCTCATGAACTCTTCCGCAGTGATTTCCATGAAGATTACCACGACTTGGTCACGATGCTAAGCAGGGTTATGGGTCTTCCTACTGCGGCCTTCTTTCAAGAGTGGATGGTATACTTCGTCAAACAGATCCTCCGCGGGAATGAGGATGTCACCACAAAGTCTTCGTTCTACTGGGGAGGTATAATAAGCAACTGCTTACATGAGCAACTTGTCAATGTGAAGAAGAGCTCCAAGTTCTACATGACTTCATATCTCGTCTACTCCTTGGCAGACCGAAGACAATACAATGGGTTGTTTGTGGCAGCTGATGAAGAGCAGGGTCAAAAATTGAAGGCCTATGACAGGTACCCCCAGCTCGAGTACCAAAATTTCAAGGAGTATTGCAGGGTCAACAACACCTTCATTGGCCATATCATCAGGATGATTGCAGGGGATTTTGAGAGAAGGGTCTCTCACAGTGCTTGAGCATTCCTAAAGCAGTATGCCTTCCTTTTTATTCAATATCTGAAGTTCACATACATTCGTGCCCAGGGCTTCACGGAAAGGCCAAATAAGTTGCCCCGATACCCCAACGATTGGATCATCCTATTGGAACTTTCTCGATAGCTCCAACACATACAAGCAGTCCTCACTGGAAAACACTTGGCAAGGATCCCCTATCCCCTAACTCTTGGCCAAGGAATGTATAAAGTTTTGAAGGATGAGATCAAAGCACAGGTGGCTGCCTTGACAGATTACATCCAACAGTGGTCCTCAATTGATGACCTGCCCACCACATCCACGGCTCCACCCCAACTGTTGTCTAAAGAACAAATTGACAAGTTGGAGAGAAGAAAGAACTTGGACAAGACTACGGAGAGCTGCTTCCGATAGATCTTGTACGTCCAGAACATGGGAATTAGCCAGGTTGTTTGAACAGCCAACAAGTTCTTGGATCTGCAACAATCTTTGGAAAGCACGAGGAAGCTTTGCACCGACTTCCCTGCAACATACAACTCCACCTTTCCAAAGATCGAAGCTATCCTCCAGTTGCCAAAAGCCACATGGGAGAAGGAGCTTGCATTCAAAAGAGATGACCACTAGTTGATGGATGTGTGGAGGCAGGATTTTGACAACAGAAAGGAAAGGTTTGAGCAAATAATGAGTAAGGTGGATGGATCTGGACATCGAATGGATCAATGAAATTAGGGCAAAATGTGCTCAATATCTCAAGTTTATGACGGAGTAATGGCATGCCCACAGTGTAGATGGATCTAGAAAAAGTAAAATCTTACTTTCAAAAGAAAATGGAGGACGGGATGTCTAGTGAAATAACGGTGGAATTCATGAGTTTTTCCGCTCATTCCTTCTATCAATTAGAGTTGTTTAGGGATCAAGGCACAAAGTATGATGAGGACTGGAATAAGCTAGAAGATAATGCAAAGGAATGGAGCTACCAAATGTTGCGGTATGAGATCATTAAGGTAGACAAGCTCCAGCTAGTCATTCTAAAATTCATGGAGTACATAGCATCGAAGAAGCAGAAGGAAAACCTTGTTGGCAATGAAGAGTTCCCCAAGGAGTAGCTACAGTAAAAGAGCAATCAACAAAAGACAAAAATGCTATAGTGTCGTCACTAGGAGACAAAACAGGGAAGGAGAGAAAATGTAATTTTAAATTGTAATATATTGGGGGTTGGTGAAACCCTATTTTGTAATGAATCTTGGCCACACAATAAGAATTAATCTTGGCCATTCATTTGACCTTTTGGGCACTATAAATAGGGGTCTCCTCTCATTTGCAAAGGGAGTTGAGTTGTTGTAAAGACATGTTGCTGAAATTTTTAATGAAAATACATTGACTTAATGCATTTTATGATTTCTTCACATGTTTCATGGTTCAATCTCCCTTGTCAGTTTCTTTACTTAGATTTATATTGCTACTTTAGTTAGCTGTGTTCCTAATTTGATAGATTTTAAAAATGTTGTTCTATGGTTATGAAAATTCCTGCTGTGTAGATGCCTTCTTAGTCCATACTTTTTGTTGTTTGCTGCTGGTAGATAGCTATGCAAAGTTAGTATGGGCTTAAATTTAAAGTTGTTCGACACTTTCATCTTTGTTCATGCATGTATATGGTGAATGGAAGGTGAAATATCTGTAGACCTTAGAAGATAGCACAAATTTCATGAGACTATGATATTTTTGGTTAAGTGAAATATTGTTTTAAGGAAGTTGTCCATTGAGAGAACCCCATGATCACTTTTCATAGTTAGCACCAGGTCCAGGAACCTTTGATCTCCCCTGCTCTTTTCCCCTTTTTAGAAATAGCCCATGTCAAGGTTCATTGCACATTGTAAAGCTAAACTTGAAGAAACATCAAAGTTTTGGATCATTTTCTAAACCTATAGCAAAAATGAAACTTGACCTCCATCTCAAAAATTTTAGAATTGAAGATCTACCTCGCATCCAACTACGTAAGTCTGCCTTGTGATTCCAACAAATCACATCAAACAACTAAGATATTCCAAGCACTGTCAAGACCTGACACTCGAGAGACCTTGGAGAGATTTTCAGCAACTTGTCGTTGGATATTTCCTTTCAAAAGAGGTAGTGCACCTGTGTATTGCTTGTGTTCAGAAAGTGTATAAAACACCCATCAACAGAACCGGCGCTAGAAGGAGGGCCTTGTGAAGCTGGATTAAATCAGATCGTTCTCTTTGGAAATATTTCAAAGAGTTTTACGATCAACACCAAATAAGGGAGAACTCCAAGAGTTGCAGCCTCCTACAAGGGAAAAATGAATTAAGGGAAGTAGTGTTGTTTCTTCCTCTTCCTCCATTCCACCCACTTCCCTTCCACCTTTTCCCTCATTTAGCTTGCGTTCATCTTCCACCCTACCACTCGAAACTACACTTTCACTCCCCATCTTCGGCAGCTAGGGAATTGCTTCTCTCCCGGCCCTTCCAGCCCAAGGTACAGTCCAAACAGTCGCAGCTCAGGTGCAGTCCCAAACTGCTGTTCTATTATAAGTGCAATCCCAGATTGTTGTCCCTCAACAGTAGGTATCACCCCCGTCTCCTGCCATGGCTTGGTTGGCATAGAATCCTTCGCCGATACACTTTTCCGCTTATTATGATATGCCCAAGAATCTGGAAGGCTTTTGTTCAAAGTTCAATCTTCATGACCCACAAAGAACAGCTAAAGAACATATCAAAATATTCAAGAAAGCAATTACCAAAATGCAAGTTGACCATGAGGATGTTGCATGTCGTATTTTTCTACATTCGTTGGGAGAAGAGGCCTTCTATTGGTACATCAATCTGTCGAGAGAGTCTGTTACCTCGTGGGACTTAATGAAGAGTTCTTTTATGTAGAAATATAAGATTCCAATTAGCCCTTCAAAACTATACCGGCAGTTCATGTCTGTCCAGAGGGAAATGAATGAATTTATTGGGTCCTTTAATGATCGCTTCCACTGTGCCTTCTTGAGGCTTCCGGATCCGTACATACGCAATGACGTCGTAGCCCTCCCCATCTATTACGTAGTGTTAGACAATCTCACGTTGGAATTGGTGAAAAGGATGCGCCCACCGCTCACTACGCTAGTGACCGCCTATGCGGAGGTTGTGGTTGCCATTGTAGATTTGGGGCAGAAAATCTCCGGTCCACTACCATCGTTGGGACCGGTGGCTCACTCGATGCAGGTTCAGGGGATGAATCAGGCATTCGCCAATCAGACACCCCCTATAAATCAAGTTCCTCAGCTTCCCATTGTTCTGCACCCGGGACAGCCGATAAATTACGCACCTCCCGTGCCTTACTATTTGTAGCCTCAACAACAGCAAAGTTATCCTCAAGCTACTTAGCAACAGCAAATATATTCTCAGTAGCCCCAGGTGCCATTGTACCTACCAGGGCCAGAATTTCCTTTGACATGTCAAAATCAGCCGACGGCTCCATCTGTCTTTCTCCAAAATTTGGCACCGCAACCGAGTAGCACTATTGAGAAAGACAAATTAGAAGAGCTAACCAAGATGATAAAGAAAATGTCCACAGAGATGACACACTTAAAAAATTAAAATAATTCATTGCAGGCATCCCAGCGTAACCTCTAGGCCAATCTTAATCGGGATAACCAAGACAATAGGGACAGTAGGGACAACTTAGAAGCAAGCACCTCCTCCAGGCAGAATTATGATAGAGGACAAAATACTAATCAAATTTTAGAAAGGAGACCTTCTCAGAGGCAGAATCGCACGTGGAATACAAGGCACAATAATGGAGGTGTCCCTACTCCTTTTAACCAACCGGAAAGCAATGAAAAGATGACCAGTGGAGTATACCTTACCGAGGAAGCTTTGTCCAGATGGTGCTGGATTCACAAAACCAACAGACACTCTGAGTTGGATTGCCCTGAATTCCAGACAGCTGCTGAAATATTCCAAGTAGAAGTACAAAATGTAGTTGACAATGCTGGCTGTAGGGACATCGTCCCATCTGAGCCATATGACTCCTCCTGTCTCATGGTCAACCAAACACCATTTATGTGAGGCGACTGCAACGAGCCTAAAGTCGAGCCTGCTCCCATTAGGAGTGAAGAAGTGCAAGAGGTAAGTAACGAACAAAATTTGGCTTAGATTTTTGATTTTGTAGATAATGGTCCAATAGATGAAGAAGAACCATACGTAGGTGAGGTCCACATGTTCCATCAAAGATAAACTTCTTACTTCCTCAAAAATAGGCAGGCAGGTGGACCCTTTACAACCTCTACTCCACCGAACAATTTTACTACCCCACCTGACCCTAATGCCAGCAATAATCCTGGACCTCCCCATGTACCCACCCAATATCTTAACAATAATGGGCCTCAAAATCAGTCACAAAATCAGCCTCAAGGCCAACCCCAAAACCAGTCAGGCCAAACCAAAGTCCAACCTCCCAGCTCTGCAATAGATCAAGCCTTTGGCTCTGAAATTGAGCAAATGGGTGAATACGTGGCAGAAGAGTTCAGGAAAGTAAAAATTATTTTGTCTACCTTTGAACCACTCAGAGTCCCTGTCGTAAGGCATGCCTTCTTTAGGGTCCCCAATGGGACCCCATCCTCTAGCACAACACAGGAAACATCAACTAAGAGAGTTACCTTTGAAGAGCCTAGGAAAGAACCTGTGATATAGGATAATACCTGGAAAAAGAAGGATGTTCCTTTAAATCAATCTACAAGTAAGCAACCGGAAAAGGAACCAAAGCATAACAATAGGTAGAGTTCTAAAAATTAGCCATCTAGGTAAACCAAGGATAAAACTAGTGATAAAAATAGGGGTTAGGTAGCTCACATAGACATGCCTACGGGCATCTTCCAAGGAAGGTTGGAAACTCCCCCTTTCCTTACCACCATTCAGATATTTGGAAAGAACTTGCATAACTGCCTACTTGATTCAAGGGCATCTGCCAATGTTATATCTTTGGCAGTATTTAAGGCTTTTGGAATTACTCCCATTCCTTCAAGAAGAAAAGTGACACAGCTGGACAAAACAAAGATCGACATTGTGGGAGAAATGAATCGGATCCCGATGCAAATTTTTGTCAATCCAAGGATACAACAAGTCATCGACATTCAAGTGGCTGACATTCCCGATGCATATGGGATCATGTTGGGAAGGGAATTCACCAAGGCACTAAATGGATATACTGCCACAAACCTTTCCCACATGTGGCTTCCATGGAAGGGGCTGCCAAACCAAATCCGTGTCAATCGCGAGCCCCATATGAAATATATGATCATGGAATACAATAATCTCAATGAAGTCTTGTTTGTTGAGACAGAATTGGGAAATTACTGTCCCTTTTCTTGCCAAGACAAACTCAAGCCTCAGGAAGAATGCGCTGTCAAAGTACTCTTAGTACTGTGCAGTCCTCCAACCGACTTTACTCAAATTCCCCAAAGTACAAGGATGCTAGTAGAGTCAGATGATAAACTTGACAGAGATAACAGCCTGGGGCTACTCAGTGGGTTCCAGGAATTCATGGAAAAGTGCACCAGGGACCAACTCAGCTTGGGTGCCCGAATGAATTTCCACAATCTCTTGCTACCAAATTGGTGCAGGATTCACAATGCCGCCCATTCCAAATTTGATTGCTACTTATGTCAAACAGTAGTAGAGCATATTAAAAAATTAGCTACCCCGCAGAAGGAAATGCCAAAGGAAGTGCCAGCAGAATCCCCTGTTGTTCAGTACACTGAGCTAGAGAATTCCTCTAAGATCACGAAGGCAACCACCTAGCCAAAGGGGAGTAAGAACTTAGTTGGACCTGAAGTCAAGGAACTTTCTAAATTTTGGACGCTTCGGTTTGATGGGTCCAAGTCAAAACAAGGAGCTGGTGTCGGGTTTGAACTCATTAGCCCAACGGGTAAAACCTTTCTTGCTACCCATAGATTGCAGTTTTATTGCAACAATAATGTAGCAGAATATGAGGCATTAGTCCATGGCCTTCTCATGGCCTTGAAGAAAAATTTTAAAATGTTGCAAGTTTTTGGGGATTCTAAACTCATAGTTAAACAAGTTAGGAAATTGTACTCCTGTCATGATAGAAGACTTGCAAAATATAGGCATAGGGTTTGGGATCCTCTAGAAGACTTAGATGAATTCAATATACACTTGATCCCTCATGCTCAGAATCACATAGCAGATGCCTTGGCTCAAGCAGCCAGCACTTTGCAACCCCTCTCCTTATCTGGGCTTAAGAAATTTATAGTTGAGTTGACATCTACGCCATCAGTCCTAGATAATGTCACTCATTTTCAGGTCTTCAACAATGAAAAACATATTCTTGAATTCATCACAAGTTCTGATGTCTTCCCAGCCCAAATAATTGATGAAACTGATCCGTAAGAAGCCGAATTGGACATAGAAGGAGTCATTAACCTCAAAACCAACATAATTCCTAGAGGCATGGTTCAGCTCGAGCGCATAGTTGATTTCAATCAGATCAAAGACCAGAACTAGAAAACTAAGAAGGAAGCCATAAGCAACAAATGCAATGCTCACAACCTCGAGACAGTCGAGGAAATCAAGAATGTCTTTATTGGCAAAGTGTGCACGCCCGAGGAAAAGAAGGGAATCATTGATGCTTTGCGGAAGTATCCCGACATGGTGGCATGGAATTACGAGGATTTAAAGACTTATGACACCTCCATCATCACGCACACCATCCCTCTCAAGACAGAAGTGAGGCCTTTTCGCCAGCGGCAACATCCTATTAATGCCTTATTGGAACCCATCATTTACAAAGAAGTGCAGAAGTTGCTTTTAGCAAGGATTATTTTCCCAGTTAGGCATTCCACGTGGGTAGCTAACTTGGTCCCAGTCAAAAAAAAGAATGGGAAAATTAGATTGTGTGTAGACTTTCGCAACTTGAAGCAAGCTTCGAAGAAGGACAACTATCTAGTGCCTTCATTGGATGAGTTGTTGCAAATCGTCAACGGCTCCCAGATAATGTCTTTCCTCGATGGGTACTCCGAGTACAACCAGGTGATGGTACAGTATGAAGACCGTCATAAAATAGCATTCACCACTAAGTGGGGAACATTCGCTTATAGGAGAATTCCTTTTGGGCTAAATAACGTTGGGGCCACCTTCTAATGCACCATGGATATTTCCTTCAAAGATTTGATTGGTAAATGCATAGTCATCTACATGGATGATTTAACTGTGTTTTCTAAAAGGTGAAGTGATCACATTTCTGACCTATGCAAGGTGTTTCAGAGGTGCAGGGAGTTTGGAGTTTCCCTTAACCCCAAGAAGTGCATTTTTGGTGTGACTAAAGGTAGATTGCTCGGACACATCATTTCAGAATAGGGAATCTCTATAGACCCTGAACGTATCCAGTCCTTGCTAAAAATCCCACCACTAGGCAGCAAGAAGAAATTAAAATCCTTCTTTGGAAAGATCAACTTCGTCAGGAAATTCATCACGGGTTTCGAAGAGATTCTTAAACCCCTTAATGCTATGTTAAAACAAGATGCCAAAGTTGAATCGACACCCAACGCCAAGTAGGCCTTTAAAGAAATCAAATGAGCCATTGTTGAGGCACCTGTGTTAGTCAGCCCAAATTATCTGAAGCCATTCTATATCTACTCATTCACTTCAGAACATTCTTGTGCTAGCATTTTGACTCAGAAAGATGATGAAAGAAATGAGCACCCGATCACCTTCATAAGTGCTCCCCTGAAGGATGTTGAATTGCAATCACAATGTAGAAAAGCAGGTATATGCCCTCATCAGAGGGGTGAAGAAATTTTGGCATTATATCCTGCGCAATAAAGTATTTTCCATTGTCCCCAACCCAGCAGTAAAAATGTTGCTTATGCAAAATGAATTGGGTGAACGAAGAGCTAAATGGGTCACTCTACTCCAAGAGTATGATATGGAAATCCAATCGATGAAGCTAGTAAGAGGATAGGCACTTGCCCACACAATTGTTGAAGCAGCAGCAGAGGCTAGACCCGAACTCATTGTGCAAAAGTACTAACTCAAGGATGTTTCCCTGGGAGAATGGTACGAGAATGTCATTTATTATTTGATGAGCCACAAGTGTCCACCTCACCTGCAGGGAGTCCAAAAGTGTTCTCTCAAGATAAAGAGCAATGGTTACATGTTACAAGGGTCCATTTATACAAGAAGAATCATGAAGGAATCTAAGGTGTCTTGGCAAGGAAGAAGCATACCGAGTCTTAAAAGAGTTTCATGAAAAATTTGGCACTGGCCATGGATCCCATCCTTCCACTACACATCAAATATTGAGAGCAAGATATTATTGGCCAACTGTCTTCAAAGATGCTCATTGTCACGTTTGCTCATGTCACACATGTCAAATAGCCGCCACCAAGGAGAAGAATGTTGTGGTCCCACTGCAGCCCGTGCTGGAGGTAAGGTTGTTCGAAAAATAGGGCCTTGATTTCATCAGACCAGTAAGCCCTCCATCATTTGCGGGACACAGGTACATTCTTACCACCACTGATTACTACACTAGGTGGATAGAAGCAACTTTATGTAAGTAGTGCACAACTGAAGTAGTTACTAGCTTTTTAGAAAGTTTCATTTTAAATTGCTTTGGTGTGTGACAATGGACCTGCATTTGCTTCATTAAAATTTTATAGTTGGGCCTTCGATTGCGGGATTGCCCTTAATTTTTCATCTAATTACTACCCCCAAGGCAATGGTCTAGCTAAATCTACAAACAAGAACCAGATCACGGTAATCAAGAAACTGTTAGACAGGAATCCCAAGGACTGACACACCCAGCTCTATTTCTCCCTTTGGGCAGAACGCACTCGCCATAAGGCTGCCCTTGGTGATTCCTCATTCCATATTGTTTATGGTCTAAATCCCATCTTTCCTATCCATTTGAAGATTCTCACTCTCCAATTTATCAATGACTTTTATGAGGGAGGAGATCTTAGAAAATCTCGGTTAGCTGAGCTCTTGCATTTAGAAGAAGTTTGAGACTGTGCAATAGAAAATTTCACCAAACATGAGGGCGTGGTTAATAGATGGTTTGACCGCCAAGCCAAAATCAAGGCCTTTAGAATTGCAGATTTGGTCCTGTATTGAGACAAAGCCCATGAAAGGAAAGGGGGACACAATAAATTAGACAAGTTTTGGCTTGGCCCCTTTCAAATAGCTAAAATTTTGGGAGACAATGCTTTCTGCCTAAAGACTTTAACTGGTGAAGACGTCCCGTTGCTAGTCAATGGGCAACACTTGAAGCATTACTTCCAAGCCTGAGCTCTTTGGAGCTCCTCTTTGTAAATATTTGTATATAGGTCAGAGTAGGTTGCCTTTTGGTTTGCTTGCGTCTTGCTAGTTCACGTCGTTTTGTTTGCTTGTTTCTCTGGCTTTTTTTTTAAAAGAATGTTCTCCATCCCCTTGTGGTGGTCGTGCTCGCTTAATGAATAGTTCGCTTTGTTGTTCATCCTTGGTGTTCTTCGGCTAAACATTCACTCTCGACCATTGATCTCTGAAAGCTGCTTAGGAATGATTTCCTCATTTGAACTCTACCTTAGAACTCGACCCTTGGTTGGATCTCTTTACACATCTCATATCTCGCACAAAACACATATTAATCATTTCTAAAAGACTATACCATGGTTGCTATGACACCCTAGTGAGTGAAAAATCTTAAGTCTGCTCTAGTGACTACTGTGATTCCCAAACCCATGGTAGGCTTCATTGCTTACCCAGTTGAACAAAAGATAAGTGAGAAAATGGACATTGAAAGAAATATCAAAACAAAAGAGAAAAGGAATTATGAAAGCTAAATGACCGCATGGGTGTGCAAATAACTCTATGGGGCTATGGACGCCTGGCCAGCAATAGAGCAATGTCTGTGGGATCGTAGTGATAACTCTGTTGGGCTATGGATGCCTGACTGGCAGCGGAGCAATGTCTGGGTTACTTTTGGTGTTGGACGGTTTATGTAGCTTGCTCAGTTGGATTAGCAGCCATTGGTCATCATCTTGTCGAAAGGAATGAATTCACTACACATACTTCCGAGATATCTTGTAGACTAACCCAAGTAAGGATCTAGTTCTCCCAGTTCACCTTTGGAAGGCCACTCCTAGTCTGCAAAACCAGAGATTCTGGGTCCTGGATAAATGCTTATCCTTAGAACGCTGGGCAACATTTCCCAGTGGAGTCACCATTTGTTGTGCCCTCAACACACACGCCCCATTCGGAATGGGGACCCTCTTCTTCTTTTGCCTTGCTGGGTCATTTTTTTATCACCGCCTCATTTTACGTGCCCCATTTTAGTATCCTGGGTGGTCAATGTACCTCCAAAGTCTCATCTTAAGTTGACCATGTTTCGCCCCTTCAATTTTGATTAATTCCTAGTGCCTTGCGGAGTCTCCTTGGCAGTTTTCTTTTGCTAGCGGCCTTGGAGCCGACCAGGCCCATCGCTCCAAGTCTCTGTTCGTGGGTTTCCACCTTGACTTCACTATCTCGAATGGCGGAAGGATTCTGCCTTCCCGGCCTCTAGGACCCGGTTCTTGATTTTTCGTCTGCTGAAACTTGCAAAATTTTCTCAGCTGCTTTCGCCCCTTTCGGGCCCGAACCACCAAACTTCCTTCCTCAAAACTCCATGCGAACTTCGTCATTCCCGACGACAAATCACTGACGGAACTCCGCCCTCCGGGGCCGGAGTTCCCCTTCACACTAGTGATTTTCGAACAGATTGTTCCTGATGGCAAACCTTCGTTGGAGCCATGCCCTCTGAGCCCCGATGTCCCCTTGGTCGTCGGTATGCGAAACAAATTTCAAATGGCTGTCATCCGGCGTCCTTCCAGTCCCCGGACCCCTGAACTCCCGCCGTCGTCCGCGAATTCAAATCCACCAACCATCTGCTATGTCGTACTTGCATTTAATGAGGCCATTAATGGTGGTGGGAGTATAAATATCTTTCCCAAACCTGTCATTCTCACTTGTCAAAGTTGTAGAGAGAGGTCAAAGTTCTTGCCAGAGAGGATCCTTGTCTTCGTCAATCATCGCCCTCGCACCTGTTGCCATCACTTGCTGATCGTTAGTGAATTTCACACCTTGCCGCATCAGGTGTCCGAGGTAGGTTTACCATTTTCCCTCCTGAGAGTTTTTCATGATTTTAAAACTTAAGGTGATGAACAACCTAGGATAAAATACATTTAAAAGATAAAACATAACACAACGCACAAAACCCATGAGATAGAATATGTTAGAAACCTCTGCAATGCCATCACGATCGATCTGGAACACAACCTCTGCGTGTTTGTTCTTCCCTTAAGGCATTCACGTCATTTGGTCCTGGCCTCCTGCATCGTCGGTGGGTCTTATCCAAACAAACATTCTTTTCAAATGGCCACACCATCGCTCGGGCCCGAATCCTCGGGTTTCCGCTGGTGGTTCATCGTCTGGCATCGAACTTAAAACTTCAAAGTTGACCTCTATTTTGACCTCCCAAGCCAGCGCCCCCGAATTTCCACACCTGGGATTTCACTAGGCTCTCGCCATTTTTGAACGGCGAGGGGACCCCGTCCGCCCGATTCTTGGGTCCCGCCTTGCAATTTTCCCTCCGACGTGTGTCTTGAACCAGCCACCCATCGTAAACTCGGGTCCCGGTCCATGGACATTCATCCACGAACTTTTGTGGTGTCTTCGTTGTTCTGAATGGTGAACCTGCCCCATTAGCTTGAGCCTCGGGGACTGCTCCACCTTTTTCCATCTGGTTTTGTACTCAAACTCCCCCTTCAGCACCTCGCCGAGTCCCGGTCCATGGACTTTCATGGAGTCTTCACCGTTTTGAACGGTGAACGCACGGCATCCTCCTGCCTCTCGGGTCCTAACCTCCCCTTTTGTTGTGATGGTTCCTAACATCAGACTTCAGCGTGCTCGACCACACTGGGCTCTGCCATCTAAGACTCTGTCCCATCTCCACCATTCCGAAAGAGAAAATTGTGCCCGCCCTTCCGAGCTCCGGGCTCCACATCCCTGCTCGCTGTGGAAACTCAAAATGAAAATCTAACATCCAACCTAAGTGTTGGGTCCGGTCCTCCGAGCCGCCTCCTCCAGACTTTCGTCTGATGATCGCCATTCTGAATGGCAAAAGCACAATGGCTTCCCGCCCCCTCAGGCCCAGGCGCTCTAATATCTAAAGAATATCGGCCGCCCATGGACCCGTCAGGTCCCAGACCACAAAGTTCCGTCCCCAGAAATCTGTTCCTACCCGGCCATTTTAAATAGCCAAGACCGAACGACTTTCCAGCCCTAAACTTCCGGCTGCTCCTAAAACAATCCAAATGACCTCAAATTTGAAATCTGATCTCGACCCACATGTTTAAATTCGGCCATCTTCGGTAGGATCCTTTTGTACCATCAAAATTTAGCTGGGAGAACTCTCCAGGATCGCTCTACCCCATATTCCCTTTCAAAATAGCATTCCTGCTAGGGAAGTCTGGGCCTCTAGGCCTGGATTTTCTAAGAGCCCTCAATTAAGAGAATAATGACATCTGAAAGTAGAAGTATCATTTTATGAATGATAAATTGTTTAAATTTGACTTCGTCCATGGGATTTTAATAACATCAAAGCTTTCATGATCGGCTACACTAACTATGTCTTTCCTCGCATGATATATGGAATCAGCTGCAGGACCCTCAGGGGCAGCTACAGAAAAGGACAAAGGAAAGAAATCAAGCAAGACTCCTTGTGGGAAAGAGGACAAGCACCAAATGAAGTACCAGTTCCAAGGTGAACCTTTTGTAAGGAAAGCAATAGGTGCAGAAGCAACTTTCCTAATGTCAAAACCACAGGGAAGTAAGCATACAGTACTTTTAATTTTCAAATTACAATCCAATTAAGACACACATGAAAGATTTACAGAAACAGAGAAGATACTCAAAGACAATGAACAATAGATTTACGTGGGAAACCCTTTCGGGAAAAAACCCACCACACCAAGCTAAATCTCTTTATATTACAGTAACAACAAATTACATACAAATCAGAGATACAACTCTCTGGTATTAGTTCACAGTAGCTTCATTCACTGTTCATCCAGTTTCAAAAATGCTCTCAACAATCCGATGATATCAAAACTTAGAATCGATCACTTAAATCTTATCACATTCTTATTTTTATCTTCTATTCATCCTTATTCGCCATTGCCCCATCATAGAAAGTTTCCTCTTGTGCGTTGATTTTTCCCTGCATGCAGTTGAGCTCCAGCATCACAACTGTTGCAGAAATCTAATTGCCATCCATTTCAAATACGCTTCCTCTGATTGGTCCATGAGGCTCCACATAGGATGGTCAAAGGTGTTTCAACTTTGTTGGCATATCGGTGAGACACTAACAGTGTCTCCCTGATGCCACAAAGTCTTCATATCAATATCAGCATAAGTCCCAATAGTTTGCAAGATGATATAACAAATGCCATGAGTCATACCAAAACCACTGACATCTAATGCATTCCTATCGGCAAGATATTTCTCATCGGCAAGACTCATACCGATGCTCACAAGTCACAACGACTTCAAATTTTCCATCGGCAAGACTTTCCATTCACCAAGAGGTTTTGTTAGGTCTCCCCAAGTTTCACCGAAGCACCTTACAGTCGGCAAGACATTCGCTCTCGCCAAGACCTCCCACCGAGTCTTCATGCTGTTTCAAAGCATGCACCAGTTGGCGAGACTCATCGCTTTCGCCAGGACTTCATACTGAGGTCCTAAGTCACACCGAGCACTCCAATCACCAGTCAGCAAGACTTATGTCTTTCATCGAGACCTTACATTGAGCAACCAAGTCTTACTAAGTTAGCAAGACTTTTGACCTTCGCCAAAACCTTTCACCGAGCGCTCATGTATTATCAAAGACTCTCAGTGAGACACTCCATCAGTCGCCAAAACTTCACACTGAATTATTTTGTCACCATGAAGGCACCAAGTGAAAACTCTCATCGGCGAGACCTTTCTTCATTGCTGAGACTTCTCCCCGAGACCCTTGTGTTACCCCAATAGCCATCTACTATTGGTGAGACTTTTACTAGTCGCTGGGACTTCTTACCGAGCAATCAAGTCACCCCCGAAGCCCGATAAGAACATACTATCCGCCAGAGGTCTCCATTTGACAAAAGGTCACAGTGAATGCTTCTTGTCATAGCGATAGTTCACTCGGCAAGACTGAAACCAAGTCACAGCGAGTATGGCATTTCAACAAGATTCATAACAGCTAGTTGGCCAGACATGATTAATGTCATAGCAACTTTTCCCTCCAGGAGTTACATGTCAGTATGGATTGAGGCAAATATTTCAACAATCTCCCACTTGACAAAGACCTTACTCACAACTCCAGAGCATAATAAAACTACTGAAATTCATGGGCCAAGAGGCCCATCGAACTGGCACACCATCTAAACTTGTCTGTGCTTACTGGCTTCATCAATGCATCTGAAACATTCTCCAGAGTATCCACTTTCTCCAAAGAGACCTTCCCATCCTCCACCATATCCCGTACAAAATGATACTGCACATCTATATGTTTCATCCTGGCATGGAAAGTAGGATTTTTCGCCAAACATATAGCACTCTGACTGTCACAGTAAATTGTAATTTTTCCTGCATCAAAACCAATGTTAGAACACAAATGTTTTAACCAGGTTGCTTCTTTACAGGCATGTGTAGCTATCATGTATTCTGCCTCTATAGTGGACAAAGTGACTACATCCTACCACTTGCTCATCCAACTCACTGCACCACCATTCATCATGAAAACATATCCACTAGTGGATCTTCTGTTGTCAATGTCCCCTGCCCAGGCAGAATCCACATAACCTTGAATACTGAGAGTCCTCTGTGATTCAACCAAGTTCCCATGGTAACACAAAGCATATTTTGAAGTGCCCTTCAGATACCTAAACACTCTTTTCACAGCATCCCAATGTGTCTTTCCAGGATTAGCCATAAACTGACTAAGAACTCCCACTGCTTGGGAAATGTTTGGCCTTGTATAGACCATTGCATACATTAGACTACCAACTGCACTAGCATACGACACACTGGTCATGTCCTCCATCTCAGTAGGAAATTTTGGACAATCCTCAACAAATAGCTTCGTTCCCTGCGTAACTGGAACAACTAGCTACTTGCAATCAATCATACAAAATCTCTCTAGAACAGTCATGATAGACTTACTCTGACTAAGCCAAAGTTTTCTATTCTTCCTGTCCCTGGTTATTTTCATTCCCATAATATACCTTGTTGCACCAAGATCTTTCATTTTGAACTTTGCAGACAACTGAGACTTAAGATCAGAAATCATTAACTTACTATTGCCTATGAATAGCATATCATCAACATAGAGAACAATAATAAGAACTTGATCACTTTTAGCTTTGTAATACACAGTGATCAGATTTTGATCTTACAAATCCCAATGACAACACAAACGTGTCAAACTTTTGGTACCACATTCTAGGAGATTGTTTTAACCCATACAGATATTTCTTCAACTTGCAAACCAGTCTTTCCTTACCTTTTTCCACAAAGTGCTCCGACTGGGACATATAAATTTCTTTTTCAAGATCACCATGAAGAAATGTTGTTTTCACATCCATCTGTTCAATCTCTAAGTCATACACTGTTGCAAGTGACAAAAGAAATATAATGGATGTCAGCTTAGCTACAGGAGAAAATATTTCTCCATAATCAATTTCCTCTACCTAGGAATAACCTTTTGCAACCAGCCTCGCTTTATATTTTTCTACACTGCCTTCCAAACCAATTTTCCTTTTAAAAACCTATTTGCAGCCCATAGCTTTTCTGCCTTTAGGCAATGGCACCAAACTCCAGGTATCATTATTTCCTAATGATACCATTTCTTTATTCATGGCTTCCAACCAAGAGTTTGAATCAGACATTTTAAATGCCTCTTTCACGGTCCTAGGTTCATCAGTGCTAGAAATTAAAGCATAGGCACAAGTAGAATTTATTAAAGAAAACCCATACCTATCAAGTTGCTTTCTTTCACGAGTTGACCTCCTCATATGTTGAGGCTGAGGTGGTTCTTCATCTTCTTTAGAACTTTCAAAGCTACTTGAGCTTTCCTCAGTATCAAGTACATTTTTATTTTTCAATTCCTCTTTATCTAGTGTCAGAGGAATTTTTGCTACATCTTTTTCATTTTCTGATTTCTTCTCTGACTACGGATCTAGTATAGAAGGCTTCAACTCATGAAAGATAACACTTATGTTGTACAAAACCTTCTCAGTCTCAGGATTCCAAAGTTTGTATCATTTAATGCCAGCGCTATAGCCAATAAAAATACACTTTACAACTTTGTTTTCCAACTTAGATCTTTTTTCAAATGGTACATATGCATATGCCTCATAGCCAAAGACACGAATATGTCTCAGAGAGGGCTTCTTTCTAGACCATGCTTCCATCCAAAGGTGTCTTCTCAACAAGAGCAGAGTTAGGAGAATGATTTACCAAGTAAAATGTTGTCGAGACTGCTTCAGCCTAAAATTTCTCCTCCAAGCCAGCACTGCTTAGCATACTTCGTGCTCTTTCCATTACTGTCCTGTTGAACCTTTCAGCAACTCATTTTTGCTATGGAGTGTAAGGTGTAGTCTTATGTCTTTTAATCCCATGATCTGTACAGTACCTTTCGAATTCATCTAAACAAAACTCACCGCCATTATTAGTCCTTAAACATTTTATTTTCCTACCAGTCTGATTTTCAACAAGGTTTTTAAATTCCTTAAACCGACTGAACACTTCTGATTTACTTTTTAGAAAATATACAAATTCTCTTCTTGAATAATCATCAATAAATGATATATAGTATCTTGATTTAGATAAAGAAGAAACATTCACTGGACCAAACACATCAGAATGTATATAATCAAGCAAACTACAAGATTTGTGAGGACTAGAATAAAATGAAACATGGTGTTGTTTACCATATATGCAATGTTCACAAAATTCAAACTCAAGGTATCAATCTTTAAGCCCTTCTACCAGGTTTTTATTTTTCAAGGTTTTAAACCTTTCTCACCAATGTAGCCTAGCCTATGATACCAGAGCATAGTCTTTTTTGTTGAAAGTTTAACCTCCATGGAGTTTACACCATCAAGAATGTTTCCCTCTTTTCCTCCATGAGTAGCTTTCTGTGACTTCGCAGAGACACTATTGCATTGAATAGCTTGTGCATCCAACTTGTACAAGGTACCAATTCAAGCACCCCTAGCCAGCACCATAGAGCCTCTAGTCATCTTGCATCCATTTCTAGAGAACGTGACCTACACTCCAATATCATTTAGCTTACTTAGAGAAAGTAGATTTTGAGCTAGACCTGGTATATGCATCACATCATTGATTCCCTTCACTCTTCCATCAAGGAATTGAATTCTGACTCTTCCACGGCCAACAATTTCCAAAGATGAATCACTTGCTAAATACACCTTTCCACCATCATAGTTTTCATACTTTGTGAACCAATCTCTATGAGATGTCATGTGGAAAGATGCTCCAGAATCAATCAATCAAACATCATCAGATGCCTGCGTAGCCAAGGCTGCAATGAAGGCATCTGCATCACTCTGAGAAGAATCATTTTCAGAAGAGGTTTTCTTCTTCTTCTTTTTCTCCTCCTTGCAATCCCTTTGGACATGACCAGGTTTCCCACAATTCTAGCATTTCACCTTGGAATTCTTGCCAGGAGACTTTGATCTCCCTTCTGATTTCGATCTGGATTTCTTGTCCTTCTTCTTACCTTTCTCCTTCGATCTGCCTCTAACAGCCAGAACCTGCTTTGTCATCTCAGAAGATTTTCTTCTCATCTTTTCTGACAACAAAGAAGCAACAACATATTCCATCTTGAAAGTGGATGTCGTACTCCAAATAGCCATCACCAGATGATCCCAAGAATCTGGCAAAGAGCTTAGCAGAAGCATGCAGTGATCTTCATCTTCAATCTTCACACCAACAGATGTTAACTAAGCAATCAGCATGTTGAATGCATTCAAATTATCAACAACTAATCCTCCCTCCTGCATTCTCAAAGAGTACAGCTTCTTCCTCAAGAAAAATTTGTTCACCAAGGACTTGCCCTGATAAATAGATGCCAGTCTTTTCCACAAGGAAGATGCAGTCTTTTCTTCATGCACGTTCAGGAGAACAGAGTCTGCCAAATAGAGCCTTATCAACCCCTTAGACTTTCTATCTGCAAGATCCTAATCCTCTTGCTTCATGCCTTGAGGTATCATTCCAGACACAGCAAGCCACAGATCATGATCCACTAACAGATCTTCCATTTTGAGTTTCCACAACTCAAAATTGCTACCATTGAATTTCTTTATTTCCACCCTTCCAGACGTGCTTGCCATCTTAATTTGTAATTAAACTATCAGACCTCTACCAAACTCCCACTGAAAAAGAATTGACTCAAAAAACCCAACCCTCTCACAAGGATAACACAACTGGCCAGGCTCTAATACCACTTGTAAGGAAAGCAATAGGTGTGGAAGCAACTTTCCTAACGTCAAAACCACAGGGAAGTAAGCATACAGTACTTTTAATTTTTAAATTACAATCCAATTAAGACACAAATGAAAGATTTACAGAAATAGAGAAGATACTCAAAGACAATGAACAACATATTTACGTGGGAAACCCTTTCAGGAAAAAACCCACCACACCAAGTTGAATCTCTTTGTATTACAATAACAACAAATTACATACAAATCAGATATACAACTCTCTGGTATTAGTTCATAGTAGCTTCATTCACTGTTCATCCAGTTTCAACAATGCTCTCAACAATTCGATGATATAAAAACTCAGAATTGATCACTTAAGTCTTATCACATTCTGATTTTTATCTTTTGTTCATCCTTACCCGCCATTGCCCCATCATAGAAAGTTTCCTCTTGTGCATTGATTTTTCCCTGCATGCAGTTCAGCTCCAACATCGCAACTGTTGTAGAAATCTAACTGCCATCCATTTGAAATACGCTTCCTCTGATTGGTCCACGAGGCTCCACATAGGATGGTCAAAGGAATTTCAACTTTGTTGCATATCAGTGAGACACTAACAGTGTCTCCCCGATGCCACAAAGTCTTCATATCGATATCGACGTAAGTCCCAATAGTCTGCAAGATGATATAATGAATGCCATGAGTCATACCGAAACCGCCGACATCTAATGCATTCCTATCAGAAATATATTTCTCATCAGAAAGACTCATACCGATGCTCACAAGTCACAATGACTTCAACTTTGCCATCGGAAAGACTTTCCATTCACCAAGAGGTTTCACCGGGTCTCCCCAAGTTTCACCGAAGCACCTTACAGTCGGCAAGACATTCGCTCTTGCCAAGACCTTCCACCAAGTTTTCATGTTGTTCTTAAGCATACACCAATTGGCGAGACTCATCACTTTCACTAGGACTTCATACCGAGGTTCTAAGTCACACCAAGCACTCCAATCACTAGTCGGCAAGACTTATGTCTTTTGCCGAGACCTTACACTGAGCAACCAAGTCTTACCAAGTCAGCAAGACTTTTGACCTTCACTGAGCACTCATGTCTTACCGAAGACTATCGGCGAGACACTCCATCAGTCACCAAGACTTCACACCGAAGTATTTTGTCACCGTGAAGGCACCAAGTGAAAACTCTCGTCGGCGAGACCTTTCTTCATCGCTGAGACTTCTACCCAAGACCCTTGTGTTACCATGATAGCCATCTGCTATCGGTGAAACTTTTACCAGTCACTGGGACTTCTTACCGAGCAATCAAGTCACCCCGAAGCCCGATAAGAACATATTATCCGCTAGAGGTCTCCATTTGACAAAAGGTCATAGCGAATGCTTCTTGTCATAGCAGTAGTTCACTCAGCAAGACCGAAACCAAGTCACAATGACTATGGCATTTCAACAAGCTTCATAACAGCTAGTCAGCCAAACATGATTAATTTCATAGTGACTTTTCCCTCCAAAAGTTACATGTCAGTATGGATTGAGGCAAATATTCCAACACTTTTGCACTCAAAGGTTGCCACAGATTGGAAAGAAATCACCGACACCAATATCAGCCACATCGATATGGATGAGTTTAAACAAAGGGTCAGAATCAACCCGACAACCAAGAATGCAAGTCTGATTAGAAAAAGCGGAATCGCAAAAGCTACGGGCTTTCCCCCATCTCTCATTTCCCCTGAGCTAGTCATGGCTTGTCGGTAGGCATATCGACCAGATACAATGACAATTTTTGATAGGGATGGTAATATTCTAGCATATATGTCAGTTGAAGGCATTACAAAGACCTTCCATATTTCCACTTTTCAAGAAATGGAAATGCCTACCATAGAGGAATGCCAGGCAGTATGGGATGACAACCTGACGGGCTGCAAAAAGTTAATAAATCAGCATTGGCTTAAAGAAAAATGGGGCAGTGTTGCAAAGGTTCCTCACAAACTCTTCCATAGTGATTTCCATGAAGATTACCATGACTTGTTCACGATGCTAAGCAAGGTTATGGGTCTTCCCACTGTGGCCTTCTTTCAGGAGTGGATGGTATACTTTGTCGAACAGATCCTCCGCAGGAATGAGGATGTCACCACAAAGTCCTCGTTCTACTGGGGAGGTATAATAAGCGACTACTTCCATGAACAGTTCGTCAATGTGAAGAAGAGTTCCAAGTTCTACATGACCTCATATCTCATCTACTCCTTGGTAGACCGGAGACAATACAATGGGTTGTTTGCGGCACCCGATGACGACTAGGGTCAAAAATTGAAGGCCTCTAATAGGTACCCCCAACTTGAGTACCAAAGTTTAAGGAGTATTATAGGGTCAACAACGCCTTCATTGGCCATATCATCAGGATGATTTTAGGGGATTTTGAGAGAAGGGTCTCTCACAGTGCTCAAGCATTCTTGAAGTAGTATTCCTTCCTTTTTATTCAATATCCGAAGTTCACATACATTCGCGCCTAGGGCTTCACGGAAAGGCCAAATAAGTTGCCCTGATGCCCCAACGACTGGATCATCCTGTTGGAACTTTCTCGATAGCTCCAACACATACAGGCGGTCCTCACTGGAAAAAACTTGGTAAGGATCCCCTATCCCCTAACTCTCGGCCAAGGAATGTATAAATTACAAACTTCCCAATGTGCTGCGAACTCTGAGAAAGAATTGAAAGATTATCATTTTCACCTACACATTGCTCGCCCGCAAATGGACCCATATGGGCATGTAAGGAAAGCACTAGGACCGGGGTTTGCTCATCTGCACCACATTGAGGGCTTTTGGGGGGATTGTCAGGATGATAAAGAAGTGCGTGCAAGGTACTATATACGGATGATTGCATATTTTATAAGAAAAGTACAACCATTTCCTATACTAGATCAGGTTGAAGAGGATGAAAGCACCATAATGGACCCCGAATACCCTGTAGTCACCAACTTGCCGATACGAACAATAGACTGGAATGAGCAGGAGTTCAATGACCTCGATATTATAACCAAGCCAATCTTGACCTGTACCAAAGAGTGGGTGGATGGACAAGTGGCCCGATTAAAACAGCAAGGGGTGGTCCTGACATATGAAGGGCTCAAGAGTGATCCAAGTGCCATGAAGGAGGCCGTTACCACTACTTCAACAGGTGGGACATCCAAGTCTCCTCCAATCACCAAATCCAAGAAGAGGAAAGAGACAGAAACAGAGCAGTCTCCTGATCCCAAAGTTTATACAAGGAAAGATCCGCAGGGGTCACCTTCTAAAAGGCTTAAACAAACAGGGGGCACCACAGAGCAGCCCTTAACCCAAGAGGAAGAAGCAAAAGGTACAAACCAAGTAAAACCTCTTTCGGCTCTCCCTGTTTTGACTGCTTCATCATCCACTTCTCTGGCCATGATCGCCACATCCCTGTTGGCAGTGGACATCTCTGTCCATCTCGCCCCTTCACCTTCGACCGAGCCTATAATAGTCATTGATTCTCCCTCTTCCGTAACTACTTCCTCCGATGCCATGTCACCTACCACATCACTCCCTTTAGCTACAGTGACGGAACCAATACCCACTTCTGCCTTGCCTGAGGCCTTCTCCAAACATATGTAGAGTCTCCCTTCCGAGCTCTCCCAGATCCTTATGGACCCCACTCTTCAAGCTGCCTTGGCACAAGTCCTTGCTACTGCTAAACCTTCACAACCTTTGGTAGGACCACCAGCTATGGAGGCCACCATGTTGATTTCCAAGGAATGGGAGAAGCAAGAGTGAGAGGTCTCGAAGCCATTTGAAGAAGAGGTCGATGAATACCACGAACACCCAGAATATGAACACTGGACAATCGATAGGGTGGCTTACAAGGAGGAAGGAACAAGCTCCTCTAAGAACAGAGATGAGGAGGAAGATGTCGGTGGTAGGGTCATTGTACAGGCCTTCGATGATGATCTTGAGGAAGAAATGGCCCAGCAGCCGAAGGGTACTAAAGAAGAGGTAGGAAGGTCGCCTTTTGGAGGAGAAGGATAGCAACAAGAGGAAAATCCAGGAGAGGATAAACCTAAGGGTGAGGCTCAAGCTATCAAGAGCCTCAAAATTGAGCAGCCCAATGAGCATGCACGTGAGGTTGAGAAAACTGAAGGAAAGAAGGGGAAGGAAATGGAAAAGGAAGAAAGTCCCTGGCAGCAATTATCTACCAAGCCTCCTATTAAGCACCTTGTGTTCTTCCAGGACTCTGATGAAGAAGGAGATACTGCTAAAGTGGAAGAAAGGGCCCTAGGAGATAAGAAAATAGAGGTCTTGGCTGAGGAGGGCAAAGGTGATCATAAATCACCTGAGGAAAAGTCTGTTGTGCCTAAGTGGCTAGAAAAATAGCTTGAAAAGAAAACTCTCGCACCAAAAGACCCGAGAGTGAAGCTAGAGGCTATCTTAGCCTGAGCACAGATCACAACTAGAAAAGAGAAGAAGCCTAAGATCATATCCAAGGTAACAATGGATGCTTCTAGGTCTCGAGTTGTGCAGATAGCAATGCCAGTGGTGGGCCAAGAGGGAATAAGCTACAATATCTCCACCATTGATCTAGGAACTACTACTAGAGAGCAGAAGATGGGGCATCTTGAGGAGTTAGTAGCTATAGTGGTACACTTGATAAAGCAGGATAAAGTTTTGAAGGATGAGCTCAAAGCACAAGTGGTCGCCTTGACAGATTACATCCAACAGCGGTCCTCAATTGATGACCTACCCACCACATCCGTGGCTCCACCCCAATTGCTGTCCAAAGAACAAATTGACAAGTTGGAGAGAAGAAAGAACTTGGACAAGACTACGAAGAGCTGGTTTCAACAAGTCTTGTACGTTGAGAACATGGGAATTAGTCGGGTTGTTGGAACAGCCAAAAATTTCTTGGATCTGCAATAATCTTTGGAAAGCATGAGGAAGCTCTGCACCGACTTCCCTACAACATACAACTCCACCTCTCTAAAGATCGAAGCTATCCTCTAGTTTCCAAAAGCCACATGGGAGAAGGAGCTTGCATTCAAAAGGGACAGCCATTGGTTGATGGATGTCTGGAGGCAGGATTTTGACAATAGAAAGGAAAGGTTGGAGCAAATAATGAGTAAGGTGGCTCCGGACATCGAATGGATCAAGGAAATTGGGGCGAAATGTGCTCGATATCTCAAGTTGATGATGAAGTATGACATGCCCGCAGTGTAGATGGATCCAGAAAAAGCAAAACCTTACTTTCAGAAGAAAATGGAGGACAAGATGTCTAGTGAAATAGCAATGGAATTCATGAGTTTTTCTGCCTGTGCCTTCGATCAATCAGAGTTGTTCAGGGATCAGGGCACAAAGTACAATGAGGACTGGAAGAAGCTAGAAGATAATGCAAAGGAATGGAGCTACCAAATGTTGCGATATGAGATCATTGAGGTAGATAAGCTCCAACCAGTCATTCTAAAATTCATGGAGTACACAGCATCGAAGAAGCAGAAGGACAACCCTGTTGGCAATGAAGAGCTCCCCAAGGAGTAGCTACAGTAAAAGAGCAATCAGAAAAAGACAAAAATGGTACAATGTCGTCACTAAGAGACAAAATAGGGAAGGAGACAAAATGTAATTTTAAATTGTAATATATTAGGGGTTGGTGAAACCCTATTTTGTAATGAATATTGGCCACACAATAAGAATTAATCTTGGCCATTCATTTGACCTTTTGGGCACTGTAAATAGGGGTCTCCTCTCATTTGCAAAGGGAGTTGAGTTGTTGTAAAGACATGCTGCTAAAATTTTTAATGAAAATACATTGACTTGATGCATTTTCTGATTTCTTCACATGTTTCATGGTTCAATCTCCCTTGTTAGTTTCTTTACTTAGATTTATATTGCTGCTTTAGTTAGTTGTGTTCTTGATTTGATAGATTTTAGAAAATTTGTCATGTGGTTATGAAAATTCCTGATGTGTAGATATCTTCTTAGTCCATACTTTTTGTTGTTTGCTACTGGTAGATAGTTGTGCAAAGTTAGTCTAGGATTAAATTTAAAGTTTCTCCACACTTTCATCTTTGTTCATGCATGTATATGGTGAATGGAAGGTGAAATATCTGTAGACCTTAGAAGATAGCACAAGTTTTATGAGACTGTGAGATTTTTGGTTAAGTGAAATATTGTTTTGAGGAAGTTTTCCATTGCAGGAACCCCATGATCACTGTTCATAGTTAGCGCCAGGTCCAGGAACCTTTCATCTCCCCTTCTCTTTGCCCCTTTTTTAGAAATATCCCATGTCAAGGTTCATTGCACATTGTAAAGCTAAACTTGAAGAAACATTGAAGTTTTGGATCCCTGTCTGAACCTATAGCAAAAATGAAACTTGACCTCCATCTCAAAAATTTTAGAATTGAAAATCTACCTCACATCCAGCTACGTAAGTCTGCCTTGTGATTCCAAAAAATCACATCAAAGAACTAAGATATTCCAAGCACTGTCAAGACCTGACATTAGAGACCTTAGGGTAGTGTTCTAAAATTTGATTGTGGAAGATTGTCTTTCAAGAGAGGTAGTGCACCTACGCACTACCTATGTTGAGAAATGCATAAAAAGCACATCAACAATACGAAAGGTGATGGTATTTTGGAAGGTGGTGTTGAGTAGCCATCACAAATTGTAGGCTAGGAAAAGCTCAACATTCATAAAAAATTTCTATCTAGTCTCTCCCCAAATTGTGGGGAAAACAAAAGGTGGGGCAGGATTCCCAACTTAGAGAAGATCAAAATTGATGGTGAGGATAATGCTCATAAGGAGATTTTAGAGATGTTGAAAGTGGGGAAAAGGGAACCCCTTCCTAAAGGAAAATGAAAATTCTTACTTGCAATGTTAGGGGATTAAATTCCCCTAACAAAAACCACCTAATCAAGCATCAATTGGAGATGTCTCTGGCAGAAATTTTTCTTCTTCAAGAAACAAAATTGAATCAAGGTGAGGTGGATAGTTTGGAAAAAAAATGAGATATTAGAAGATGTTGTTAGTATGTTCAAAGGGGCAGGCTAGCAGCCTCATCACCCTTTAGAGACCTCAAAAGGTGACAGTAAAAAAATTAGTCTCAAGCAAAAGATGGTTAGCTTGTAAGGTAATAAGTTTCTCCTCGAATTTGTGTTTTCTAATAGTAAATGTGTATGGACCAAACACATCTATGCAAAAGGAGGACTGGAAAGACTTGGATATAGTGTGTAGCAATGCAACCTTTGATGTTAGTATATATGGAGGTTATTTTAATGCTATATTGCACATAGAAGATAAACATGGAGTTGTGGGGAGAAAAATTCAATCATAGATAGACTTTGAGCAATTTATGGAAAGGAATCGATAGTTTAACATCCTAATTGCCAATGGGCAATACACTTGGTCAAACAGGCATCAGGGGTTTTGTTGCATAGCGGAAAAGCTCAATAGATTCATTTTCAAAGGTGATTTAGGTGCTTTTCCTTTCTCCATGGAAAGTAGTATTATGCCTTACTCTGGGTTAGATCATTTCCCTATCCTCCTTGAAATCATGGGAGAAAAAAGTCCATGTAGATGTCCATTCAAATTTGAGAGTATGTGGTTCAAAGATCCTAACTTCCTGGATCTCATAAGTCAATTATGGAATGAGCCCACTTTGGAGGGGTCAAAAATGTTTATCTTGACAACAAATATGAGATTGATAAAGAAGCATTTGAAATTCTAGAATAAGGAGTGTTTCAAAAATATTTTTGAGCAGAAAAAGAAAATTTAAGAGGAATTAAGGTTGTTGAATGAAGATATTTGTGCATCAGGCATTGATGGAGGGATGTTTTTACAAGATAATGAGCTCTTAAAGAACTTGGAGGATGTCCTTTCAAAGGAAGAAATCTTGTAGAGGAAAAAATCACGTGATGTATGGCTAAGCGTTGGAGATAGCAACATAATTTTTTTTCATAATTCCAATAAAACCAGAAGGGAGTTAAATAGGATATCCCTCATAAAAATGGGAGATGGAAAATCCTTGGACAACCTAGAAGATATCACTATGGCCACTGTGGATTTATTTCACAATCTTCTAAATGGCTGGAGTGGCTCTAGATTGCATAATCAGTAGAATATTTTGGCTTGCATACCCAAATTGGTCACTGAGACGCAAAATGTCATGCTAAATGTGGAATTTACAATGGCTAAAGTCAAAGAAGCATTTCTATTACACCCTAATAAGGCTTTGGGCTTGGATGGGTTTCCTTTTTTCCTTTTTTCAGCAATGTTGGGGGATTGTTGGGGAAGATTTGGTGGCTGCAATCAAAGACTCAAGGTCATTTGGGAAGGTTTTGAAAGAAATAAATAACACCTTTATTGCCTTAAATCCAAAGAAGGAAAAGTTAAAAAATTTGGAGTTATGTCCTATTGCACTTTGTAATACTATGTATAAGGTGTTGGCTAAGGTTGTGGCTAAGCATATTAAGAAGATCCATCCAAACATTATCTTAGAGGAGCAAACCAAATTTGTCCCTGGCAGATCAATTCTTGATGGGGTGATTATTGCTTAGGAAGCAATTCATTTTATTTCAAAAGTAAGGAAATAATCTATGATGCTAAAGTTAGATATCAAAAAGGCTTATGAAAAACTGAACTGGAGGTTTTTATGCAAGGTATTAGAGGCCTTTGGCTTTAACAAAGATTGGATAGATTGGATTTTCAATTGGATTGCATGTCCAAGGTCCTTGTTTCTGATTAACGACTCCTTGGAGGGCTTCTTGAGTGTTTCCCAGGGTCTTAAAGAGGCAGATCTTTTGTCCCCTTTTCTATTCATCATGATGGTTGAGGCCTTTAGTAGGTCAGTCTCAAAGGTTGCCTAATTAGGCAATTTAAATGGGATCCAAATCACAAGGGGAATGGCTGCAATTACCCATCAACAATTCAATGATGACCCCATGTTATTTGGCTCAAAGAATGTCCATGAAGTAAGGAAATTCAAAACAATATTCAGAAATTGCTCAGCTGCCTCTAAACAGGAGGTAAGTATTGAGAAGTCTAAGATTTTCTTTTTCTTTACTAATCCTTCAATTGAAAAGTAGATCTTGAGTACTTTTAAGTTTAGAAAAGGTAAGCTACCTTTCAAATAGTTTTGTCTTCCTCTTGCCTCTAGGGTGCAAACTAGAAAACTTTGGGATCCTTTGCTATCAAAAATAGAAGAAACATTATCCTCCTAGAAATGGAAATGGTTGTCTTGGGTGGGGAGGCTAACCATTATCAAAGTGGTAATTTCAGATCTACCTATTTACATGATCTCTTCCCTACCTTTTCATCAAGGACAAGTAATAAAATCAATCAATGAATAAAAAAAAAAAAAATGGAAAGGAAATTTAAATCAGAAAAAATTCTCTAATAAACTGGGATAAGGTTTGTAAATCAAAGGAGGAAGATGGGATAGGGTTGAAAAGGTTTTCTCTCCAGAATAAGGCTTTGAGGGCCAAACTGGTCTAGCAAATGTATACAAATCAGGACCTCAAATGGGTCAAAATTCTTAAAAACAAGTATTTGGATGAAGAGAAAACCAACATCTTTACTTCCAAATTGCTTCCAAAGGGCTCAAGAATCTGGAATTTCTTATGTAGTTGTAGGGATCTTATCATAGACTACCTCTCCTAGGACATTTATGATGGAAGGATGACTCTTTTTTGAGAAGACTCCTGGGGTGGTTTTTAAAAATTGATTGAAAAAGGTGATCTCAAGAAGGCGATGCCATTGCCTAAACAAGTGTGGGGAGACTATGTCAGGGATTACGTGTGCGTCTCAGTCGTAAATAGTTTTTCAAAATATTAGTGGAGGAATGTCAGAGTGTTGGGTTTGGACAATGCTACTACTTCTACTTTCGAAGAAGCTTTACGAAACCACACAATATGCTTGAGGGATGAAAAAGATCAACCTAGGTGGTGTGAATTTGCTTCAGGTGAATTTAACACTCATGATGGGTACAATCTATTGATAAAACATTTTGAAGATGACCCTAAATTAATGAAGGATCTTTGTTGGCACAAGCAATGTTTACCAAAGGTCGAGATATTTTCTTGGGCTACAATTCAGGTCAGATTTTTAACTATTGATAGATTCAAAAAAATGGGTTATTGTGGCCCATCCAGATGCATGCTTTGCAAACAAGATGAAGAAGCGGGTGACCATATTTTTGTAAATTTCCCTTTTACTTTGAGATGTTGGAACTAGCTGTGTGAAAAATTGTATTGGGCTTCAGCCCTTCCCAAGGACCTACTAAGTTGGTTTAAAGGTTGGCCCACACTTAATAAGAATGTTTTTTTTTGGTCTTTAGCACATGAGTCCTTCCATGCTCATCTAGGAAATATGGAAAGAAAGGAATCACCACATATTCCAAAATTCTAAAATGTCATTTCCTTCCTTTGTTAACAAGGTAGAGGCAAGCATTGTGGAAATGATCAACTCAAGATAGTTAGATTTTGGTGGACCAAAGGCCAACTTCACAAGTTGGGATGCACTGATGAGGAAAAGATGGAATGGTTTAAAGGTGCCCTCCTTTGTGGGTGAAGGTGGGACAAAAGCTCAAGAAGTTAGGAAGAGTGTGAAATGGCACCCCCAATAAAGGTTGGCACAAGGTTAATTTTGATGGGGCCTCAAGAGGCAATCCCAGTTGCTCAAGTGTTGGTTGTATTGTCAAGGATTGGGAAGGGAAATTTATTGCTGAACTAGAAAAATCACTACCTGTGGGCACTAATAACATGGAAGAAATGACTACTGCCTCCCTTGGAATAAGGTTATGTGTGGAGTTGAAACTTTCTAAGATTGTAGTGGAAGGAGATTCAGATGTTATCATCAATTCCCTCTGATCAAGGAATTCGATAAATTGAAACTTGGTGGGGTGTTGGATGACACCATGGCATTGCTAAAGAGCTTTAAGAAATACACTTTCAATCACATATATCATGAAGGGAACCAGGATGCAGATGCTTTTTCTAACCTGGAGTAGATGGGGTAACAATGAAAGAGGTTTTTTACATAGGTGTTCCTATTTGAAAAAGAAAAGTGGGTGGTTGGGTGGGTAACTCTCCACAAATGGAATTGTGGAGAGTTAGTAATTGACATTGTGGATCTCTTTTGTGAAGGTTTCCACATAGACATTCTCCTATCATTATTGGCTAATCATTCAGTGTGATGGCATGGTGTGGCCACTTGGAAGTCTGTTGGCAATCAACTCGTAATAATGGGTATAAGTGTCATTTTCTTATCAAGTGAATGGTTTACATGCACGAAGCTTTGAGATTTAGGAAGGAATCACCTCTAAACATTGAGGCTCTCACATAATAATGGTGATTTGATCTTTTTGTAAGCTATGTGAATGATGCAAGTTAGCACTTTGACATACACCTTGGGACTCACTACTCTTGTGTTGATTAAATAAAGAAATTTTGGTTTCATTCCTCATGGTGATTCTCATTATCCAGGTTTGTGGTGGTATGGACACTCTAATTCAATTATGGAGTAGTAAGCATAAATTGGCCATCAAGGGCCCTTTGATGACGTTGAGGATGTGATGTATCATCTGTCACCTAGACTTCCTCATGTTCATGGTGGTAAAATTCATTGTTGGAAAAAGTTTCATGGATGACAAAGAGAGTTATAGGTTTGAAATAAACTTTTTATCCTACGTGTTGGTTGGGTTGCTTGATGTGGATGTCCTGAAGCAAGAAGTCAAATTCATCATGTAGTGGTTGTTCAAAAAGAATCTACTACTAGGTTTGGAGGAGGCTTTGGTTGGGCCTAGGCCTGGGGTTGGTATCCCTTGACCACGAGATTTGGGGAAGCTTGAGGTATATGAGGAAACTAAGAAGTTTTATCCCTTTCTTCTGGATATCCAAGGGATTGAGCTAATTGAACACCAGAGGCTTGTGACGGAGGGGACTACTTACCTTAGGTAGAAATTTCATCTCATGGCTACAAGGAGTGCTACATGGAAGTTTGACTTTAGGGTCTTTTCCCAGAATAATTTATGGGGCAATATGTAATGGTGTTTGTTTATTGGTGTCTCAACTAGTTCTACATATATGGAAATGTAATAAGTAGTAAAGGTTAGCTTAGTGTCATACATTTTTCCTTGGCCCTACGTGGCCTCTATGGTATGCTAGGGTTTTTTGTGGGTTCTATTTGGTATGGGGGATGGTGTCTGGTTTGAATTCTATGCCATTATGGCATCCATACTGCAATTTACTCCTTTTTATAGTTTAATATATATAAATATAATCTTACCTATCAAAAAAATAATAATTAACCATCAAATATAGGTGAAATTAATGTGAAATAAGTTATGAAGTATGGAATACACTTGGATTTTAAATATTTGAAGTAAACCATCTACAAATATCCATTGAAGTGTGGATTTATAATGCAAATATGAAAACCATCAATAAAAAAATGTGTATTAACCAAATAGCCATATTGGCATACATCAATATATGTCAATATAAGTATACCATATATACAAAATAGCCATATAGGCTTACAAGAATGTCATATAGGCATACAACGTCACGTATATGCAATACAAAATATATGTCCAAAAATGCCATATAAGCATACAACAAAGGAGCCCAATAAAAATTCATTCCCCTCTAGGTGAAGAAAACAAATCATGAGTGGCCTTTGATCATTGAGGGGATGAAGATGCGTATGATAGTGGTCTACTTCAAACTTCAAGACTGCTCCTATTTAATTCTTCATGGAGCCATACCTATTACAATAAAAAGTATATACATTAATATATAAATATTACATTATAAAAAATGAAATATTTAATAAAATAAACACTTATCACCACTGAATGATCTCTCTCCTCGTCTGCAACAATGGCATGCTCAGGTTGTGGTGTTCCAAATTCCTATAGAAACCATTTAGATAGAAATTAAACTATAAATCAATAATCATTTAATTTTTCAATAATAAACAACTATAACAACAAATGTAATTTTAAATTTACTATTTCTTTCTCATACCCTCGCCAAAGGCATCAAGCTATCTATTTTAGTAGAGACACCATGCTACATTTCCCTATCAACATCAGGAGAAGTCTCTACTTGCATCATCTAAAAATAAAATAGCATTATTCAATTATAGAAACTAGTAGAGTGATGTAGTTCATGGCTTATAATGTATGAGATAGTCAACAAAATTTTGATTACTTATTTAACTATATATTGCTTCAAGGGTTTGCATATTTCATAAGGACAATTTCAAAGTAAAGGACAATCACTAGATGAAAGTACTAGGGATGATGATATCATGCAAGAAAGGTACAATATCATGATTACATAAAGAAGTCATGCGAGCCTTTATTGATGTGAAGTGTGAAGAATTTTTGAAGTGAGGATAATATTTATGAAAATAATATAAACCATGATGGTGGGATGCATGAAAAGAAGCAATAATGAGCACTCACAACTAAGAAAAAAATGATGTAGTGATAGTGAGCAATGAGGTGACTATGGTCCTAAGATCTTGATAACAATTCACACCTATAATGACACTCCATTATTTTCATAAAACCTCAACATTATATTCATATTCATGGGTGAATCACAAAGAAGAGATAGCTAAGAAATGGAGTGTGATATCTTCATTATAATGGAAAGTGTAATATTCACATACGTAGAGTAATGATCAAAAGGAGAAATGATGAATAAAAGACAACAAATGAACAATAAAGGATATAGCATAAATAGAGAACTATAATAGGACAATTACATAAGAATATGATAGTTTATGGCCACTTAAGATGTAATAGCATAGTCACATGTATTTCAATACCAAAGAATGCTTCAAGGGATAATTATGGAAGATGAATTTTTATGAGGAGATACTTTATATGTTTTCAACCAAGATACCTCAAGGTAAAGAGTGCATAATATTCATGAATGTGGTGGTAATCACATGAAATATAGTGCTACAAGATAGTCTCATAGAAGCAAAAAATTTATTAAAATGGTATAAGAGGAGCATGCAATAGTTTATTATTAAAGGATAGTTTAGAGTGGCAGGATAGTCCTAGTGAAGGTATAGAGAGAGGGCATATATTTCTAAATGATAAGTGGGAAATACCTTGTCTATGGAGTGGATACCATTGAAGATAATTGATAGAAGATGACAATATACAATCAAGAAAGCAAGAGAGTAGTCCTCTATGATATCAAGCACTTCAAAGGTATAAACAAAAATATACAACCATAATGTATGAATGTAATAACATAGTCATAATGATAAGTATAGTCAACATAGGACAAGGGTAGTAATAAGATCAATATCCTAAGAAACATTCATGAGCCTAATAGTGAGCAAAGAGATGGTATGCTATAAGCTAGTGATTATAGTTAGAAGGATAAGAGTGAAATGGTATGCTACAAGCTAGTGATGCCACTGGCCTATATTTTTTTACGTCAAAAAAATGAAAAAAAATAAAAATTCATAGATTATGAATTACATAAAAAATTGAAATAAAACTAATTAAAAAGTATAAAGAATACTTACAAAATATGTAGAACCTTCAAGTCATTAAACATTATTCAATTATGAAATAGAATTTTTTATTTTAAAATTATAAATAGTCTAATATTACCTGAGTGAAACTTAATTGACCACCTCCACTGGCAGGTGTTGTCGTTGAAGCTCCAAGATTAACATATTTAACATCCAAAATGAGATATAAGAATACCATTCATATAACATTTATCTATTCACATATCACATTTATAATTCTTTACTAGTTACATATTGTAGACATTGAAAAATGTCTTGAACAATATCATGCACTCAAAACAGGTATACTAACATCATTTCCTCTTCAAAGACATCCTCTTTTGGCTTAATTAATTGAATTAGCCTAGCTAATTAATTAATTGCATCATTTTTTTCCATTAACCTAATTCATCAAATTAGATTACTTCACACCCTTTCATGCTAGCATTTCATCTCATTAAATTAAATAGATCAAAATATTTAATTTAATTCCCTAAGTCTTCTAATTTAATTAAATAACCCTAAGTTATTTAATTAAATGTCATTTCATCTCTCCCCCATTCATTAAATCATTTAATTTAATGAATATCACTTTGATTCTTCAAATCCCTTAATTGCATGATTAAACCTTGTTTAATTATCAATTAAACTAATTTTCCTTTAAAAAGGGGAATATTCCCATGGAATATTCCTTATCCCTTTTTTGCACAATTAAAAATTTCTTTAAATTTGAAAAATATATTTATCCTGACCCATGAGAATATTTTAAAGAATATTCTCTCTCCTCCAATCATCTCACTTGGCTTCTTGAACAAGTTAAACTTTTAACCTCTTGAGAAAGTCACCTTGTGACCTGTGTGTGTAGGTCAAAAGTGTGTTTTTTTGGAACAAACGTGAGCCCTTGATTAATTCTCATCTTGCATTCTCACCCGTTGATGATAATCCATGATCCATGCCCCTTCTTTCTTTCATCATTGACCGTTGATTATTTTTTTTGATCTCAACCCTCTATTTCTCATTTTCTCTCCTATAAATAGGACACTATTTGGAGACAAATGGATCCATCTTTCAATTGCAAACTTATGTTGTTGAATTCACTCTCACTCACACTCACTTCTTCCTCACTTTTAGCTTATTTTATTTCATTTTTAGTTGCATAATAGCTTAATACATCCATTAATGGCTTTGATGCATCTATCTTAGCTTGTTTATAAGATAGCAATTGCATAGTTAGATCAATTTTAGCATAAAATCATGTTAATTTATCTTGCATCATGTTTAATTTAGCATATATCAGGTTTTCATCCATTTATCACAATGGTTTCATCAGTTCTCTTACATAGAATCAATTAAAATAGGCTCACAAATCATGGGATTGGGAAAGGGTCGTTGTTCCACATCAACACAACACAAATTCAAAAATAGGATAAGTTTCAAATGGGTTAGAATAGGAATTTAACTATTTTTATAGTTTGTAATTTTTAGTTTCAATAAATGCTTACTTTAACTTTCAATTTGAATGATCTTGTTTGAGATTGAGGTTTAGTGGCTAAATTATGCTTTGATTCATCATGGATCAAGTGTAATCAACCCATACTGATAATCCTCGGTCCACATTCTAGCGCTAGGAGGGAAAAATATTAAGGTAATCAATTTTTAGCTCGAATTATGTTTGTTTTCTTTTTTGTAGAATATAGGGATGCCCAAATCAAATACAATGATGCACTTTGAAGAGTGTCACCATATAGCGATGCTATCCCAATTTGAAACAATGACATCAATTAAATGCACCGGCGCTTATTTAAAAAATGGTGATGCTAATTTAATATAGAGGTATCAAAGACTTCAAATGGCGACGCCCCCAAATTCATCAGAGCAGCACTCAACAAAATCCCGACACTATCATGCTCTATGTTTTTGCTGCAAAGCGATGCTAATTTACCAAAGCGACACCTAGATGACAAATCACAACGCTATCATGTGTAGCAATGCTCAACTCTAGTAAGAAGTTTGATGATTTTTTTTTAAATATGCTTTAATTTTCTCTATTCATCATATCACTAATGCACTTCTAACATTGTTTTGGTTGTTAGACTAACAAGGTTTTGTAGGTTGGATGACATGGAGCTAAAGTGAAGAGAGCCTTCTTATCTTTAAATTCTATGATTGTAACAAGTGTTTGACGCTTTGGGGCAATTATAACCCAACTTTTATGCTTTCTACTTTCTACTCTAGGACCTAACTAAATTTGATTTGGGTTGAAAATGAATACTCAAACAAGACTAAAATTGAACCTTCATCTCATCATTTTCTTTTGGGTTTAAAATTGAACAAGGAAAACTTCACATTTCATTTGGTGCATAAAATGAAGTCATCTTAACTAAGGGGTTAAAATTTACAAAAAAATTCTATGTTTTGTGATTTACACTTTTGTTATTGAATGCGTATGCAATTCTCTCATGCCATTTGGCGACCTTAAGAAACGAAATTGTTCCTTAACACTTTGTATAATCACCTACATCTTTCAATTTGGATTAAAATTGAACCCCTTTGCGAGTGTGAGAAAAAGGCATAGTGTGTGTTCTCTCTTTGTTCATACGAATGAAGATGATCAAACTACGGATGTACTTCCTCTCTATTGTTTATTCTTAGAGGGCTTGCCTCCCTACTTTGAAAGGAGGGAACGACCCAAGCAATAATGAGCTAAAGCCAATCTCTTTCAAACCGCTAAATAAATTTGTGATTGCAATGAAAATTGCAATCAATGGGACACGGTACATGAAAGCTCTCCCCCAGTTTCTTTATGATGCATAAAGCCCTTGGTCTAATGGTTGGGAGACCTCTTGATGGATTTTATCATTATATCCCCTAAAATGGAAGCCCTTACTACAAACCATTGTTTAGAATCCAAAATCCTTAATACTTGTTGGTGAAAGAACGATCATTCTAAAGTCACCCCACATTTGTACTATTCAATTATAGAAACAAAAAAATCCTTTTGATCTCCAGTTTTTAAGGATTTTGAGATTTGGTGGTCCCGAGAAGTGTGTCATGGAGGGGAGCTAATGTTGTCAAATCTCTAACTGTTTGCAATGTCTTAGTGTTTGGAGAAATTTGAGTGGGGACTCAACAAGTATAGCCATTTCAAACCTAGGATTGTAAATGATTGTGAGTCAGTTTAATACATTTATTGGTTTCAAAACCTTAAAAAAACAAACATTCACTATCTTCCTCAAAATTTCAAACACTTTGGCTTAAATATGGATATCTTTTGAAGATAGCCTTGATATTACTACTTGTCCTAAGGATTTCTATCCTTAGAGATTTCTAAATATCTTGACTTGTATTTCAAATCTATATTTTCCAAAGACAACATAGGAAATTATGGCTTCAACCTCATGATTTTCATGAAATGGACATTGTGAAAGTTATGATGTTTTGGGCATAAACATTTAGTTTGGAAAATTAATCAAGACAAGTGTTTGTGGTAAAATAAATTTACTTAAACAAGATAAATTGACAAATGAACCCCACATGACTATTTGGAGACCAATTTCTCCCATTGAACAACTTGATCTTCCAGGTGCTATCATTCAACCAAACTTTGAACTCATTAATGGAGAACAAATCGATCTCATTAGCAGTTTGAGAAGCTTCACTTTTGAAACCAAAGAAACACCTACCCAGTGGAGAAATGCAGCAACCATTTTAGACAAAGAAGAGGAACAATCTGATATTGAGGTTGGAAGGCCCATATTACCACCACCCGCATGGCAATAAATATCTTCCTTTCTTCCATAGAATTAGACTTTCCTAAATGATATCACATAAAATTAGAATCCCCAAAAGAAGGTCTATAGGTCGTCATTTTAAACTCAGGCATCTTAGTTCAAAGGCAATCCAAAATTGCATTTCAACACTCTACCTCAATAGAAACAAGTTTTTGGTAAAATTTTATGAACACACATTGAGGAAACATCCACACATGTACATGTTCTTTATGAGTCAAAACCCAAGTCTTTTTCATGATAATCAACCTATCTAGAACATTGGATTATTTTCATCGTCTTGAATTCCCCTAAATCATCTATCACAAAATCAAAATCCATAGGGGAAGATCCACAAGTTGTCATTATAGACGTAGGTATCATAATTCCAAGTTCAATAGGAAGTGGGCCTTAATACTTTATCACAATCGTAACCTCTTGTTGAGAAACCATTATGCTAGAGCTAGGAGGAACTGAATAGGTTTACATACCCACATCTATCCTCTCATTTAGGCCAACATTACTCTTTAGGATTTGAAAACTTCAGAGGTCTAGCATCATTCTCACTACATTGGTCTTTTAAAAATAAAGATTCACTTTTTAAAAGTCAACATTGTGTCAAACATCTCATTCACCCTTCATCAAAATTTCATCCTCCACTTCACCTATCTTTGAAAAAATTTCAAATACACCAACACTTTGTGACTTAAACATCTAGCAGACCAACCCCCTAACTTAACTATGTGAAATGTATCCTTTTCCATGAATTTAGTGGAGTTAGTTATCATCTTTGAACTATTTTATCTTGAAGGTCATGATTCTACCCTAAAGAATTACAAGTTCATCAACATCCTTTATCCCAACATCAAAACATCAAATTTAAGCCAAAAGTGTTATCCCAAAACGTTTGCAAAGATCACTTCCCACATCACCCATATTTTCATTCCCCATTATCATCATTGCTCCAAAAATACTTAGAGTATCCCTTTTACCTAGATTTGAGTCAACTAGAGAGTTCAAACATCATAACTCACAACACAAATCTCCCAAAGGTGACACAAAATTTATGGTAAAAATGAGATCACAACACAAGAGAATCATGGAGGAAAAAAAAGTTACATTTACCTCTACTAATCCAAATCCTTTAGAATTTTATCCAAGGAGTCAAGTTACTCCATCACAACAACCTTCATCACCATCAGGACCATATGAGATAGAATATATCACAAATAATCCATTTGAACTCACTAGGGAAGAACTCATGGAACATCAAGCCTTTGAAAATGTAGCTCCTATCTCCCCAACATTCGTGGCACAGAATTTAACATAAGGTTTCACAACCCAATCACTAGGGCTAAATCAAACATACATTCCTGGTATTACAACAAGCCTTTCCAAATACTTTGGTCATGCTCTTTCATTTGAAAATAGCACACTTGTGGGAACACTTGAAACTAATCCTCCATCTCACACAACCACTTGGACACCTACCTTTGGTGCTCCTCCCATTCTTGAAGATCCTAAATAGCCATACACACCTCTCAACCTTCATTACTCCACCACAACTTCCACATATTATGGACATCCTTCTTCATCCATACCCATGAGTACCACAATTATGCCTACCATCACGCAAAGCAGTGCAAATCAAGTATCTCAAAACAACGCACAAGGGTATATCAATACCATACCACAGAGTCAACCATTAAAGCAAACAAGGACATCCTTACCCAATCATCCAATTGGTTCATCCATACCATTGGTTTCACCAAACACATCCATCCCATCCATGATCAAGTCATCCCAAAGCAATCCCTTGGTAACAAATCATGTCAACACAAGCAATACATTATCTACATCTCTAACACAAGGAAATCCTCAAGACATGGGACAAGGAAACCTTTTTAGTCAATGGACTCAAGGTCCTAGTGTGTCATTTCCATCACATAATCTAATGGAACCATCCTCATATTTTCCCACTATCCCCTTTACTTTGCCAAATCAAACAAGATCTCAAACCTACATTCCTCCACCACAATCTACTATCTTACAAGGAATGTTGAACCAAGGGAACCCCCAACCTCTCATCACCAATCCATTACCCACTCAAAATATCAATATCCATAATATTTCACCAATGTCCCAACAACCACCTGATCCCTCATTGCAAACCCATGCCTTAGCCTTACAGAAAGCACAACAAGCCTATCAACAATCCCTAGCAACACAACATCAACAACAACAATAGCAATAACTCCAAGCATCCTTAGCACAACAACAATAGCAACAACATCAAGCATCCTTAGTAGCACAACAAGCAGCCTTAGCACAACAACAACAACAATAGCAAGTCGTATTAGTAGCACAACAACAACATCAAACCCATCAAGCAACTTTAGTAACACAAAAACAACAACAAGCCCTAGTGGTACAACAACAATAGCAAGCTCAACAACAAGTCTTACTAGCTCAATAGTATTCCCAACAACCACAAAAAAGTTCCTATTATAATCCTCAATCGAACATCATCAATCCAAATGCATTAGGAATATATACATCAATACCCCAATCACCTTCATCGAATATTACACCACCATACACACCATATAATTCATCCATCATCCCACCATACATTCCTCCACCTAACCCACAAGATGATCTTTCATCACAATTTAAGGTGCTCTCACAAGAAATGTAGGACCTTCGCATGGGAAAGGAAAAGAATCCCCATACACAGAACTTGTGTTCATATCCATTCGATCAAAACATCACAATGGTACCATTCCCTCCTGGTTTTGAAATCCCAAAATTTGACAAATACAAAGGGAGAGGAAGTCATGTGGACCATATTAAAGAATTTAACATCATTTTCATGGAGGTTGCTTACAATGATTCATATTTGATGTGCCTCTTCCCTCGAAGTTTAATGAGTCCTGCTATGGATTGGTTTTCTCATCTGCCTCCCGATATCAAAAACTTTCAAGAAATTACTAATAAATTTATCAATCATTTTTTCCTTCAATCTTGACATGGATCCCATTCTAGAAGAATTATACACTCTTAGGAAAAACAAATGCAAAACAAAGGAGAAACTTTCACTAATTTCTTACAATGGTGGAGATAGAGAGCTAGTAAGAGCAAGTGGCCTCTTCTCGATGAGCAACAAGTAGGAATCATTGTCGCCAATCTAGTTACAGATCTATCCTTCCACTTGAAAATGTAGTGCATCACATCATATGACAAGCTTGTCCCTAGATCCCTTAACATCGAGAGAGCTCTAATCTCGCAGGGAAATACTCAAGCTTACAAAGACAACCGCCCATCAACTAGTTCAAATGACCAGCCTTGCTTCTGGGATAAGACCAAGAACATGAAAAACGATAGTGTGGTAGATGCTAAGGTAATTCTAGGTGCTTCAAGGCCAAACAACAATCAAGTTGCTAACATCCAACCAATTGTGCAACAAATAACACCTCCTTAGAATAATTAGATCAATAACACTTAAATGCAAAGGAAAATCCCTAACAAGAACTACCCTAAACACAAGTACACACAGCTATCTGAACCCATCAAAACTATCATGAAAAAGTTGGTAGAGTCAAATCTGATCACACTTCCTAACTTTGAAAACTACCAAGAACCACAAGAGAAACCATCTTAGTACAGCGAGAAGGACCTTTGTGATTTTCACAAGATCAATGGACACAAAACAACAAATTGCATGAGGCTCAAGAACATATCCAAGACCTCATAGAGAACGACACTATATTTGTTGAGGTACCATCTGGGAACCATGATCTTAAGATATACAAGAACACTATGCCAAATCATAACAAAGAAAACAACACTGGAAAAGCTAAGGATTACATGAACATACAACATACCTATTCCAATGTAGTTTCTTCCTATGATAGCATCATCACTGTCGTCACCACTAAAGGGCATAGTGTAGAGTGTGGAGTCACCATCTAAGGAGTCTCGCCCCAATCTAGGGAGCAACCTACTCTGCCAGCATCAAGTACTAACAAGTACAATCTCTTACAACAACTCAAAAAGACCCCTGAACAAATATCAATCCTAGAACTATTGAGGCTATCACCTGCACATAGGGAAATCTTGGAGAAAGCTTTATCAGAGTCATCTATTCCCAAAGATATTGATACCGATCAATTTCAAGCTATGGTAGGCCATATCGCTAATTGTCTTCTCACTTTCTTCGAGCAAGACTTTCCATCATAGCCATCTCATAACCATCCTTTAAACCTTGAGGTTATCATTCATAATAACAAGGTAAAAAGAGTCTTAGTAGATGGAGGTGTTGGATTGAACATTTTCTCCCTTGAGCTAATCAAAAATTTGTGCTAATCAAGGGATACTATTGAGAGGACAAAGAGTACCACCATCAAGACATACGACGACCAAGAACGGGTATCACAAGCAATCATTGCACTTCCCATCCAAGTAGGCCCTTTCATTGCAGAAACTACATGTCAAGTGTTGGACCTTGATCTTCCTTATAACATCTTGCTTGGTCGACCATGGGTCCATGCATTAAAACTTATAGCCTTGACTTATCATCAATGTGTGAAGTTTCCTTTCAAGGGTGGAGAAATTACTATCCATGGAGATCCTGAGCCTTTTACTATTGCAAAAATATTGAGGCCAAATCCTATAAGATACTCCAAATACCCAAGAATGATGAAGGGCCTACACCATCTACCTCATATTTTGATCCATCATCCCTTGTATCTACCTCACAAGAAAAAACACCTATTGTGCAGGGCATACCAGATATCAAAGTTGATGGGCAAGGTCGTTGATGTCACAACTTGCATCATTTAATTAATTCTTTTATCGAACCAGGTGTGTCTCGGAGAAATATGCGATAAGGATAGTTGTCACAGATTCTTTTTGGGGGGTTTTCACTATAAACAGTGACTTCAAGTACCACTTTACCTACTTCATGAGCTTTCAAGAGCTCTTGGGGGCTCTTTAGGAGCTTTCAGGAGCTAAATTGTAGTGACCGATTCATAAGATTTAAATCTATTTTAACTTCTAACTTAAAATTCTACTGACTTAATTTTGACTTTATTGACATCAATTTAGACCAATTCATGGAGGAAATTAATGATTACTTTAATCCTTAATCTAAAACACGGAATTCCAAATTAATTCTATTTTTCTTTAAAAGAAATCCATAACTTAATTGTTGGAAAGTAAATGCTAATTTAAGAGCATAAATAAATTGCAGGAAAATGACGATTATTCTAAAAATCATAAAGACTAATCTCCATGAAAAGATTCTGAACAAACTTCAACTCCATCTTTCCATAAATTCCTAACATTGTTTTAATGAAGCTTAACAAACAAACATTAACTCTAACTAATTTGAATGACATCTAAACCTAATTTATATAAGAAACTTGTTCAACAATTCTAATGGTTCAATTCAACATTTCTAATAAACAAATCTAAACATTCTAACTATTTGATCTTAACCATAATAAACTTGAAACTTTGAAACATAATTGTAAACAGAAGTGATTATCCGATCTTAACATTTACCACAATAGAAGATGATTTTAACGATTGATCAATTCAAAATCAGTTTCTACTATAGATTTAATGAATCAGAAAATAACAACACTTAACAAAAATACCATAAGATCGTTCCAAAGGTTGAGTGGGCCCTGCTCTTCCTTAGGTAAGATCCTTCAACACAGTGAATTAATTAACTTCTTGCTTCCTTTCTCATTGATCAAAAGTAGAATGCAGAACAAAGTATTGCTTGTGATTACAGAAATTCTAATTCCAAATTATCTAACTCCTAACTAAGACCGAAATGTGGACATTTATAAAATATCCTTATTAGCTTCTAACATGGCGTTAACTGCCAAAACTTAAGGCGACCATCTATAGATTACAAAATGAAACTAAAAATAAAATTGAATTTGACTATGGAGGACTATGCTAGAACTACGCTAGATTGACACTAGAAGTAAAAGTTCCTCAACTGACTATGAAGAAGTTGATTCAGATTTTGAGTGACTCATCATCCAGCAGGGCCTATCTATGGCGTAGTCATTCTTTATGATTAGATAGAGAGTTTAACCGTCTCATCAATCTTTAAGATACCCTGTTAGAAAAACCCTTATAAAAAGGACAACAATTATGGCAATAAAGATTAATGTAGCATAATCATCTCATCCAAAGTCATCATAAAGCAACACATTTAACATAAGTTATCACTTCCAAAATATCCACTAATTTAGTTAAACATAAAGTAAAATAAGCAAATATTTTAATCTATTGTCTACCGCCAGTTATGTCAATTAACAATAAAAACAAGTCTTTTTAAATATAAAAATCCTTAAATGAAAGTATTTTATATCTCCCATCAAAAGTAGTGATTCAAGATGATGGTTGTGGGAACTACAAGCTATTGAAAGACACCTTTTTCTTAGGAGAACTATTGGCTTCTCCTCAATCTCATGGGAAACCCACATCTAGCACCAAAGAACCTGAAACACTCAAGATGACAGCTACTACCTTCACTAAGTGGGGGGATTTGAACCAGGAAGATAACAATGAAGAAGATATCTCTAAACTCCTCTATTAGGATGAACGACCTGTCCCTATTCTTCCCATGGAAAATGACAACAAAGGCTTGCAGCTAATGAAGGGATGGGGATACAACAAGAATGAGAAGCTAGGACAAAATAATAATGGTTTGCTAGAACCCATCGTTCTTGAGAAATGACTAAAGAATCTTGGTCTAGGTTGTACTACTAGCAAGGTTACCCTTATTGGCAAAGGTACTTCTGCTAAATGAGTTGAGGCTTCCTCTTGGTTACCTACATCACACAATACAACCTTCAATGACTTCCCCTTTGATGTTGAAAACCTATTTGAAAACAATACCTTCTTCATGATATTTGTTACATCCTTTACTCCAAGCAATAAACCAACTAAAATATGACTATTCTACCCACAACTCATTGACATGGACCAACAAGGACCACCGATTCTAGATTTATTCAAAAATGATGAAGTGATTTCATAATTTATGGGACTCCATGACAACTTACCATGGGCATATCACAAATCAGGTTTTGACATAGAGTTGTACATAGAGGCATACTATGGGGAGACAATTGAATCCTTTAGTCACAAAATGAATGAAATGCAACTAACATGCAAATTCTTGAATGAAAACCACATGGTGGAACTCTCTGATCCTAAAATAGTAAAAACAAAGGATGAATCCAATGGTGAAAACCTCTCTGAGGTGCCCAAGGATGAGGGATTCAATCTCCCCCTTAGTGCAATTCATCCAAAAGAGTCAGAAGTGCAAGCACAAAAAGCCACACCAGTCAATGTGGGAATAGAAGAAGCACCTAAAATCACTTTTTATGTTGAATCCTTGTTGGATGAAGAGAAAAAGAACCTAGCAGCATTCCTAAAAGAGTGAAGACATAACTTTTCATGGTCAGGCATAGATATGATAGGCCTTGATCTTGAAGTAGTTGTGCATCACATAGCAATCTATCCTAGAGTTAGGTCAGTCGAGAAGAAATTAAGAAAGATGCACCCTCAGATAGCACTATTGGTGAAACTAGAGTTACAAAATCTTCTTGATGTTGGATTCATCCGAATAATAGATTATCCTAAGTGGGTTTCAAACCTAGTACCAGTCTCAGGACTCACTAGGGGCTTCAGAATATGCACTAATTTCTAAGACCTAAACAAGACATGTCTGAAGGATGATTTCCCTCTTCCTAATATCGACCCCATTATGGACTTAACAGCAAGGCATGAAATGCTCTTGCTCATGGATAGTTTTTTAGGCTACAATCAAATCATAATCGCCAAGGAAGATCAACAAAAAACTATGTTCACTTGTCCATGGGGAACCTATTGCTGGAATGTGATGTCATTTGAGCTAAAGAATGTAGGAGCGACCTATCAAAGGGAAATGAACCTCATCTTCCACAACATGATCCACAAAATAGTTGAAGATTACATGGATGATATTTTGGAAAAATCAAAGAAAATAAGTGAGCACATACAAGTCTTAGGACCCATCTTTGACAGATTAGAAGAATACAAAGTAAGACTAAATCCAAAAAAGTGTGTCTTTGGGGTCACATCAAGGAAACATTTGGGCTTCATTGTCTCACAAAGAGGGATAGAAATTGATCCAACAAAGGTAAAATCCATCTTATACATGGAACCACCACAAACACTAAAGAAGATGAGAGGGTTACAAGGAAGACTACAGTCCATTAGGAGGTTCATAACACAACTATTAGATAAAATCTACCCTTTTTCACATCTCCATAAAGGGATAACCTACAAGTGGGATGAGAAGTATGATAAAGCTTTCCAATAGATCAAATATTATCTACTAACACCTCCAGTGCTTATGCCACCAATACCGAACAAACCACTGATCCTATATATCTCAGCAACACTAGCAACACTAGGAGCTCTTCTAGCACAACATGATGAAAACGGAAAGGAAAGAGAAATTTACTACATCAACATAACTTTGGCGGGCTATGAAATGAACTATTCACCTATTGAGAAACCATGCTTAACAGTAGTTTTTTTTCACAAAAGTTCAGGCACTACATGTTGTCACCTCAAATCAAGATCATTACAAAACTTGATCCACTCAAATACCTATTATCTAAAGTAACTCTCATAGGGCATATGGCCAAATGGGTGATGATCTTAACAGAATTTGACATAGAGTATGTAGAGAGCAAGGAAATAAAAGGACAAGTGATCACAGAGCAACTAGTAGAGGCACCCATCTATGTTGAGAACCTCTTGATATCTGAGTTCCCTAACGAATTAGAGTTCCTTATCAACCTCACAACTTAGTGGAAGATGTACTTTGATGGATCGTTCACTCAACATGGATCAGGAGCAAGCATTCTTTTCATCACCCCTCAAGGTGATTGTATCCCAAAGTCATACCAGCTATCATTCCCCTATACTAACAACATTGTTGAGTACAAAGCCCTAATCACAGTTCTAAGGATAGTGGTTCAATGGCAGATACAAGAAATGAAATTCTATGGAGACTCACAGCTAGTTATCAACCAAATCAATGATGACTATCAAACTAAGGATGATAAGCTCACTCCTTACAAAAATATGGTAGACAGTCTCAAGGACCTTTTTTATAGACATAACTTTTGGGAAGATTCCTCGCATAAACAACAAAGTAGCATACACCATGGCAATGATCGGATCACTACTAGGCATGTTGAACAATGCCCTCCAATGTGAATTATTGGTAGAAAAACTTCTCATACTAACTTTCGAGATCCCTAAATCAAAATTCATGCATGTCATTGTTGGTCCTGGATCCTCATGGTACAATGACATCTTTACCTGCCTAAGTAGAGGAAACCTCCCATCTAATATCACCTCAAACCTTAAAAAGACCTTTGTTAAAAGGCATCCTGATTCATGATCTTAAGTGATACCCTTTATCAACAAAGCATCGAAGGGGCATTGCTACGATGTCTTAACCAAGAGGAAGCCTTGACTGCTTTAATAGAGGTACACGATGGCATATGTGGGTCCCATTCTAGTGATATGATGTTAGCTAAGAAATTGTTGAGGATGGGGTACTATTGGCCAACCATGGAAAAGGAAGCTAATTAGTACATGCAGAAGTGTGTCCAATATCAACAGCATGGAGATCTGATTCATGCTCTAGCTCAAGAATTGCAACCCATGACCACACCCTAGCCTTTCTCATAGTGGGGGCTTGACCTCATAGGAAAAATTACTCCCACCACATCCAATGGCCACAAATTTATCATAATCACCACTGAGTACTTTACAAAGTGGGTTGAAGCCATTTCTATGACCTACATAACAAGGAAGAAAATTGCCAAGTTTATCCTAAATTATCTAATCTGCCACTATGGTATTCCACAAACACTAATCTCATACAATGGAACACCCTTTAAGAATCAGGATTTGAAAGAGCTATGTCAAAAATTCAACATCCAACACTGATTCTCTACCCCATATTATCCCCAAGGCAATGGCCAAGTTGAGGCTACAAACAAAACTATCCTAAAAATCCTGAAGAAAACAATCAATGAAGTTGGTTGTGATTGGCATCTATAGCTAAATCTCACTCTCTAGGCCTATCAAACTAATATCTGCACACCTATAGGTGCAACCCCTTTCTCCTTGGTCTATAGATCAGAAGCCATCCTACCTATTGAGGTTGAGATTCCATCATTGCGAGTGTCATTACAAAACATAATCACAGGTGAAGAATACAGAGTATCTCGACTGAATGAGCTATAATTCCTGGATAAACATCATCTTGGAACCCTCAATCACTTGCAAGTATATCAAAATAACTAAAATAGAGGATAAAATGTTAGCCTTTCTAGGTAGGGGATCTTGTCTTAAAGCAGAATCAGAAGAACCTTCCAAATTAGGACAATAAAGGAAATTTTGAGCCTAACTGGTTGGGTCCCTTTTTCATCAAAGCTAGCTATGGATCAGGAGCATATCAATTATCAACACCTGAAGGTGGACCCTTGCAGGAACCAAATAACAGCTTGCATCTCAAAAATTTTTATGCCTATTCTTGAAGGGTGTAAATCTAAAAAAACAAAAAAAATAAAAAAGGATCAAAATTCAAAAAAATGAGAAAAAAGACTAAAAAAGTAAAGAAAATGTAGAAGTCGAGAAATCCAACTTCACAATCCCCAAGAATCACTTGTATGCAATCACCTATAACATGCAATAGATATCCAAAACAAAAAAGATGTTCTATAAACCCTTGAGCAAGAATGTGCAAGCAAAAACCAAAATATTGATTATTGAATGATGTAATAATTACAATGAGATCAATTGTTATGAAGGAGATCATGAAACCCTAAAGAAAACCTAAAAAGGAAAACCCTAGTGTGCACACTTAATAATTAATAAATATAATTAATTATTAATGTGCCTAAGTTTAGCTTAAGTAAACCCAAAGTAATAAGTGACTTAATTAATTAACCTATATGATTAAATTAATTAAGTGGGATGCCTTATTACTCTAACACCCCCCCTTAAGATGAACTTAGGGAGTAGCTAAAACACTAGAAAAAGGTGCATGAAAGCAAATATGGGTCCCAGAAACAAGGCCAGATCAGGTACCCATGTACAAATGCAATGCAAACTAAATCAAACAGGGTAAAGGAGAAAACCACGTGGGAATAAAAATCCTCCCCAAAATAGAATGAAAATAAAAACTAAGTGATGAAAGATGGAGGACTCCATAAGACCCCCCAAGGACACCATCCATCACAAAGATACATAAATGAACCCCCCTAGAAGAGAGGAAAGAAGAGACCACAGATCCCCCCCCAAAATGAATTAGCTCCAAAAAGACTGAAGAAACTGCATCTCCTGAAAGAAGTGAGAGGGAAGAGGCTAAATGAATGCAATCTCTAAAGGTGAAGTAGGTGTATCACAAGATGTCTCCATAGAAATAGGTATGACCTCAACAAATGAAGAATTCAAAGCAAGTGAAGACTAAATAGGAACCCCCAAAGATGAATGATCAACTATATCTTGTTGCACTGAAATAGAAGAAACCACATATGTAGTCATAGAAGTATTAGCAACTACAACAGGAGGTGGAATAGAATGCTCAAGAACTGGGTCTGAAGTGAGAACACCAATGTTCAAGAATCCAAATGTCTCCTTTGAAGGATGATTCACACTAGAAGTTTGATGAACAGTTGTAGGAACAAAAGTACCATTAGTAGAAAAATCTGAAAAGGAATACAATTGAGATGAGTGATCCACCACCCCAGTTGCAATAACTGCTCTACTCTCCAAGTCTCTGATGATAACAAAATCAAGTGTGAACTCCACATATCTCCTATTTCCTCCATGTGTGATCTGATAGATGGAAAGTAGGTTGTTCATTAAGTGAGGGACACACAAGACATCCTGAAAGGTGTTGTACCCAAAACTAATAGACCCCTTCCCTGTAACACTCATGTAAGTATTGTTTCCCATCAAAATAGGAGACATAATGCAAGGCTCAAATGAAGTAAACATAGACTGTGAAGATTCCATATGATGAGATGCTCTTGAATCTAGAAGCCATCTCCCTAATGCAAGACTTGAAGAAGCACAAAGACAATGTCCCTTCATATCTGATGGAGTATGTAAACCAGCTATTCCCCTGTCATGCTACTCTGAAGAAGAAGAATGAGGGGAAGAAGATGATGTAGACATCCTAGAAGGCAAATCAATCTAATGTTTCTGAAGAAGATGCTTCAACTCATCAATGTCCTTCTTGTAGCAACTATGTTCTACATGTCCTTCCCTCTTGCAATATGCACATGGACCCTTCTCCTTTTGAGATGATTTCCCCTTAGAAGAGGAGGATGAATCTGAGGACTCCTATTTCTCATGAGATTTGGAATCCTTTTGTTTTTGTTTCTTTCCTTTTCCTGTAGAATCCTTTTGATCTCTGGGCTCTTGTGATGCAATAAGTGTCTATGATGACGAGGGCTTCAACTGTCCCATGCTAGCCAACTTGGCCTACTCTCAAGTGAGAGAAGATGCAAAATCATAAAAAGAAGGCATAGTAAATCTAGTACCAAGTGCATCCCTAGTGGCATAAAAGGTAGATACAAAACTTGAATAATTTGGTCCAAACTTAGAAAGAATGGACAATATCAACTGAGAGTCTTCCTTCTAAACACCACACTGTGACAACTACAATCTAAGAGACTTGAGTTTGGTGAAAAACTCTTGGATGCTGTCAAAATCCCTAGAATTTAAGCCAATAAGCTCATTCTCTAACTGAAACCCTCTCATAGTATCCTGCTTCCCAAATAGAGACTGCAAATTAGTCTAGATTTCATGGGGTGTAGTGCAAGACTCAATATGAAAAAGAAGGTCAGATGAAAGAGATATACATAATGTACCATAAGCTTCATCACATATATTAAACCACTTTCTCTTTTTAGTAGCACCTGTAGGTTCATTTTTTGTACCCATGGTTACCCTGTACAACCCTTTGTGTTTCAAATGAATCTCCATTTGTTTTTTCCAACCAAAGTAGTTGAATGGAGTAAGGGGTGCAATATTATGTGTATCCATGACAGAAAACAGTAATATATACTCTCAAAGCAAAAATGTGCAAGCAAAAACTAGAATATTGATTATTGACGCATGTAATAATTACAATGGGATCAATCCTTATGAAGGAGATCATGAAACCCTAAAGAAAACCTAAAAAGGAAAACCCTAGTGTGCACACTTAATAATTAATAAATATAATTAATTATTAATGTGCCTAAGTTTAGCTTAAGTAAACCTAAAGTAATAAGTAACTTAATTAATTAACCAATATGATTAAATTAATTAAGTGAGATGCCTTATTACTCTAACAGAAAAAAAAATCATGCTCTACTGAAAACCACTTCGATGGCACTTTGAGCAAGTACCTTGGTGAAAACATGCCAAATAGGCACCTTGCGTAAATAAAGCACCTCCATCTATTCTTTGGCTCTTTTGTCCTATCATTCTTTGCACCACCATTTATCCATCACATATCTATGTCCTTATCATAGCTTGATGTTGTGAAGTATCGCAATCCCTTTTAGTACTACTTTGCATATTCAAAGGTCAATTTGTCCTGCTTGTATCGAGGTAGTCTATCACATGTCACACTAGGGGCAATTCATTATAGATCATATCAGGTTCTTGTATATCTTGAGGTTATCAAAAATCCTAAAAACATTCATAAAATCTCATCAGAAATCTCAAAAACATTCATAAAATGTCTATCAGAAAATCCAAAAACATTTGCAAAATCCTATATAGCTAAAATCCAAAAACATTTAGAAAATTGTAAAGGAAAAATCCAAAACATCCAAAAAATATCAAAATCCTAAAAAGGTCGAACATCAAAAATCCAAAAATAGTACCTATTGTTGAACTACGTTGTCTCTGAGCTTGAACATAGGCAAGGCCATCATTTATGTGCCCCCAAGACACCCTAGGTCAGTTGGCTTTTCAACTATTCATATCTCATTGTTAATAAGTCATGTCAGTCGAGCTACATTGTCTCTGAGCTTGAACATAGGCAAGGCCATCATTGATGTGCCCTTGAGACACCCTAGGTCAGTCCTTTAGGATTCCATCATAATAAATTGGCATTTCAACTGTTCACATCTCGTTCTTAATAATTTGTGTCAGTCGAACTACATGGTCTCTGCATGTATAACATAGGCAAGGCTTATCTTTGATCAGCCCTTGAGGCCCATAGGATAGGTCTTTTAGGTTAGGTTCTTGGTTGAAAACTTTGAAAATCCCTAAACATTCAAATATCGCAAAAACCTTAAACATTTGTAAAATATTGAAAAACCCCTAAACATCCAGATAACTCAGAAAATCCCAAAACATCCAAATATTGAAAATCCCAAAAAACATTTGAAAATCAAAAACATTTAAAAACTCATAAAATATAAAAATGTTCAGAAAAAATTTAAAAGACTTAAACAACATCAAATATCCTTGAAAAAACCCTAAACAGCCTCAAATAATCAAAAACTAAAATATTCACATAAACTTTCAAAAAAGACCAAAAATAGCCTTAAAACATTTCCAAAATACCAAAAACAGTGAAATATTCTAGAAAATCCAAAATCATCGATCCCATCTCGCTTTCACCTGAAATAAACTTTCACCCATAATAAATTGATCGTCACCTTAACCCTTTGGCAAAACAAATAGAAAACAAGTATAGCAAGTCATAAAGTGAGAATCTAAGTGTCAAAATCTAAATTCAATGTGTCAATGAAGTGTATATTAACAGCTTATCATAAAGCTCATCATCATCCTAACATCAAACAACTATCTGATCAACATGTCCTAGGATGTATCCTTCCTATGATGGACATCAGTATCAGGTATCACCTTAGCTAAATTAAATAGGAAAGAGATATAGATAACACTGACTATTTGTCTTTGATCTTTTCTTTTGATTTATCTTAATGGCCCAAACCGAGGACCTCTCGATGATGTCCATAAAAAAAATTTAGAGAGAAAGGAATGGGGCATTGATTATTATATTTCATTTCTTTTGCTTGTGGGTATTCTTGTAAAATAATCTGGGTGCATACTTTCTTAGTTGTGTGTAGGAAGGTTGTTTGGAGTATGTTGTTGACTATTGTGTATGCTTTGGTCCAATATTCTAATGTTTCTAACTTACATTCCAACGAGGTTTTTGTTTATCAAGATTTGAATACAAACTATCCTATCTATTTACAAATTCAAAGGCCATTACACTATATACAACATCATCCTAGTTACCAATACCTTGATGCATCATGTCTATGTGTTACATCCAACAATAAGGAATGACAAAAAAACCCAATCCCAAAATGTGAGCAATTCATCATCTTGCATTCATCCTCATCATGCATGTCTCATCACCATCTCTAATAAATTCTCGGTGGATTATAGACTTGTTGGATCTTTTGGAGCAATCATCAAAATCAATGGCCATTCATTCTTTATTCTTCAATTTTCTCTCTATGCTAACTTGGTATCATGGCAGTCAACAAAAACATCATCAATGCATCCATCCTACATCCACAAATCATCAGCATACATGCATCTCATAATCATACATCATGCATTATCATTTTAGTTGTGATGAATAATATAGATTTTTTATTCTAAACATCTTAAATCATAGCATTATATATCATAAACATACATCGCATATCATATCATGAAAGCATAAAAATCTGCATTAACCATCCATACATCCACATGCATACATCACATCATAAAATTGCATAGAAAATACATAAACAAAAATGCATCCATAAAATCTACATATCAATTCATATCATGAAAAGATACTAAAAAAGAATATAACATTGCATACATACATATCATAACATCGCATATCGCATAAGAATAAATATAAGCATCTCATATCATACAATCATAAACATGAAATAAGATGAACACATCATATAGAATCCATATCCATATCATATATATCAAAAAATGAATGTCATGGTACAAAATTTGGATCACTGTATGTATATCAATCATAAATACAATATCCACGAGGCTATCAAAAAGGAGCTCATGAATGTATATATCTGTGTGAAAGAATGGGGCAAAAAAATCAAAAAGTGTCTGTACACTAGAAGCTAGCCTTGATGGCTACTCCCCTCTTTGGCCTACCTCTCTAGCTAATCCTCAACCCTAGGCCATGCATCACTACGCTGTGAATAATTGAGTTGTCTCAGTGGCACTGGCACATCTTGGTGGTAATGCATCCTATAATATGCCACCTCAGTCATGACCTCTCTATACAATCTAACAAATACAGTCCTACCCTAGGTAGCTGAGGTAAGGGCCTCTAACTATTGTCATCGACCAATCTTCTGGTCCCTCTCAGCAGTCACAACCTATAATTGTTGCCTAGCATGGTCCCTCTCCACTATGATGGCCACCACTTGCTATCTAGCCTGGTCTCGCTTAGCAGTAATAGCCAAAACAAATTTCCAGGCCTGATCTCGCTCACCTATCAAAACCTGCACCTACTGCTGCAACTACTAAATTTGGATGTCTCTCACATCAGGTGGTGGTGGTGGCACCACCTATTGTTGCCCTACCTACTGTTGTCTTGGTTACTACTTAACCAAAGGCTACTAAGGAGGCTGCTAACTAGCTGATGGGGCCCTCGAAACCTATCCATCTTGGCCATCCTGACCACCCTATCCCTTTCCATGTCCTCTACCACTACCTACTCCTCTCCCTCTAAGTTTCCCTCATAAAGGAGCACCCGCTGGATTTTTCAAGCATCGAGGAGGTCTGAACCATGCATCATAAGTAGGCATCATCTATGCAACTGCTTAACCCTATTCATAATCCTATGGCTAAGCAACCAACTATTTGAATCCCTCTACCACCTCCTAAGCTAGAATTGTGGGTCCCCAAGTGGGAACCTCTCAATATGACCACGCAAAAATGGCCTTGTAAGCATCATCCATCTTGTCCTATTGCTCTCCAAATTTCCATGCCACTCTATCTGGCAAGTATCGCTCGATGATGGTATGCTCATGACCCTGCATGTAATGTTTTTTGGGAAAAGAACAACTGTTGTACATCATCATACCAAGCTGATATCTATAACCAAGGTCCCCATCTAAATATTGTCATGTCATCCAATACCTAGCACCAGTATGGAAGCCTAATCTATCTAGTATGTCGCAAGGTGATAGTGCCTCTGCACTACCAAATCACTAGATCATCTGGCTCAACATCGGCCATCTATACTATCAGTTGAAGCACAACTATATGCTCTGACACCCAAATGTGAAGTAGGGTCACCCCTGCACCAATGGCTCTACCGTCACAATAGAAAAAGTCATGCATATCATGATATAGTGAGGCTAGCATCACTGGCTCTTGTGCAAATAGAGTCCTCCTATGGAGCATCTTGTGCCATGCTAGGCCTCATCTTGGGCTAAACCCTCTACTCCATTAGTTAGGAGCGACCAAACCTAAAATGATGGCTGCAATAATCAATCGAAATGTTGGCACGTGACCTCTATACATCTCAAGGTTGATCTATGATATGACTAGGGCAATGTTCTCCAACTCCATCACCTCATGACAGGCATCATATCTGGCATTGACATGATATATCACCCACTCGCCATGTATCAAAAAATGTAGAATATTCCATACACCCTCTAAGGTAATCATCACCTCACTAGTGGGAAGATGAAAATAAGAAGTCTCACTATGCCATCTCTCACACAAAGCAGTCATCGTGGCTAAATAAGTCTGGACGACGGGTGGATATGCAATATACCAAAGGCCAATCTCTCCCAGGTGCTCCTAGTGCAACTCGGATAAACCATCCAGTCTCTCCAAAATTGTGTGTATGTGCTCACGTGAAATCAGTGGTGGAATGACCACCTACACCCACAGAGCACACAACATCAAAAAAATCAAACAAATTTGACTCAATTTGGAATTTTTAGCTCAAAAATAACAATAGTGTGGCTATTTACAATAGCATCGCTATATTCAAATTCCAAATTGTGACCCCCAAAGGAATTTCAAATTGCAAATTGCAAAGTGTGTCACCAAACACAGGGGCGTCGCGATTTAAGCTTTGGAAACCCTAACCCTAATTTTCAAATTTAGAAGTGCATCACTATATACACATACATCACAATTTAAAATTGAAAACCATAATTTTAAATTGTGAACTGCATCACTATAATTTATTTTAGCATCACCGATTCTCAAATGGATGTCACTATATAGCGACATCGCTAAAGTTTAAAATTCAAAGCATAATAAATGCATCAAAAATTCAACTTTCAAATCAAGTTTTGAGTTACATACCAGTGGTCCTGAGCTTGGAATCCATTGATACTCTTAAACTCAGTCAGAAATGTGTCGTGGGATCTATCGACACGCCATTTTGTCAGAGGGTCAAAGCTCAAAACAGAAAGAATAGGCTCTATGGTGCGAATGCACAAATGAATTGAAAAGTGACCCTTCTTGGCTTATTTATGCTAGAAAATTAGGGTTTTTTCCCTAATTTCACATTCAAGCTAGAGTTTATCATCATTTTCACCAATTTTTCCAATTGGAACCTAATTTTGCATCATTTTTTTTGTGTTTTTGGTATAATTCTTGCATCTCAGAGCCTTTCTAAAGCCCTAGGGCAGCTTTTCACCTTTATCGAGAAATCAACCCAAAATTCAAAATTTATGCCCGATTTCTCGAGGGAGGGGGGAATCAACTTTATCCTTTTGCTAGGGCATCTAAAAACTAAATTTTTTTTTTTTTTTTTGAATTAAGCAGTAGTTTTAACTCAAAGAGTATCATTCTTTGAACCAAAGCACAAGTACCTCGCTTCAAAGAGGGGTAAAATGTAGACACTGAAAAATGTCCTAAACGATATCATGCACTCAAAATAGGTATACTAACATCATTTCCTCTTCAAACCCATCCTCTTTTCACTTAATTAATTGAATTAGCTAGCTAATTAATTAATTGCATTCATCCATTAACCTAATTCATCAAATTGGGTTAATTCAACCCCTTTCACGCTAACATTTCATCTCATTAAATTAAATAGATCAAAATATTTAATTTAATTCCCTAAGTCTTCTAGTTTAATTAAATATCCCTAAGTTATTTAATTAAATGTCATTTCATCTCTCCCCCATTCATTAAATCATTTAATTTAACGAATATCACTTTAATTCTTCAAATCCCCTAATTGCATGATTAAACCTTGATTAATTAGCAATTAAACTAATTTTCCTCCAAAAAGGCTCATTTTATAGCTAAAATTCGAATTCTAGAAGAAGTTAATTTTAGCCAGTGCCATTAAACTCCACTACTCCACTTCAAGAATTCAAATTTTCCCTCTCTGGTTTTTCTGACACTTGTCTCCAGTCGTCGGGAATCTTATTCTTCTAGAAACTTGACTTTGACTGGCGTTTTTGAATTCCTTTTCGAAAAATTTAATTTAAATTCATCATTTTTTTACTCACCAGCCAGGGCTCTATTACTGGAATTTGAATTTTAACTCTCTTCTGCTCTGGAGAATTCATCCTCGAAGAATTCAAACAAAATTATCTAGGCAATTCCTCTTGAACTCATCATTCGAAGAAAATTCATCTTGAAAGCACATTTTATTCGTTTTTGCCTTAGAAAATTTTAAATTCTCCCTTAGGAAAATTCACAATTTGAGCACTGATCAAATTCTTCACTGAAAAAGTGTCGGCGAAGCTTGAAAGACTTGGAAACCCGTTCATCATCACAAATGTTCAGTACCCAGAAGCAAATTTTCTTCAGAATGACTCGAATCCATGGGTACCCAACGAACGGGTTCATTTAATTTTTCAATTTTGAACCTTAAAAATATTATTTCCATCATTTAAATTCGTTCTTCGCCTGTGATTACTCTGTGTTGCTCTGACTTCTTGAAAAAATTGAATCATCTTGTATTATCATCATCTCTGACTGCATCGCTGAGGAAAGTTGCTCTTGTCTCACGGAGAAATTTCACCACTCTGATCTCAAGGCGTATTTTCCAAGGGAAAATAATTTGCCTTAGAAAATATTTTTAAACCATCTAGCACTTTGAGAAGTTTCCCTTAGAAAATTTTTATCGTTTGCCAGTGGAGAGAATTTTTTTTATTTTTTTTTTATCAACTTCGTTTGGAAGAATTTACTCATTCCTGGCACGCCTTATTTCTCACTTCATACTTCACACTTGAAAGGCAATTTTATTAAAATTTCTAACGCCTTAGAGAATTTAAATTTCACATGTCTTATGAATTTCTCTAACACTTCACCACCTTAGGCGTATCACACTTGAAGAAAATCACGCCTTGAAATATTTCAACGCCTTAGGAAATATTTCTAACACCTTATAACTCCCTTCAACATAGGCGCATACTTATCATTTTACTCTCAACACCTTGAAATATTTCAACGCCTATAGGCTTTAGGCGCCTAGCACACATATGAGGGAAAATCACGCCACACATACCTTCACCACCTCACACGCCCTTGGAAACTCCTCTAACACCTTGAGCGCCTAACACTTACCATCTTTCACCATGCTTTGGTAATATTCTTCACCTTGATTACCACCCTTAATTACTTTTCACATCCAAACATGGGCACATTTCCATGTAGGAGGAGGACAAACTTGCCACCACGTCCCCTGTGACCTTTCAACTTCACGTTTTCGTCTTGACATGCACAAGTTTGGGCGCATTTCACCCCTTGAGGAGGACGAATTTCTTTGACCTTGTTGACTTTCTTTCATCTTGAGCGCATTTTTGATGTGGAGGGGGATGAAACTTTCAAACGCCTTGGAGTGACCCTTCAGCTTCCAAATTTCGTCTTCACATGCATGTATTTGGGCGCATTTTGCCCTTTGAGGAGGATAAGAAACGTTGACCCTGTTGACTCCTTGTAACCTTGGGCGCATTTTGGCCTATGAAGAGGATGAACTTCAAGTTGGGCGCATTTGGAGGGGTGAGGCGGATTTCATGCCTTAGAAACTTTTTTCAACTTTTCCCTCCTTCGCATTTTGCCCCTGCTGCAGGATAAACATCTTTGACTTCCTTTGACTTTCCTGCCTTGGGCGCATTTTTCCCCTGAGCAGGATAAACATCAGACTTTGAAATTTTTATGCCTCTTTATTTTTTCTTATACGAGACTCCAACTTAGGAAAATTTTCATCATCTTCGCCAGTATCGTGCCCTGCTATTTATAGTAAGTCTTCTCAATTTTGCACTTCTGAAGCTCAGATCAACTTGAAATTTCAAACATAGCTTCTTCATAACCCTATCAACCTGTCGACACTGCCACTTTTAGTCACCCTGCTATTTATAGCCTGTTTCTGAAGGTGGCTTACTATAAATAGTAAGCTCTTGTTTCTGATAGCTCCCAAGCTCCGATCGAGTTGAAATTTGAATGAGGCGATCCTCACCACGTGACCTGTTGGCTGACACTGACGCATGCAACTGATTTACTATTTTTAGCACGTTTCCAATTTGACTTACTATAAATAGTAAGTGCTCCGTTTGACCCAAAATTTCACCAGCAGATAGCCTGAAGAACGCTGATCGAGGTGGTTTACACCGGATTTTGAAGATTTTGACTTTTGATGCCTAGTTTTAGGCTCCGAAGCTGGAAACCCTAATTTGCATTGCATGCGTATCAAAAGATCTCCGTTTGTCTTTGTTTCTACGGCACTGCGATTGGCTCGTGAATCTGAACTGCTGGGAGGCGGCTGTCGGGACACACCTGCTAAAAATAGCAATTTCCTTACTGAGTGAGAATCCTCATTTGCATGTCACACCATCGCGAAGCTCTCGAAGAACCCATCAGGAATCACCTAACATGCAAAAGAAACCTCAACATGCAAACCCTAAAAATAGCCTCGGAAGGCTGAATCCTGAAAGTGGTCATCTCGACTTGCATGTTATACCATCGTGAAGGTCTCAAAAAACCCAGAAGGAATATCCAGACATGCAAAGAAAATCTCTGCATCTAGACCCTAAAATTCGTGCCGGAAGCCGGACTGCTAAAAATAGTAAGTTATCTATTTTTGCTCAAATTTGGCATGCAAGCAATCTGATATACTCTGAATGCCGTGTGATGATCAGAATCTCAAAATAGCTGACAAATTACCCTGAATTTCACACTTACTAAAAATAGTAAGTATCTTAGAATCTGATGAAAATTGGCTGGAAGCCTGCTGGATGTCTGCTGACAACAACATTAAGTTCAATTTTCAATTTGCTCACTTTATCTGACCTTGAATTGACCAGGAACGACAAAACCCTAATTTTAGACTTGGTCAGAATTTTCGCGTTTAAGCTCAATGACGGACACAACCCCCCGAAAGACGGACATCAGGAGAGAGACAGAGCGGGAGAGAGAAGAAAACCCAGGCCAAAAGACTGAAACGGAGCAAAAATTAGGGGGGTCCCCATCTTGAATGGGGCGATGTGTGAAAAGGTCACAACAAGCGACAACGGTGATGAAGGGAGGTCTCGCAAGACTCTAAGCCCACACTTCTATGGCTACCTCACACTTGCAATGTGGAGTTGATGGAGTGTCAATGCTACTGTAATGCTCACAATGAAGTACTAGAATGTTCCTTGAGAATGTGAAAAGTGAGATTGAATGTGTAGAGGATGAAATGAATGCACGAAGAATGTTTTTGAAGGTGGGATGAGAAAAAATAAGTTGTTTTCAGGTCGGTTGTTCGAAGAGGGACATTATAATTCTATTGCAATTGGGTGTGTAACACCTCTACCAACTTCAGATGTGGGAATCCGTTAGGGACAAGAACGTGCCATGTAGATGCCTACGTGTCACACATTTGTCCCCAACAAATATTCTCTCACCAAGACATAGAACAAACGCCAAGTGGATGGAAGGCAGGTAGGTGATGTGGAATTTTTCCTTCGGATTTTATTTTCTAAGGTGAGGGTATGTGAAAGGGGAACCTTCTTAAGGGGTGCAAATTCACTCCTATACAAATATACAAGTTAGCCTGAGGTCTAAAACCTGAACTTCTACAATCGCTTCACCACTTTCACAACATCTGCAACACAACTTCAACCTTTGACATCAATGAAACTTTTACATTAATGCCAGTCACCTCACTAACAAGATTAGTTCCATCTCTCCTCTGATTCCCTTTTGAAATCAATGACAACAATATGCCAACAATCTCCCCCTTTGTCATTGATGGAAAAAATAAATGCTCAAGCTTCTAATGGTTTGATACCAGTTGTGGATAACATATGATCTCTCAATTCTCCCCCTTTGACATACCTTCTCCTTTGCTCACGCTTATGAAAAATTGCATACTTTTCTCATGCTCATACTTTGATTATTTTCTCAACTCTCTCCCCCTTTGACATCAATGGAAAAGGGTCACACTCTTGAACATCTTGTCTCAAGTCGCCATGCTGCTGCAGCCTTCACTTCTCCTTAGCAATGGAAAAAGGGACTTTTTCTCCCCCTTTGATTGATACCAACTAATACCAATTTATGCTCTCATACCAATTGATGCTCTCAACCTTTGACCATAATGGAAAAACCATATGCTCCAACCATTCTATACTAATTAACAATATCTGATGCCAGTTGAAGTGATATTTCATGCTCTGAACCAATTAGGTCTAATACCAATTGTAGATGTTTTCCCTTTATGCTTTGTACCAATTGATATTCTAAAGTGCATTGTATCAAGTATAGCATTAATTTGATACTTATAGCAGCTCCCTCTTAGATGTGCAACAAAGATAGAGAATGATCTAGAAGCATCCACAACAACAAAAATTACCAAAATCACATAAACTTCAATCAAGAATATTGACAGAAACCACATAAACACTGTTAGAGTACAACTGTTCATAGCACGATCAAATCTTCATGTGGACCTCTGAAACTTTTGGTAGATGAACTAGATACTCTTAGCAATAAACCCTTTATTCCACAACAACTGATCTTCAACATAGATAACAAAACACCTTCATGACCTTCACTGTTCCACCGGAAAACTGCAACTCTTCCTTTAACAATTTTCTCAATATCCTTGACATATACAACCTTCACTACAACAATGCTAATAGTGCTGACATCAATGACAACCACATATCAACAACACAACCACAACATGCAATATTCTCCCCCTTTGGCATTGATGGCAACACATGATGTGAAAAATACCATCAACACAACTACACTTACTCCCCCTTAGGTTCTAACTCTTCTCCTCAATTTCTCTTCTCCCCCTTTGACATCAATGGAAAAGATAAGAAATATCTTCCCACATACAAGCTTTGAACCACATATCTACACATCTGACTACTCCCCCTAAGTAGCAGCCACAAAAACATCAATCCAGATTAGGAAAATATCTATGAAGCACACGGATTGATGCAAGAAAATGCATCTTTAGTTTATATCAGGAGGGGTAATCACCCCTAGCATCCCTATGAGATACTCAAAAGTATCCTTCAACAACAGCCTAGTGAAAATGTCTACAATCTAATCTTTGGTAGGCACATATTCCAGTCTGACTTCTTTCTCATTCACTTTCTCCCTTAAGAAGTGAATCTTGATTGATATATGCTTGGTCTTAGAGTGTAGCACCAGATTCTTCGATATGTTAATTGCACTTGAGTTGTCACAGTATATGGAAATAGGTTCATCATATACTACTCTGATATCTTTTAGCATCTATTCATCCACATCACTTGAGTACAGTTATTTGCAGTAGCAATATACTATGCTTCAACAGTAGATATAGAAATGGAATTCTGCTTTTTACTCAACCAAGACACCAGATTTTTCTCTAGGAAGAAGGCACCACCACTAGTACTCTTCTTTTCATCTACATCTCCTACCCAATCTGCATCAGTATATGCACATAAAGTAAGATCATCATCCTTAGGATACCAAAGCCCAAAATCAATAGTTCCTTTTAGGTATATAAAAATTCTCTTTACAATAGTCACATGTGATTCTTTTGGATCAACCTAAAATCTAGCAACCATACATACAACATTCATAATGTATGGTTTGGTTTGAGTTCATTAGAGCAATCCACCAATCATTGACCTATATCTTTTTTGATTTTCCTTAGGAGAATCATCATTCTATGTTAAATTGCATCCGGTTACCATGGGAGTGCCAACTGTCTTTGAGTCTTCCATGCCAAACTTCTTTAGCATCTCTCTCACATATTTGGACTAAGATATGAAAATCCCCTTGTCTAACTAAGTAACTTGCAATCCTAGAAAGAAATTCATCTCTCCAATCATACTCATTTCAAATTCACTCTTCATTTCATCAACAAACTTCATACATAGATTATCATTTCCTCCAAAAATAATGTCATCAACAGAGACCTCAATTATCAACTCTTTGTCCTGATCCAACTTGAAATACAAGTTGTTGTTAGTAGTACCTTTATTGAATCCAAGCTTTAACAAGTATTTATCCAGTCTAGCATACCAGGCTCTAGGGGCTTGCTTGAGTCCATATAGAGCTTTCTTCAATCAGCAAACCATGTCTTCCTTTTCAGTCATTTGAAATCCATCCGATTGTTCAACATATACCTCTTCTTCTAGCCCACCATTCAAAAAAGTTTTCTTTACATCCATTTGATAGACTTTATAGTTCTTATATGCAGCATAAACAATAAATAATCTAACAACTTCAATTCTAGCAATAGGGGCAAAGGTTTCTTCAAAATCAATGCCTTCCATTTGTGAGTACCCTTTACATACCAAACTTGCTTTATTTTGGACCACTTCACCTTGTTCATTCAGCTTATTCTAAAAGACCCATTTAGTACCAATCACATTTTTGTCTTTCGGTCTGGGAACAAGTATCCATGTATCATTCTTTTCAATTTGCATTAGTTCTTCCTTCATAGCTTCCATCCAGTGTTCATCATGCAAGCTTCATTGACATCTTTAGGCTCAATCTTGGAAATCAGGCAATACTCTTTTGCAATCTTTCTTCTAGTTTGCACACCTTTATTCTTGTTTCCTATAATTTGATTTTCAGAATGATTTAGCTTTACATACCTCAGAATTTTAGAATTCTCTTGAACTTCTGGTTCTTCTTTTCTTTCTTCTGCACTTGAACTTGTCTCTCCTTCCTGACTTTCTTGATTTACTAGAACAAATGGAATGATTTGAAGTCAATTCTGTGTCTGAGCATTTTCCCCTTTGTTTGTGTTGTCTTCCTAGTCATCTGAATCATATCCACATTATCTAGATGATCTAGCAGAGTGCTCATCAACTCTAACATTTTCACTTTCAACCATTTTTCTCAATCTTCTTTTATAGCACTAGTAGGCCTTGCTTTTAGTAGAGTAACCTAGAAAGATTCCTTTGTCGCTTCTTGCATCAAACTTTCCTATGTCCTCATCTCTCTTAATATAACATTTGCTTCCAAAGATCTTGAAATATTTAACAGTATGCTTATAACCAAACCATAGTTCAAAAGGAGTCTTACCAGAATTACCATTGACATTTACCTGGTTTAAAGTGTACACAACAGTGCTTACAGCTTCACTCCAATAGATGTGAGGCACATTTCCCTCTATCATCATTGTTCTAGCAGCATCCAAAATTGTTCTGTTCTTCCTCTCTGAAACTCCATTATGTTGAGGGGTTTGGGGAGCAGATAAATGTCTTCTAATTCCATGCTCTTCACAAAAAGAATTGAAATCCACGGAGGTGAACTCACCACCTCTATCTAACCTTAAGCATTTGATTTTCAGACCTTTCTCATTTTCTGCCATGGCTTTGAAACTTTTGAACTTCTCCAATGCTTCACATTTTTCTCTTAAGAAAGCAACCCATATCATCCTAGAGTAATCATCAATAAGCACCATAAAGTACCTCTCCATGAAGACTTCTGACCCTAGAGGGACCGCATAGATTAGTATGCACCAGCTCCAGTAATCCATTTGAATGATGTTGTTTTCTTCAAAAAGAAACTCTAGTTTGTTTTCCCATCTGACATTCCTTGCAAATTGTGTTAGCAGGCTTCACTAGATTAGGTAGATCTCTTACTGCTTGAGTGGAGCTTACTTTAACAATTTTTTCAAAATTCACAAGACACATCCTCCTATTCCATAACTATCTTTCATCTACTTGAGCAATTAAACAACTTTCACTAGCAACATTTAGGTGAAAATATTACCTTTTTTCTTTTTACCTGAAGCAATTACATTTCCAAAACTTCCAAGTATCCTACATCTTCCACCTTTGAACTAGAGATCATAACCCTTGTACACCATTTTTCCAACACTTAGTAGGTTGTGCTTCAAGCCTTCAACATAAAGGACATCATGAGTGTTATGCTTACCACTGAGACATAGATCCTCTGCCATGAATCACACTAGCATTGTTATCTTTGAATCTTACAACCCCACCATCATACTTTTCTAGACTTACAAATTTTCTTTTGTCACTAGTCATGTGATGTGAGCATCCACTGTCAATAAACCACTCATCCTTTTCTTATATTCAGGTTGCGAGAGCTTTCTCAACTTTAGCAGATTTAGTAGCCACCAGACCATTTTCCTTGATAGCAAGGAACACCCATTCATCTTCATTTCCATTTTCTTTATCAGACTCTTCATCAATCACTCCTTCAACTTAGTAACATTTCTTTTGAAATCTAGATTTGTTAGGCTTAGACCTAGGAACTCTTTCAGGTCATCTTGAAGCAAAATGGACTATTTTATTGCAAGAGAAACATTTAATAGGAAACATTCCTTTATACTTACCTTGTCCTCTGCCTTCTTTCTTCACAATCAGTGCTTCCAACTCTTCCACCTCTCTTTCTTCATCTTCAAGCTATTTCATTTCTTCTTCATACTTGAATGACTTTTTGGAACACTCTCCCAGATCATATCTTTGCTTGTTTCTTCTAGATACAGAATCCCTAAATGTAGATTCAGTCTTGGGAATAGATTCACCAAATTCGCTCAACTCAAAGGCAACAAGTTTACCAATCAGTGTATCTCTTGTCATATTAGTCACTGATCTGAATTCTTCAATAGCATGAGCCTTTGCATTGTAAGAGGGAGGAAATGATCTGATCACTTTAGCTACAATTTCTTCCTCTTCCAGGGTACCACCGACACATCTAATACCCATCACTAGTTCATTTAATCTCTGCATAAAAGAAGAAATATTTTCATCTTCACCGATCTTCAAGTTTTCATACTTGCCTTTCAAACTCTAGAGCTTAGCCATCTTCACATGTACATCTCCTTCATACAAAGTTTCCAGCTTCATCCAAATCTCATGAGTTGTCTTCAAACCTAACACATTTGTCATTTATGAATCTGTCAAAGCACTCAACAAAGCTTCAATAGCCCTGACATTATTCTCAGCATCTTTAATCTCATCAACAATGGAAGGACCATTCTAAGGAATAACATATGGATTCTTTGTAATCTTCTAGAAGGGTTCACCAATACACCTCAAATGACACTCCATCGTAGCTTTCCACAGTGAGTAGTTTGTGCCATAGAATCTAGGACTGTCCTTCTTGTATGATGCCATCTCGAATCACCTCAAGTTTTTAAACTTCTTCAAAGGAAACTGATCTGATACCAATTGTATGAAAAACAAGGACAAACAACTGAGAGGGGGGGTGAATTAGTTGTCACAAAATATTTGAACTTTTCAACTTAACTTAACTTAACTTAATCTCATATCTGATGAAAGAATAATAAACCATAAACAATCAGCACATCAGAAACACAGAGAAGACCAAGATTTTTACGTGGAAACCCTGTTAGGGGAAAAACCATGGTGGATGTTAGTCCACAATATTATACCCTATTAAAAGTATAATGATAAATAATGGGAATGCACATGCATTCAGGCACACTGCCTAGAGCTCACTGCTCAAATACAAGAGGGCTCACTACCCAAGGAATACACAGTAATTTGGATTAGACCTGAAGGGTATGAACTGAGAAAATAGCTTCTACACAAGCCTGATTGCAATTCTAGTTAAGTGCAGAAAACCTCCTTCACATTTCAGTAAAAATTCTTCTCACTTTGCTCAACAATTGAATGAATAGATTAGTATTCACACACTTTCTCTTTTCTGGCTTCCTTTCCTTTCATACACCATTTAATTTCATACAAACAATCACTCTTATATATCAGAATCATGGAATTACATCAACTTCGTTGGCCAAAAATATAAGACAAGTTTACAATGTCGGCCCAAATTTACAAATAAATTTGCAATGCAAATCAGACACCATTAGCTAATATTATGATGCGACCCAAAAAATATCCTCGAGCATGCCAAACATTCAAATTTTAGTCTCCAAGGATCCACAACACGTTACAACCACTATGTCGGCCAGGAACTTAAAAACCCAAACATACATGAGAAAAATCTTTGACCACGAGCACACCGATCGGCGTAGACGTGCAACAAAGATAGAGAATAATCTAGAAGCATCCAAAAGCAACAAGAACTAATAGATAAGCATCCACAAAAACAAAAATTACTAGAATCACATAAACTTCAATCAGGAATATTGACATAAACCACATAAACACTGTTAGAGCACAACTGTTCAAAACATGATCAAATCTTCACACAGACCTCTGGAAATTCTGGTAGATGAATTAGATACTCTAAAAAATAAACCCTTTAGTCCACAACAACTGATCTTCAAAGTATAGGACAAAACACCTTCATGACCTTCACTGTTCCACTGGTAACCTGCTACTCTTCCTTTAACAATTTTCTCAATATCCTGGACATATACAACCTTCACTACAACAATGCTAATAGTGTTGACATCAATGACAACCACATATCAGCAACACAACCACAACATCCAACTCTAAAGTATTCTGAACCAATTTAGAATGGTCTGACACCAATTGGAACCACTCTATACCAATTGTAACAAAATAATTTTTGAGTGTATATATAGAACAACTCCTCCTCAGATATATCTCCTCTACTTGCAGGAAAATAACATCTATACATTTTTTCTTTCTTAGCAAAGCACTTGCATATTTTCCTTCTCCTTCAACTATAGATATTTTACCTTTTGACAAGGCCTATAGGGAGAAAGAATGTAATCATCAATCTGCAACCATCAAGTCTTTATAAATTTGTAAAATAAAACATATTTTACCTAACTTGATCTCCTTTTCATTTCTCGGGATGAATAGGAAACTAATGAAGCTCACCTTGAACTCATCCTCTATCACTAAGATTTAGTGATGTAAGGTAGAAGCAAACACATTTGGTGCTTCTTGCTAACCTTTTTCTCTCCACACCTTTTTGAGCTTCTTCTCTTTCTTGCTAGCCTTTTTCTCAAGAATATGTGAATCATTCTTTACTTTGGCGGACATATTCTTTTTCTCATAAATTGCTATTGGTCCTACATGGTTTAATCTACAACTCTTAGCTATGTGACCAAGGTTATTACATTTGTAGCACAATACATTCATATTCATTACATGAGCAAATGAATTCGTATGCATATATTTTGTGCTCCTTGGTATAGCTCTACATTCATAAGCCGTATGACTAAACTGATTATAGGTATAATAGTAACCATAAAAGCATGGAGAGTACGTAGTCATAGAATTCCTTTGAGTAGGATGAGGTGGTCTTCTTTGTTTTCACTACTTCATGTATCTCATCCTTGTGAATCCATCTGCATTAGCTCCCTTTATATGTTGGTTTCTCTTCAATTTTTTAGGGATTGATTTCTCCACCTTCTTAACTACTGTAGACTTCTTTTCTTCTTCAACTTTCTTCATATCATCAACACCTTTTTTTTATCTTTCATTTCTAAAGGCATTCTATTTAGAACAACTCATGCAACTTTTCTCTTCCTTAGTGCAACATCTTCCTTTTGCTTTAAATATATCATCTAATTTTGTAGAAGCACAGGTAGAGGGACTCTTTCCTTTATCAAATCCAAGGAAAACCTTCTCTTTTGGTTTTGATGGCTTTTGTAAACTAACCAGTTCATCAAGTATTTTTGAGCCACCTTTCAACTTTAGGCCTTTATCAATCTACTCTTTAGCCTTTTCTAAATTTTTCTTAGGGCCATTATTTCTACCTCTAACTTCATGCTCTCTTCTGATTTAGATTGTAGTTCAAAATTAACTACATCTTCTATCCTTTTAGCTTTCTCAACTTGAGTTTTCAGACTAACTACCATTTGGTTAGAATCTTCAAGTTTTTTAGTTAGTCTCTCTATTTCCTTTTGTGTATTTATTTTCCGATCTTCATTTTCCTTCTTCGAACATTTAATCTCATCTAGAACATATTAGTCTACCTTCAAATTCAACCTCTCCTTCTTCACTAAAGGTTTCATCTTCTTCTTCTTTATTAGACCTCTCAACCTCTTCATTATAAGTCATTCCAAAATTGATGAATGGGTCAACTTCATGAGCACTTTCATGTTCATCATCTAATCTGTCATTTACATTAGATGCCCCACTTTCTCTTCTTGTGTGTAGATTCTTCTTATTCTTCTTTTTACTAACCTCTTCTTTCTCAAATTTATCTTCTTCATCATGAGGGAATTTAGTAGCAAGAAGACTTAATCTACCAAAGTTAAAAATTTTAAGGGGTAAATACCTTTTTATTTTCTAGAGCCTCTTCTCAATCTCTTGACACAATCAGCTTCCTCTTGATCAGTCTCCTCATATCCGAAAGTAGATGCATCTTTCTTCTCCCTTCTAGCTACAACATCTCCTATGGATGTGTTTGCAATCTTCTCATCTTCATTTAGCTTCAACCTTTTAGAGTCACCTCTATATGCCTAAATCTTTATCTCCATATTACTATCTTCACCTTCATATATCGTCTTTAATTTTTCATGTGATGTTTGACAGTGCATAACTTTGACAGCCACCAATCTTGAAAACCCACTTAAAATTGAAAATATTTCCTTAGCATCATATTCAAAATCCTTATTTTCAGCAGTATCAGTGGGAGGAGTGGTATGGGCTTTGTATCCCTTCTGAACCGATATCCACACATCAGACCCTAGTAATTCCATATGTGTCTTCATTTTTTTTGCTCCAAACTTATAGTCTGATACATCAAAGAGAAACAATTCTTCTACAAATGATCCTTCCTGACTAACCATTTTGTGGTCACTTTACCAAGATCTACCTGAGTTGATTAAGCTTCTCCTAAGGAACCTAGGGCTCTGATACCAATTGTTGGAACACAACAATCTACTAAGAGGTGGGGGGTGAATTAGTAGATCTTTAAAATCAACTCTCAGAATCTATTAGGTCTCAAAAATGCAGGTTAACAATCCTAAGAGGATGCCAGGCTCTATGATCAGACTTGCAATGTTTTTGAACTAACAAATAGAGTTAACCTATATGGTTAATGACTCCCTGCACTTCAGGCTCTGCTAAACCTAGGTAGGTGGACCGTGATAGCTGAAGCAAATTCAGAGTTGTATGACTTAGTTGAATTTATGGATCTATCCATAGTGGCATAAAGTGGAATAGATGAAGGCTTACTAACTACTCCTACTGATATTTGAAATGTGAATGTATGGATAAGATTTATAAAATTCTAAAATGGAATGGGTATGACCAATGCCTACTCCTATTGGGCTAATGGAGTCAAGAGGTGAATGATATGTGACTTACTTGTTGGCTACAATTCAAATTGCTTGAAACTTGTGATTGTTTATACCTTGTATAAATGTGCAAGAATGTAAATATCAGACTCTTCTTTATTGATCCAAATGATTCTTACCAGGTTACTGTGATTAATTAATAGGAAGTTTTAATCCTTTTGAAGGAACCAGTTAACTGAATCACACAAAAGTAGCAAATGTGCCCTAACAAATCAAATATAGATTTGAATAACAAGATAGAATCAAATTGGAGACCGTATGATAATTTTATAAATTATAGGGCTCTTCTTTATTGATCCAAGTGATACTTCCATATTACTGTGATCTATCAAAAGGATATTTAATTCTCTGAGAGAAACCAATCAATGAAACCTCACAAGAAAAACAAATGTGTTTTGATAAATTTAGTTTTGACACTCCAACTTAAATAATATGAAAGAACCAATCTGGAGATAGCCAAATAATCGTATACTATCAACAAACAATTGACACCAGAAATTTGATCACCAAATTAAATCTTATTGTCCATTATATTACTTCAAAATAATTTGCAATATACAACATAATGTTCTATTGAGGAAACTTATCAACCTATCCAACTACTGATGATTTCCTAACCTACTACTTCATTCCTTATTCTAATATTTCTTCATTTGATTTCATCTGGCATATATACATTATATCTTATAGGTTTATGACCCTTTACTCGCTCTTCTGTTGCAGTGCTTCACTTTATTTTAATTAATTTCCGTTAGCAAATTGAAATACTTTAATCTCCATTACCTTCGTTTCCCATGAAAATCATTTTGCAATACTTTAACTTTAATTCCTTTGCTAACAATTTCTCACTTTATTTTTTACCTGAGATGTCCTTTAGGTAAAATAATTATTCGCTTCATAGTCTTTATGCTCCCTTTGCTTTTGCCTCTTTGTGAATTTTAATTTTGATTTGTTATACCAACACTTTCATTTTCACCCAATAAATATGTCTTTCACGTAACAATAATTACCCACTCTCGTAACTCTGGTGAAAAATATTCCACCTCCAACTGCAAATATTTTATAATTTTTACCCTTTATGCTTTTCGTGGGTAAAATAATCATCCACCTTATAATCCCCTTGCTAAAAATGTGAATTTTATATCTTCTCAAAGTAATATTCTTTTCACTATAATCACACTTTATTCAATCTTTTGTTTGCACTTTGACCATATGTATTCCCGTATCAGGGTAACTCAAACCATCGAGGTGACTTTGAGCAATATCTGCCAATATCCATGTCTCTTTCCAATGAAGTTTGTGATGTAGGGCTATCAATGAGACTCCCAGCAATATGATTGGTCTCTCCGATGAAGTTTTTCTTTGTTGTTTTTTAGGGTTTCTCGCCAGGTTATTTGTGGGAGAGTAGGAAATGTCTGGAGTCACCTTCTTTCTCCATCATTGCATTACTCATACAAATCACTTTGTTGAATGCATAATACCACGCATGACCCCTTGCAGAGATCTCCCTTAAGAATGTTCTACAATATGAGATGAGCAAAAGGCCTCCTTTGCAACCATTGTTGGATCCTTTCATGCTACTAGAAGGAACCCTAAAATTTGTGTGATGCAAACCACAATCTTCTAATGTCTCTCTTGTCTTAGTAATGCATGAATTTATTGACAATATCCAGGAGAGAATGCTTTCATACAGACGTCGATCTCTTCATACTGTGATGTAGATTCACATGATCCTCTCATCCGAGATTCTATTTTTATGCTTGATGTCAATTACATAATAATTTCCTACTCACATTAGGATAAACACTAACTTGCCTCCTCATGGTAATGCATGATACTTCTGAGAGATCGAGCAATTGTATAATCTGTAGCTAGAAGGATTCGAAAAGGGGCTATATTAAGATAGACGTTATAAGACAGTGCCATCCATTTACCATTATACATTTTTCTCAAAAATATTCATCTGGTATGGTATTTGCAAAGTGCCTTGTTGATGATCTCAACAGTGGTATCAGTGTGTGGCGTTGAGTCTTACTTCTTATCTTGTACTAGAACATCATTTCATAGTCTCTCTAACGATGTTTCCATTCATCTTCTACACTTAGAACTTCTTTCTACTTAGCTATGCAACAAATCATGAGCATCCTTAACTTGGACATAGGTTGAGAATATAGTTGTTCCCCTCGCAAAGTGTCATTCTCTTTGTTCTTTAAACTATGTAAGAGCTGCCATCCTTGAAATTGTCAGCGTCTTCTATCATATTATTGTCATTTATTGCTTTTCTTCCGATTTAGTGATTATGTTCGATGCTCCAAATTTAGGGAATAATTCTCCAATATTTAGTTCTCCATCAGTCTAGTTGTCATGACCGTGATCCACAAAATAATTCCCTCTTTTATGTTCACGATTTTTATCTCTATCTCTATCTTCTTTTCACCAAAGTCAGGTGTATGAAGGCTTTGCCACGGTTGATAGTTGACTACGAAACTATTGATGCCTGGATATGAGATTCGTTACTTCTCCCCTATCATTTCAAAGATTACCATCATCTTCACATTGAGTTAGAGTGCTAAGTTGTGTCTACAAATACACTTCTATGTGGCAATACATTTATTTTTAGGTAGGCACATTATATGTGTCCCTCAATCAGAATGTCATGCAATTTTTAAAATCTTATTTGGTGCCCTTTTCACAAATCTTGGAAAACTTTTGGCGTGCGTACTCTGTATGTTTTTAATAAATTTCCCATATAATCTGACATCAGGATTTGCATGCTCCTTTTTCTCTTTTCAATTTCTACAATCTGTTGGAAGGTGGGATTATTTCGGCTCAAAATATAATATCCCTAATTTTTGATTGAGCTAATGTTATGCATTAAAATTATTCTTCTTTACACAGCCAGATAAAATTAGGTCTCTCAAAGCTACTTCCATCCTCATCCTTTGATCAGAGAGATTTGGACAAATGTGACAACTGTCTTGTTTCAACATCTTTGCTTTCTTGTTATTCATATGAAGGGCACAAAGTATCAATACTAGGTGAGTAGATAGTCTTCCATCATCATAAATGTTGAAGAGAACTATTTGGGACTTAGTAGCTTTTAAAATGAGATTACCAAACCTTTTGAACTCTAAGCATGTACTTGTGTGCCACTATTTTTTCCAAATGATATCTTTTTTTGGACTATCACACCATTGTTTTTTACCATTCAACACCTATGAAGCTTGTAGGTAATTCCCTCTAGGACACCTTCTCTTTTCTTCTCCTTACTGTATTCTTGATTTATGCTTGCCACATGTTGTCATGTTTAATTTGTTGCCCCTTCTTCATTGTGATATTTTTCCTGTCACAAAGCTATACCATCCTTTTGGATATGATTTTGGGTGGATCAATGTGGGTGATAGATGAATACAAAGGAGCAATAAGACTTCCTCAAGAGAATGGTAAAAATTGATGTCTCGTTCATCCTTCATTTTATATGGGTCTACACCTACCTCTGTATCCTCATTTCCTTGGGCTCCATTCAATTTTATTTCACTTGGACCCTAAAATGCACTTAAAAAGTAGTAACACACATGTGCTCCATAATGAAAAACATCTTTACTTGAGAAGATAAACTTTACGACATCATTTTGATGTAATTACATGTGGATAATGCATTAAATATGCATTCTTCAAGAATGCATCAAAAGTGAAGTGGTTATTTATCAGGATTTGTTTCTTGCACTGTGATCAGAATGAGTCAAGTAGCTTCCAGAATCACCTTGGAAAATTGGTCAAACGACCTCCAAAAGCCATGAAAATGCACCAAGATGTTGAGTTATGATAAGGGAGTAGGGCTATCAAATGAATTAGCATGAAGTTACCAGGATTGCAAACTATCAATGTTCAAAGTTGCTTATCTGATATTTTATGAAGAATTGCACCTACCAAACTCAACTGAAACCCACCAACTTCCCCTTTTGAAAAAATATCAAATCTGAACCTAGGAAGTTATAACTTGGAGGATTAGTTCATTTAGGATCCATGAATACATATGCAAAAGGGTTTTCCATCAATCTTCTTCATTCACAAGATATCAAAAGTCAAACATGACCCCTCTGCAACTATTCTGGAAATGTAGTCTCCAAACTAGGTAAAATCCATTTGGTTTTGATTTTGGAAAAATACCAAATGGTGTCCTGAAGCCTTGAAAATTGACATGAAGGTAGATTAAGGTGGGAACTAAGACTAATTGGTTTGTCATGATACTCTTTCAGTTGCTTAATATTGTCCTCCAAAGTTGACCTACTTGGCAAGTTTTATTGTGTAGACAACAAACATTTGCAGAACCCTTCAACTTGGTATTTTGAAATCTTGTCAAAATTGATTGTATGAAGTTGAAATTTGGTAGAGACACTTACATATGGTAGATAAACATGTTTGCAAAGTGATTTTGCATGAAACTGAAGAGGCTTTAAATTATGATTTTTCAAAGTAGGCACTTGAGACAGTTTTTACAAATGCATTTTTGAGTGTTGAAATCAATTTTTTTGCTATTAGAACCTAGAATTTTGCACAAATTCAAAAACTTTATTTTTAGTAGTATCAGTGGGAGGAGTGGCATTGGATTTGTATCCCTTCTCAACTGATATCCACACATCAGACCCTAGTAATTCCATATGTGTTCATTTTTTTGCTCCAACACTTATAATTTGATCCATCAAAGAGAAATACTTCTACAAATGATCCTTCTTGACTAACCATTTTGTGTTCAATTTACCAAGATCTACCTGAGCTGATTAATCTTCTCCTAAGGAACCTAGGGCTCTTATACCAATTGTTGGAACACAACAATCTACTAAGAGGGGGGGTGAATTAGTAGATCTTAAAATTCAGCTCTCAAAACCTTTGTGCAAATTAATTCTTTAAACCCTTTATGCATAATTACTAAACATGTAGAGAGATAAACATGCATACACACAAGACATCACATAACACCAGATATACATGGAAAACCCAAGATGGGAAAAACCACAGTGACAAAAGCTGCTTGAGTCTACTGCTCAAATCCAATGTCACAATCCAATCCTCTGTTATAATGTTTAAAGGCACCAACCCTAAAGAGACATCAATCCCTTGGTTTTAGGAGAACCAACTCCCTACACTGAGCACCACTCAATTATTTGATGACACCAAACAATCAAATTTACAATGATTATATTACAAATGATTCATATGAATCTAGTTCTCTATTACAAGTCTACTATGTAACTGCTCATACCTTGCTTGGAAACTTTGCAAGAATCCTTTCTTCTATTGTTGATACAATATTAGCAACAAATTCTCTCTTCTTTGCACTCTTCTCTTTCTATACTTTTCTTCTCTACTCTTTTTACTTTGCACTTTTCTTCACTCTTTGCTCTGCACTCCCTTCTACTCTTAGAACATTCTTTGTTCTACTCTATGAATATTAACCTAGATCTAAATCTCTATTTTTGTTTGGGTTCTACTCATTCAAAATGTGCATACTCTATCTATTGCACTATTTTCTCTCTTCCACTCTACCTCTACAACACATTGAATAATACATGACTCCATTTAGCACTCTCTTTTCCCCTAAAAACTATTCTCTCTCAACTCACATATAGAAAATACAACTCTTTCAACAATTACTTCATTGTCTTCTTTTTGCTTGACTCCACTAATCTACAATTGTTGCCTCAAGATTCTTACACATGATCAGATCATCTAGAATCCTTTGTTAGGGTTTTCCACACTTGTTATCTTCACTAGCAAGCTTCTTGTTCATCTCGAGCCTTGCACCATCATCTAGCTCATCATAGAAACATTTGGTAAGGTCTACTAGATATCTTCTTTGACACACAACCTCTCCAATCACTGCATCAAAATTTGCAACACTATCAAACCCATCTGGAAGCATCTCTTAGGGTTTCCTTCACTCACCAGCTTCTCTAAAAAGCTATCGTTTATCGAGCCAATCAACCATCTACCCTTTTCAATGCATTTTCCATATTTCTATATTCTCGACCTGTTAGGGTTTTGATGTAGAGTAGGGTGGAGGCTTTCTATTTAATCAAACTTGAATAAAATTTTCAACTTGGAAACCCTAACTTGGTCTTTTTCTAACAATTTCTTCAAATTTCCTTATAGCACTCCAAACAGTGATTTTTTACCATATCTTTTAAAGAAGACTGCAAACCCACAAAATAATTACCATTATAGAAACCCTTTATGCTCTTTTGTAACATTTCAAATTTGTAGATAGGTTTGTTTTGTAACAACACCCTCTAAAATTGACTGCTACATTGGAACTAGGTCAAATTAGCCCTGTTTCCAAAGTAACTATGTGAAATCTCTCATCCAATCTATCAAAATTATTATCAAGGATTCAACTAGGTCACATGGATTCTAAAACTACAACTTATCTTAATTGGAACATTCACAAATTCATCTATCATCAAAACCCTATCTTTAACCTCTACTCCTAAGCCTAATACATAGAGATATTAGGCTAGGGCTCGATCAAACTCTACCAACATGAAGAAAAAACTAACTAATTCCATTCAACTAATTTGCAAAGTTTTTCACTGGTGGAATGGGTCACTATTCCATTTTCTTGATCACACCCTCTTAATCTAGGGTTTCCTAACGGTTTTCACCAAATTGGCTCTAACTCCCCTTAAAATTTATGAAATTAGATCAAATCAAAACCAAAAAATATTAAATTCACCCCTCCATCAATTCCAATGCACTTTAGATCATTTACACATAGTACGGAGCCATACAAAGTTTTGTAGCAACAAAAATACTCAAGAAGTTGTAGAAAAATAGATATTTCTTATTGTTTGATCATAAAAAATAACTGCAAAATTTTACCTCGAGCCTTTCAAGGAATATTTAAAAATTTTCAACAACAAACCAATGGTTCCAAACTACCTTTTGAATATGTGACTATTCAACTTCCAATATAAGCCAAAAATGCAAAGTTGCATTACAACTTTTGCAACATTTACAAAAACATGACAACTTTATCTAAAACTGACCCCATGAGACTAAAAACATTAGATATGGTCTAAATAGACCTTATTAAAAACCAAAACATGACTGAAACACAAAAATTGAAGATTGGACCCTATTTAGATAATGAAAGCTAGGTACCCCTGCACCATACACCTGGGGAGAACAAAATCTCAAGCTCCACTTAAGATCAGATCTTGCACTATGGTACCATGTTTCTTGATATCTTCCTTTGTCATCCAAGTTACATCCTCCATTGGAAGGCCTTTCCACTTCACTAGGTACTCCTTATACACCTTGTTCCTTGTCCTTTTAGCTTCCTTTGTGTCCAAGATACATTCAAGCTTCAATGGTTGACTAGGTGGTAAGTCTTTAACCTAATCATTGTCTGGATCTTCTGATGTACCTACACATGTTCCTACAATCACAGATCCTTTAAAAGGATATAGGTTAGAAACATTGAAAATTGCAGAGATAGCCACTCTAGGAGGGAGTTCTATCTCATAGGAATTTGCACCAAATTTGTGGATCACCCTACATGGCCCAAAATTCTTCATCTGTAGCTTTGAATACTTCCCCTTTGGTAGCCTTTCTTTCCTCAAATGATCCAACACCAAGTCTCCCACTTTGAACTGAACTTCTCTCTTCTTCAAATCTCCATGTTGCTTGTATTTTTCAACACTCTTTTGAAGGTTTTCTTTCACTTGATGATGTATATATTTCATGGCCACTGCAAATTCTTCTCCTTCAACACTCCTCTCCATACCACTCAAATCTCTAAGCTCAAAAACTCCCCTTGGCTACAATCCATATACAATTTCAAATGGGCTCTTTCCAACACTCCTATTGATAGAGTCATTATATGCAAACTCAGCTTCGGGAAGAATTAGATCCCATTGTTTTGAATGTTATTTTTTCAAACATATGAGAAGATTCCCAAGGATCCTATTGACAACTTCAATCTAACCATTTGTTTTTGGATGATAGGTAGAGCTAAAGGTCAAGTTTGTTCCCAACTTTTTCCAAGGGGTTCTCCAAAAGTGACCCACAAACTTACTATCCCTGTCAAAAAAAATTGTTAATGGTAATCCATGAATTCTAACCACCTCCTTGAAAAACAACCCTTCAATGTAAGAGGCATCACTTGTGCTTTTACATGGTATTAAATGTGCCATTTTGCTAAACTGGTCTACAACGACAAACACACTATCAAACCCTCTCTGAGTTTTAGGTGACCCCAACAAAGAATCCATGTTGATGGATTCCCATGGCCTATTTGGAATTGGAAATGTATGGTAAAGACCTGAATTTTTACTACAACCCTTTTCTTTTTGGCAAACAACACACTTTTCAACAAATTTTCTATTGTCACTTTTCATCTTGGGCCAATAGTAATACCTTCTTACCCGCTCCAAGGTTTTTTCCACACCAAAATGACCCCCTAAGCTACCACAATGCTTCTCTTTAATCAAATTAGTCCTGATAGAACATTTGGGAATACACAATTGGGCACCCTTAAACAATAATCCTTCTTGAATCAAGAAATCAGAGTTGTCTTCATAAAATGAACCATTAAATTGAATGCAAGAAGCATTGATATCTTTGAAATCATCATCTCATTCATACATAGCTTTCAAAGCATCAATACCTACACTTTGGAGTTGAATTTATTGAACCAACATTTGTCTTCTACTCAAAGCATCTGCCACCTTGTTTGACTGCCCCTTTTTGTGTTTTATGGTGAAAGTGTAGCTATGTAGGTACTCCACCCACTTCACATGTATGTGGCTAAGTTTGTCTAGTTGTTTAAGAAACTCAAAAAATGATTGTTAGTAAAAAAAATAAACTCTTTAGGAAGGAGAGAGTGTCTCCACTTTTTCAATGATTGAACCATGGCATACAATTCCAAGCCATAAGAAGAATACTTCTTCTTTGCTTCATTAAGTTTCTCACTGAAAAATTCTACAAGTCTACCCTCTTAGCTCAAGACTACTCCAATTGCATACCCACTTGCATCACATTCAATTGTGAACACCTTGTTAAAACCTGGTAATGCTAAGATAGGCTCTTGTGCTACCCTTTGTTTCAAATATTGAAAGCTTTTTTCTACCTCATCAGACCATACAAACCTTTTCCTTTTATCCCCTTTGATTGTATCAATGATTGGAGATCATATATGACTAAATTCTTCACAAATTTTCTATAAAAGCTAGCTAGGCCATGGAAACTACTTACCTCACTAACTGAAGTTAGAGTAGGCCAATTGAGAATTGCTTCTACCTTGTTGGGGTCCATCTTCAAAATGCCTTTTGGAATTACAAAATCAAGATAGACGAAATCCTCCTTCATGAATTCACACTTTTTCAAATTGATCAATTTTTCTTCATTCAACCTCTTCAACACCATGTCCAAATGTTGCAAGTGTTCCTCTTTAGTATTACTAAACACAAGAATATCATCCAAGTAGACAACCACAAACTTACCTATGAAGGGTTTCAAAACTTCATTCATAAGTCTCATAAAAGTTCTTGGTGCATTTGAAAGCCCAAATGGCATGACAAGCCATTCATATAACCCCCTCATTAGTTTCATAGCTTCTTGTACACTAATGGCATTTTCCATTCCTTCTAATCACCAATAAGAATGTAGCTGGGATGGTTACTTCATATTTTGTGTATACATCCATTCATCTAAACTAGAGTTTCACCATTTTTCTCCCAAGTTGATTACTTCTATTTTCATGCCATGATCAAATGCTTTTCACATGGCCACCTTCAAGCCCTTGTTGTATCATTTACATCTTCCATCATTCAATTAATATCTTGCTTTTAATCACCACCATATGATTTGGGGTTTTGTTTCCTTTTAAATCACTTTAAAAATGTTGTCCAAAAATCATGTTGATTCACAACGAAGATGTGAAATCAAATAATAAAAATGTACCATGTGCCAACACCTTATTTGATTATCCTTCACCATATGTACGAACACATCACAATCTACCTTTATCACCTCTTTGTTGGGTCCCACCATATACTCTTCCTTGTGTCGAAGGGACTTCATCCAGTCTCACTAATGTACCTTGTAACCACATGTCATAATCTTATTCAACCTCAAGTTCATGCTTTAAGTTATCCACCTTTTTGTCCTTGCCATTTGTCACAATCTTGCTAGCCTATGGGATCAAACTGATTCAACACTTCCAATCAACGGGGTGGTCGGTTGTTGTCACCTATTAGCATGACGTCATTCTCCATTTTTCGTGACTTTCCAATTGCTCTCCTTTGGGAGTTGGGAGTCTCTAATCTCCCTTATCTTATGCTTTGAGTGCAACATCAAGTACAACAAGCAATCTTGACCCCTTATGCTTTATTCTCCTTTTACTCCTATCAGGATTTTTCCATCAGCCTCATCCTTTACCACTTACCTCCTTTCACATTTATCGCAAACCATAACTCATGCCCGTGAAACTCCAAAGTACGAAACACCAAATTTTCATTGACCTTGTCAGATATCAATGTTTACGCATACAACTTACTGGTTTCCAAAATTTATGGTAAGGCTTAAGCCTTCCTACCAACCCGCAAAAACTGAAGCATTTTTGGTGGTCACAGGTCGCTCTTCCTATTTAACACATACCTTCCAAATAGCTAAGGCATAAGCCTTAAAACCAACTTGAAAGTTACCAAAACCATTTCAAGGTTCAGAGGTCAAGGTTCCTCCATGCCTTCTCCCATAAACATAATGTTAAGGCATAATCCTTAACCCTAATTCCTGATTCCCAACACCTTCAACATACTATAAGCCTTAAGTCCGAAGTCTAAAGCTCGATCAAACTTAGCTAAAAATGACCAACTCTTTCTCTACTTAGAAAGTAGTATGATTAATCCCAAGGCCCAAGGCTTGAAACTTCTACAATTATTCAACACTTGTACAAATTCTTCAAACAACCTTCCTTCTTTAGCAAGCGATACATAGTAAGCTTGAGATTTGAGACCCAAACTTCAACAATCTCTTCACCACTTGCACAACATCTCCAACACAACTTCAAAATTTGACATCAATGACACTCAATGCCAGTCACCTCACTAATATGATCAATTCTATCTCTCCTCTGATCCCTTTTTGACATCAATGACAACAATATTCGAACACAGTTGAATCTGAAAATGTTGCAGAGGACAAGGGAAAGGCTGTGAAAGTTGTTGAGGATTCTAGTGAATCTTTCGGATCCTCTAGGGATCCCTTGAAGAGTCTTTTGAGCATGTAGCTTAAATTTCAACCTTCATCCCAATTGCTACATTTTTTGATGAAACAAGGAAATGTGGACTTGGAGAAGATATCTCCCATCCACAAACTTCAACTATGAGACATGTTCCATGCATCTAAAAGAAAGGAAATAATTGAAACACACCAGAAAAGTAGAGAGCTTATGGAATAAGCAGTTAAGATATTGCAAGAGACCATACCCTGATAAAAAATAGACACCACTCTCTCTAGTATGGAAATTCGCAAACTACTAATTGATTCTTTCAAAAAATATACATCTATTCTAAAGGAAGAAGTTGAGAAAGAAGTGGAGAAAAGGTTAAGTGATAAGAAGATTTGGAGATAACTGAAAAATGTGCAATTGTACAAAAAAATTCTTTGAATTGTTGATGGATGTAGAAGTGTGTGTTGATGAGGCTAAGGCACTATACCAGTACAACATGAAGTGGCCTAGAGCCACACAATGCATAAGAAAGGAGATGGAATCCATTGAGTCCCAAATCAAAGTTGCCTCTAGTGCATATGATCCAACTATTGAACTCACCAGAGAGATAAGGAACACAATTGAAGGCATGCACAAGAAGTTCTTCCAACTAAAAAATCAAAAAGAACATATCACCCTATAGTTTGGAGAGGTAAGGGATCTGGTCAATCCAAAACTTGTACTTATTTCAAGGGATCTTCTCAGTTCAAACAAAGCTAAGAAGATGAATCTGATACCTACTATTTTTGAAGAGGGAGAGGAATTATTCCTTGAGCTTGAAATGTAGAACATGTTTCTTACAGAAGCCAAGAGAGAATGGGAACTTGGTAGGAAATCCTAGGAAGATCAACCGAAGAAGTTACAAGTGTCAACCACCTTCGATTGACTCATTCTTTATCTTTTTATAAATTTATGTTCAAATTCTTTATATATATGCAGACAATATAAAGAAAAAATTTAGTATCTTTTTGGTTTTTGCTTCAGTACATGACTCTGGGGGAGTCAATTCATTATTTTTCCAATTGTATATATGACTACATCATTCAAGGGGAGTTCTGGTAAGAGTCAGAAAAATAATTATATAGGTGCCCTTTTCCCTTGATGTCAAAGGGGGGGGAGTATTTTTGGAGTTTTTGGCATGTTGCCATAAAAAAAAAATGGGGATATTGTTAGAAGTTTGGGGAGATTGTTGAAGTTTGTCATTGACGATGTTGTTTGGCAACATGAGCATGGATGGTTCATAACGACATGATAAAGTGTTTTCACTGATTTCAAAATTATTGCAGATCATTTTGATTAATCCTAATAGGTTTTTGAGGTGTTGTGGAAGACATTTATGCAAGTTGAGTTGTCCAGAAAAATTAGTTGCATAGAAATTTGACTGTGTGTCAAATTTGCTAGTTCAATGTAACATTGCATCAATTTTTGGGTCCACACCACTCCACCAACAAAGATATCACTATGTGCAAGTCTAACATTAATTTGGTGGATGTTAGATGCACCTAAATCCAAGATTTCATCTTCTTTGGATAAGTAGTTTGAGAGATATGAGTAATTTAGTTTGGCCTAGTATATTATAGTCATTTCTCTATACAATGTGTTTGTGTGGGAGAATCCACACTTCTCCACAGATGAGTTTTTGGCCTTACAGTGTTAAATATAAGTTTCCATAAGTAAATTGAGAATGGATTCTAGATGGTATTAAGTTTTTAGGTCCATGTTTTGAGATGTGGATACATAGATGAAGGTTTTTGCATTTAGGTCTTATGTGAAGTCAACCTAATATGTTTGAAGGTATGTGAAGGATAAATATGTATTGCTATATTATGTGGGATCTATTATAGGTACATGATGACCTATCTTAAGGTGTTTTGAGATTTGAATTGTGGTGTGTGCTATGGATGATAAGTTTTGCAGTTGATAAGTTACATTTTGAGTATTACATCTAATTAGGATGACCTAATTGATGTTATACTTGATGTGGATATATGCTAGATTATATTCAGTGTTTTTGAAGTATGGAATATGACATGTATTATGTGTGATGTGAATTTGAGCAGAGCATTGTGAAATTAAGTTGTGAATGTTAAGTGTAAGATTGGAATTATGTGAATGAAGAGTGAGGAAGAGTGTTAAATTAGAATCAAATAAAGTTTGTTATTGTGCTTCAATGGAATTGTAATTCATGCATGCATAAGATGCAATTGTAATAGTTCAAAAATAGGTTGTGAGTCACCATCTCTCTTCTTTATTTTTCTCTATGGATAGTGAGTCCACTTGGATAGTTAGTCCACCTACGGTGAGCATTTCTATAATATATTATAACTGGCTATAATTTATTGTGAGATAACCCTCACTGTGATTTTTCTCATTTTGGGTTTTCCATGTAAAAAATCTTGGTGTTCATGTGTTATGTGATGTTGTGAATATTTCATGCTTTCTTTCCTTACTACAGTTGAATACACATTAGTCATTATATTTTTAATGTTTGAATGGTTTAAGAGAATATTGATTCACCACCCCCTCTAAGTATTCTAGGTGTTCAATAAAATGCATGTGACAAGCATAGGAAACTAGCTAACATGTATGTATATCTACCAAAAATATATATCATTTTTCCATTCTACCTAGGGATGTTGAATAATTGAATGGATATTGATTGCAAAAATGGGTATTCATTAACAAGTTTCCAAGGGTTTTCCTTGAAAAAGGGGTTTCCATTTGATATGCAAAGTTGTTTATGTGCTTTTCTATGGAGATTTTTGTAATTTTGTAATTTTAATGTTCAATCCAGAACTATCACAAATGAGGAAAGTTGTCCAAATTTAGCTCATTTGTGACTAACCAATTTGGTTGATACATGTTCAGCTATGAATGTCCTCACACAAATATGAGGTTTGAAAACATGATGTAATTTTTCAACTACACTTAATGGCATGGACCAAGCTTCAAGGTGGATATTTAAACCTACACAACCTGTGTGATAATAAAAAAATGCATGCTTCATAACACATTGTTTTTTTCAACCTCCACATCACAACATACCCTAGCCCTTGTGGTTTTTAAGCCCATATATGTAGGTGTGCATTAAAAATAGAAAGAACACCAATTTCTTGCCATTATTGGCAATAATGAATAAAGTTGTTGACATTGGTGAACATTGTGTAGTGTAGGTTTGGAAACACATTGTGTTTTGAAGCCTAACTTTACTTATACCCAAGCTTTGTACAAATGTATAGATGTGGTTCTATTTTATCAAATAACATATTTCTCATTAAAGGAAGACTCTATTAATCATCAATCTATAGTGTACTTCATAGCATCCACTTGACAGTGTAGGTGGCATAAGAATCTATATAGTTGAAAAAACATTATGTTTCAAAAGCTCTAAAATGGGCAACAAGGAATACTCATATTTGTAAAGAGGCTTCTACATTGCAAAACACATTGTGTTTATAGAAATTTTGCATTGTGTTTATAGAATAACAAATCCATTACAAAATTTAGGAAGCCTAATGGCCATTTGTGTGTTATTATGGCCTTACCTTAGTAGTTTGTATGATATATAATACTGGGTAAAATTAATTACAATAACAATGTTCCTTAATCATAACCTTATGAAAACCCAACTACGCAAAGATGCTTCACAACTGAACAAAGGTACATAATTTAAATGGAGAAATACTTTAATGTAAAATGATAAATATTATGTTCTTTTTGTTGGTGTAGTTTTTTATTTTCCTCGTGGGTTAATTTATTTTCCCTTAGTCCTGGGTTTTTCCTACACTTAATTAAGCATGCTTAAGATAATAAAGTGAGTTTATTACTAGGAGATAAGTGTGTGGTGTCCCCTTCCTTAAAGGGTGGAACCAATTTCCACTTTTGGTGGTCCATCTCCACTTTTTCTGGTTGATTCCTATTGGTTAGATTTACCACCTACCTCCTCTCCTAAGTTCTATATAAATTCACTATCTAGCTTGTATTTGTATACTCTTGTAATACTCTTGCATCTATTCATGCATATTTGCATTGTATCAACATAAAATCTCTCAATGCATTCTATCATATTGACATTATATAATCTATCAAATTCTTGGTTTGCATTCTCATATTTTTCCAGTTTATGTAGCTTTCATTTTCTCTTAAAAAGCTCCTTGGGTTATTCTATCTATTTCAAATTTCTAACATGGCATCAAAGCTTTTATTTTGAGAAATCTATGTTCTTAGATTCTTGATTGAGAGATTGAGTTTCTTGTAAAAATCTTGTAAATTCTTGTATGCTCTTCTCTTGTGTTTTTGAATGATTTGGAGAATCATAAAGGATTTGCAAAGATTTATTTACCTCTTTACTTTGCATATGTGTTTTGTGAGATTTAGGTGATTGCAACATTTTTGGTTATACTAGCAACATTTATGACTGATCCAATAGGTTCTGAAGGCTTGAGAAAGTCATATTTGGCTTTTGTTTCATCCAAATTGGAGATCATTTGACATAATTGTAGGCGGGGGTTTGAAGAAAACTATTTTTCATTGGAGTTGTTTTGTTTCTTGCTTCAAAAATCTAGCTTCTACTAATTTGTGAGAAAAATGATTTTTGGGTTTTGTAGCCAGGATCGAAATCTCATCTGGGTATATTTTAGATTTTGCATATCTTGTATAGATCTGAAGATTTTTTTTTTTTCCAAAAAGCATCGCACATCTTTTTTCTACCAGTTGAAGGTTAAAAAAAATCATTTTTTCATCTTTTGTTTGTTGGATCAAAAAATGATTTATGGGTTTTGTTCTTAGCATCAAAATATTTTTGGGTTTCTATTATTGTCTATAAATAGTGAGTATATTTTCTAGAAATCAAATCAAAAGTAAAACTTTTTGTTAGAAAAAATTGTTTCCTGAAGGGCTAAATTCAACCAATTTTTCAAAATTTCATATCTTTTACTTTGGGTGTTGGATTTCAGCAAATAAGATATTGTCGAAAATCTAGAGATGATCACTTTCCATCCACAAAGGTATTGAGAATATTTTTTGCCATTTTGTACTAGATATTTCAGGTTGACGTTGTCTTGTGCAAATTTCTTCAACACGCCATAACTTTTGCCCTGATGCACTTATTTTTAGAAACGAATAGGTATTGGAAAGGTCTTGAAGAGCACTATACAACCATAAGGCTATTTTTTCAAGATTTTGTCTCAAGTTCATTTTGTATCAGAATTTGTAATTTTGACTATTTTTAGCCTATTGAGCATTGTTCTTGGAAAAGGCTTTGTAAACGAACTAAATTATAAAGTTCCAACCTTATAATATTTTTGGGGGGGTGGGGGCGATCTTTGATACTAGTGAAAAGGGTGGGAGTGTATTGATGTTCTTTCTTTTGGTGTTCTTTTGTAATAATCTGATGATTGTATCATGGGTTTTTCTACTCATCCTTTTGTGATAGTTTTGGATAAGGCTAATTATGAGTCTTTGAAAAAGGCATTTTAACCCATCTCAAATGGAAATTTTTTTTTCCTTACTTTTATGGACTGATGCTTGAACCAGACACACCTGATAAGAAGAATGTTTGGGGTAATAGAATTGATCATGTAATAGGAATAATTGGTTGTCATGTTGATTATGACACTTTTTTTTTGTCTATAGTGGGTATTGAATGCCCCCGCACAATTTGGACCAAGATTTGGGAGATGTTTGGAGAGCCTCATGTTTCTCCATTCCCAAATGATCCTATTGTAGATTGCCTCATTCCACTTGATGATGTAGATAATATACCCTATGATGATGATGCTTTAGAGGAGCTTAAGTATTATGAACGTCTTGAACGTTCAAATGACACACATACTTCTCTTGCTTCTCATCCTCATGTTGATATTACATTAACATCACCTATTGTAGATTCAGATTCCAGATATGCTTCTTCGAGAGCCTCTAGTGATTCATTGTAGTACAGGATCAATTATGTCTTTTAGATTCAATTCATTGGGACCAATTTCTACTAGACATCTTTTATTTGTTTGTAGAGTCCCTCATCTTGGATCTAGATTACACTATTGAGGACATACATCTTCTCTTTGAAGACCACTCTTTTGTCCTTGCATCTACTATTGCTACTTCAGAGTTTAGAGTTTCTTCTTTGAAATCTTCCAATGACTTCTTGCAGCAAGATATCTATTGTCTTCCTGATTCAGCTTGGGATGATATCTTGACAAGAGTTTTAGACTTGTTTATGGAGACATATATTACACATTTGGGAGACACTATTGATTGTATTCATCTTCTCTTTGATGAAGATGATTATTTTTTAGTTGTTGTGAGGGATCACTCTGACCCTCTTATTCATGGTCATTCATTTCATTTTGACATGAGTGTGGATACTTTGGATCAACATTTAGAGAAGACATCTTCAGAGGAGATACTTGACTCTTTGACTTGTGTTCTACATTAGTCTCTAGGAGATCTTGATTTGTCATCTTCAGCAGTGTGGTCTAGAACACCTAATTTGATTGTGAAAACTTTTAGTGCATCGACATGGGGATACTTGATCCGACTTCAGAGACCTCATACATCTTGCACTTTCTCCCTACATATTCCTTTTAGGACTTGGGAGATAGTGTGCATACACCTGTGGTTGTGTTTCTTACTAAGCGGAGGAATGTTGTTCGATGATCGTGGACTATCTTATCCATCTAGTTTCAAGCATCAACCATTGGATCTCTTCCTTGGGGGCTACTTAGTCATCTTCTTCTCACTATATTCTGGGGGGTTTTCTCTCTCTACTTGTGTGAGGGCTTCTTCTTCTTTGGGGGAATTTGATATGTACATGGGTACCTAACATGGCCTCATTTTCCTGGACCCATCATGTCTTCCATCCTCCTAAGTTGTGCTTAAGGGGAGTTGTTGGTGTAGGTTTTTATTTTTGTAGTGGGTTAATTTATTTTCCCTTAGTCCTGGGTTTTTCCTACACTTAATTAAGCTTTCTTAAGATAATAAAGTGATTTTATTACTAGGAGATAAGTATGTCATGTTCCCTTCCTTAAAGGTTGGAACCACTTTCCACTTTTGGTGGTCCATCTCCACTTTTTGTGGTTGATTCCTATTGGTTGGATTTTCCACCTAGCTCCTCTCCTAAGTTCTATATAAACTCACTACCTAGCTTGTATTTGTAAACTCTTGCAATACTCTTGCATCCATTCATGCATATTTGCATTGTATCTATTCATCTTGGAAGCTCTTAATACATTTTGTCATATTGACATTGCATAATCTCTTAAAGTCCTGGTTTGCATTCTTATGTGTTTCCAATTTATGTAGCTTTGATTTTCTATTAAAAAGTTCCTTGGGTTATTCAATATATTTCAAATTTCTAACACTTTTGAAAATATATTTGATCTAATTACGAAGGATTCAAAGGTTCTTGTTCTATTTTGGGAGATAAATCATACCAATGTAGTGTTGGAGAAATCATCCTAAAATTAACACAAATCAATTATGAGGATAATTAAAAGGATGTAGTATCATTGTTCATAGTTTTTTTAAGAATTTCCCATGTAACACTCACACTTCAAGGAGGAAACATCCTTCATGTAAAATTTTGGGATATAATAGTCACACAATAATGTAACGTTTATATTATTTAAATTAAATTGTAAATTGTTTGCATTCCCCATAGTAAGCATCTCATCTATAAATAAATAAAAACTTCTAAATGTAAAATAAAATTTGGAAATTTAATTATCTAGTACACTTGTAATTCAATCTATGACATCTAGAATCACCTATATTTAGTGCAGAGGCTTCACATCTCCTGAAGCATCCTTCTCAATCCACCTACCCTTGTTTTATTCAATTTTGTTTCCTCACCTATATCAACCACTTGGAGGAAGAAAAGTGTTTGTGATAGATTAAGTTAGAAAATTAAAGACATTTGGTGATGCAAAGAATTCATTTTATTCCAAATTTGACCAATATTAGATTATATGTTGTGCTAACTACAACATGCTAGCTTTAGAGACAATAAAAAAAATTAAATTGTACAATGGGAATTTAATTTCCAATTTAACCTATCGCTAACACTATTAATATATATCAACAATTATATCTTCCATTTTTTCCATTCTATTGGAACTATGAAGCACTGAACGTTCATTTGGATATATGAAAAACTCATCTCTCCTAGCATATGACAGAGGCCATAACTTGTAATAATTAATAAGGGTAGAGAAGATAGACAAGAAAGATACCACGTACCACTATCAATTTTTTTTTATATCATTACTTGTAAAGACAACTAAAAAATATAGACTATTGCAAGAAACATTGATTGTAAATCATGGTGTGCATAAGTTATGCAAGAATAAGGGTAAACAAGTCAATGAAAACCTTGGTGGTAACCTTGATTGACCAAAAAATAGTAGCTAATATTCTGAAAAAATACATCAAACATAGGCATGATAACATAAAAAAACACATCAAAATAGACATAAAAACATACATAGAAACATACATAACATGATGGGACATAGATTGTGGGGCTCGCCAAGACGGGGGATAAAAGTGAAAAAAATAACAAACAGGAGGAAACATTATGGTGGTGAAAGCAAGGAGATAATGACACTGTTAGATTGTGTTTCCTGCATTGTGGGTAGGATTTTCACCATAAAACTCAACAACCTAGTCGCTTGCACAAGAATCTATCCCATTCTATGGATTATGTGCACCCATAGGAATTGCAGGCTAATGCGAATAAGACATGTATTGTCAATTGTAATAAGTATTTTTTTTTTAGAACATGTTTTTAAATATGATAATGCAAAAAATAATTGCATGTTGGAAAAAACTCTATGTTATGAGTTATTTCATTATTCATTTTTGAACCTAAAGGGTGAAGAGCATGAGGAGGAGTTGCAGGTGGGGGATACATAAAACTAACAAAATTGAGTTGAGGGGTGACTAACCAATTGGGCTCTTACATGTAGAGGGTTTTACAAGAGTATGTCAATTGTATGTTTAATAACACCAAGTGTTTGCAACTTGCACTTTTATAAAATATTATGAATGTAATCAAAACCTTTTCTGATTAACACAATAACAACCCAATTGGTTTGTCACCCCTCAACTCAATTTGATTAGAAACCCAATGTTTTCCAACATGTAATTATCTATATAGACAATATGAACATAATGAGGAACTTTTATTTAGTACACAATAAGAATGTAATGAATTTCACCTTCAAAATTTATGCATACCACATTGAATGAGATAGATAAGAGATAATTTATTGACTGAAGAGATTCTCACTGATGTTGAGAAGTTGACGAAGGTGCATGTGCAGTATGCACAATGGGAAAATGACAACACAAAACTCAGGCAACAAGTACGAGAAAGTATGTAATGAAAAAGGAATCTACTCTAAAAACACTTGAAAAAGAAGCAGACCAAGGTGAATGAGATAGATAATGTATTGACTGAAGAGATTATTCCTACTCTTGAGAAGTTGATGAAGGAGCATGTTAGTATGTGCAATGGGTAAATAGTAATGCATAATCAGAGGTAGTAGGTACTAGAATGCATGAAATGAAAAAGGAATCTTATTTGAAAATACTTGGAAAAAAAGGAGAATAGAGTGAGTGAGATAGTTAATGTATTGAATAAAGATATCCTTTGTTCTCTTGAGAAGTTGAGGAAGGTGAATGTGTAGTATGTGCAATGGGAAAATGGAAATGAAAAACTGGAAAAACTGAAGAGATTTTGTATTGCACAAGAATTTGTGCAAGAAAATAAAGTGAAAGATGATGCTATAGGTGGAGTTGAACAAGTGAATTCAAATATTCTTGAACATAAGAATTCCATAGAACACATAGAATTGGAAATGGATGGAAAGAAGGCAACATGAGATGTTAGTGCAAAAAAGAGAATCGGTTGGGTGGAGACATGAATGTCCTATGTGAAAAGGTAAACAAGTTTTGTAAACAACTTATTAAAATGAAACATCTACATTCTCTAATCAGAAAGACACTCTCAAAGATGAGAAAAAAGTGGTTGTAAAGCTACATAAAATTACTGAAGATATTGCAAAATCTATCCAAGAAATGGATGGTACTATCCTGAGTAATGAGGGAGCATTTTCTCAAAATCTTAAAGTAAAATATACAAAAAATAAGTTAGAAGATAATAAAAAGGAATACCAAGGGGTGTTAACAGGTAAGAGCAGTGGGGATGAGGAAAAATGTATGGATGGTCAACTTCCAAATACAAAAGCATTAGTTGGAATCACAGAAGTTGAAGCAAAACAACATAAGACTACAATTAACCACTTAGAAGAGGAATTAAAAGATAAGAAGATTTTATCATCAAAAGAAAAGGATATTACTTAATGTTGTTGAGAGATTAGGAAATGAGCATTTGCAAGAATTTGAGGGCATTCAAAATTTGAAGTCTAATATCATGCACCTTGAGGATCAATTACTAAATGCTTAACTTACCAGTAATGATCCTATAAGGCATATTGAAAGATCAAAAGTGAAATGTGTTGTTGCAAAACTTATAAAAGTTTAAATTACATGAATGGTAAATATTGAAGGTTCCTTTCATTACACTCTTGTTGTGTAAATAACAAGAGGTTTTAATTACATTAATATTGTCTTCCAAAAATGAAAGTTGACTAGGTGTTATAAAACCTACAACCCACACACTGTCATAAAACCCTCTACACATAACAACTTGTTTGGTTATTCACCCCTCTGCTCAAATAGGTTAGAATTTATGACATGAAAAAGGAAATAGTTGTAAAAACACTTGAAAAGAAGTAGACCAAAGTGAACAAGATAGATAATGAATTGACCAAAGAGATTGTTCTTACTAATGATAAGTTGAGGAAGGTGTGTGTGCAGTATGTGGAATGGGAAAATGTTAATGCCGAAGTGGATAAACTCAAGAGGTTTTGAATTGCACATGAATTTGTGAAGAAAAAGAAAGTGAGAGATGATATTATAAGTGCAGTTGACCACATGAATTCAAACATTCTTGAGCATAAAAATTCCATGGAACAAATACAAGTGGAAATAGATGATAAGCAAAAAGTGATTTAAGATGTAAGTGCAGAAAAAGAGATTTGGTTGGGTGGAGACATGAAAATATTATTTCAAGAGGTAGACATGTTTTGTAAAGAAATTTTTCAAATAAACATCTACATTCTCTAATCATAAAGACACTCAAAGCTAAGAAAAAATTGGCTGCAAAGCAACATATAAGTATTCAAGACATTCAAAACTATATCCAATTCAGTTTTTACATGTAGAGGGTCTTACAACAGTATGTGGGTTGCAAGTTTCATAATGCCTAGTGTTTTCCAACATGAAATTATATATAGACATCATGATTATAATGAAAACCTTTAGTTTGGTAGATAGTAAGAATGTAGTGAAGTTCACCTTCACAATTTATAGCAACTCTTACTTAAACTAAAAATTGCATTTCAAGTTTTTCATATGATTTTTAAAATAAATATAGAATATAATTGTAGGTTGGAAAACACAATGTGATTTTCCATTTATTTCATTTTTTATGTTCAAAGCTAAGTGGTGGAGAGCATGGGGGGGAGTTGCAGCTAGGGGTTACATAAAAACTAACCAAATTGAACTAAGGGGTCATGACTAACCAATTGGGTTGTTATGTGTAGAGGGTTTTACAACACTGTGTGGGTTGCAGGTTTCATAATAGCCAATGTTTTCCAATTTCATTACATTCTTACTATCTAATTCATAAAAGGTTCTCTAGACATTCACAAAACAAACCAAATTAAGATGAGAGGTGACTAACCAATTGGGTTATTACTTGTAAAGGTTTTTAAAACATAGTGTGGGTTGCAGGTTTCATAACACCCCATTTTTTACAACCTAAAATTTTACAAAATAGTATGAATGTCTTGAAAATATTTTGTTATTTTGATAGTATGAATATAATGAAAGGCACCTTCAAAATTTATAACAAGTCTTATGTAGAGTAAAAATTGTGTTCCAATTTCTTCATATGATCCAAATATACATGCACAGTATGATTGTGGAATGGAAAAAAAAGTGGGACGTGAGTACATGATTTATGAAACCTCCAACCCACATAATGTTATAAAACCCTCTACACACTAAAGCCAAATGAAAACCCTTGGAAACCTATTAATGAAAAACCATTGTCACAATGAATACCTATTCAATTCTTCATAGTCCCTAGGCAGAATGGAAAAATGGCATATATTTTTGGCAGATATGCATACCTAGAAACTAGTTGATAGTGCCTCTCACATGTGTTTTGGTAGGTAGAATGGACACTCTGTTTCTCCCTTTGAACCCTTACAACTCCCTTCTGAGCTCGCCAACAACCTTGAAAATGAGAATGTCAAAAATGGTGATATTATAGGTAAGTAACCTTCAAAATGAGAATGTTGAAAATGGCAACATTATGGGATTTATGTGGTTTCTCTACACATTATTCCACTACTATTTCAATTGCAGAAAATATGTGTCAGTATTATTCCCACAATGGGTTGTTAGTTATTTCATTTGGCTTCCTCCAAAAGTTATGTGTTGTGAGAACATTAAAATGGAAAAATTTAAAAACCCTCAACACAAAAGCACATAGATGACTCTACATTTCAAATGAAAACCCTTAAGCCAAATGAAAACCCTTGGAAACCTGTCAATGAAAACCCATTCTCGCAATGAATACTTGTTCAATTCTTCACAATCCCTAGGAAAAATGGAAAAATGGCATATATTTCTAGCAGATATACATACCTGCTAGGTAGTTGTTCGTGCATGTCAAATTTGTTTTGGTAGGGAGAGTGGTCACTCTGCTTTGGCCTTCGAATGCCTACAATTCCCTTCAGGGCACCCCACAACCTCCAAAATGTAAATGTAAAAAATGGCAACTATGGTGCGAGTGACTTCTAACCTAGGAATGCAAAACAACAATGAAAATTCAAGGTAGAAGACACAAACAAAACACTCAAGATTGGCCTAGTTGAATCTAAACAAACACACAAGAAATCAAAATTTTTTACCTTGTTTAGATTGATAAATTTGGTTGGCCCTTTGGTTGCTTGTTATGTGTGCTCCTTGGTGGAAAAATGGCTTAAAAACCTAGTGCAAAATGTAGCTAAGATGATGATGGGTGCAATGGAGATTGTGGGTATTGTGAAAGATGCAAGATGAGAGCTCAATGGATGCTACAACAATGGAGGATGCTTGGATAGGTGTATGTTTGCTAAGTGTGCTTGGTTGATTGTAAAAGTGGATGGATGCAAATGAGGTAAAATTCCACCATTTTTAGGGGAAATGCCTCTAAATGATGGAGGGCTAGGATCAAGCCAAGATGGACAAGATCAAGGGTTGAGGTGAGTTGAGAACTCACAAGCCCTCACATCTTGACATGTGGTAGGTGAGATGGAAAGAGGGAGATGATATGGACATGACATGGAGGTACTACATAGTACCTTGGGATTGGAAAAGATCTCATAAAGGAGGTCCTTGTCCACATGTGGGTGAGAGGACATGTGAGGAATTCAAAATTACTCAAAAATCCTCATGGGGATTGGAGAAGGAATTTTAAATTCCTTAAAATGCATTGAGAAAATAAATGTGAATTGAAAATTCACATAGGGAAAGGGTTTCCTTCTCCAAAAGGAGAATTTATTTAATGTAGTTGACTTAGGACACATGCCATAAATGGCATGGGGATTAGGTTGACCTAATTAAGTGATTAAGGTTGTGCAAACATATGATTAGACGAATTAATGATAGATTAGAGACAAGTGGGAGATTATGGAGGATGTGACCCTAATGATGATTAGGGGTGTGCACATCTTAATTACAGATTAATCAAATTAACCTAGATTATAGAGGATTATGGAGGATGTGACATGAGGAGAGAAAAAGGGATGAATTAAAAATAGATTTAATTCATAAAGGCTTAAGTGACTAAATTAAATAAATTGGGATACTTATTTAATTTAGAGATGAAAGGGGGGTAAGGTATTAAATTGATTTATTAAATACCTTAGGACATTAGGCTACAGGGAAATATTAATTAAATAATAAATTATTTAATTAATGCGGATGAGGGATGCAGGATAGAGGAATAAAAAAGGGGTGACTTTGACCATACAGGGGTGGTAAAATTCAGGTGTCTACATTTTTACCCTCTTTGAAATACTGTTAGAATAACAGTGTTTCAAAGAAAAATAAAATATAGACGACTCAATAGAAGAAAAGAATGTTAGACAATGCCCCAATGTTGCAAGGAAGCAAATAGGACTGAAGAATAGAGGAAAATGGTAGGGTATTCCCCCTTAAGAGGGTGAATGGGGAAGAAAAGGGGCCCTGTGCAACTTCTTGATATGGAGAAATGGAGGGTACCACATGATAGAGCATGAAAAACCATGAAGAATGACTTTTGAATGGAGAAAAATGGATAAACGAGGTTCAAATGGCAGCTCACAGAAGAAAAAGCGTCAAGGAATTAATAAAACGTTAAATAAAGGGTAAAAATTACCCAAAATTTAAAAGGCTAAATAGCTGCAAAAGGTAAAATTATAAATAGTGAATTTGAAAAATTACTATTTACCTTTTGCATACTTGGTAGCTGACTAGATGAGAGAGAGAGAGAGAGATAAATTGAGTGACAAGGATAGCTGACGAGAACGATGACGAGGGATTCATGGAAGATGAGCTGATCCACTAAGGCGAGGAGGTGCGCTAGTTTTATTACTATCGAGTGGTACCATTCTAGGTAGGGTTCCAAATCCCGCTTTGTGATTTTGATTTAAATTTTTAAGCATATTTTTAATTGAGGATTGGGTAGATTTAGGACACGGATTTTCCATGTATGGGCGAATTTGCTCATCCAAAAGGAAAATTCACTTCTCCAAGAGGGCTGGCGAGGGAAGGGGTGAGAATGCACTCTATAGGGGCGAATGCACTAGGGGAGGGGCAATTTTGAAATTACCTCTCTAAGAAAAGGGGTGGGATTGCACAATGCAGGGGAAAATGTGCATCAAGATAGGCAAATGCAAATTTGTTGAAACTAGAAAGAGGCGAGCACAATTTCGCCAAAAGGGGAAATAGGCGGATTCAATTCGGCCTTTTGGGGGAAAAGGGCGAGGGTGAATTTTCCACTCAGGAAGGAAAAGGCACAAGGGTGGATACAAAATTTCCCCTCGGGGAAAAAGGCGAATGCAAATTCGCCAATGAGGAGAAGATAGGTGGATTCGTGCCTAGACAAGAAAGGGGTGGATTCATCGGGAAAATAGGAAAATTCACCAGAGGATGACAAAGAGGTGAGTATGATGGCTAGACAGGTGAATGCGCTGGGAAAGGGAAATGGGAAAATTTTCTTGACATAGAGGTGAATTCACCAAACCCGAGGAAGGGATGAAAAATGACAGGAAAGAAAATGAAATGTGAGAAAAATTAATAAATTGTTCTACATGGATGCAAAACTTCAACTCATTGCAGATGTAGGAGAGACATTCAGTAGTGTTGGAGGTGACGCGGGAGAGACATTCAACAACGTTGGAGGTGACACATGGGGCAATGAATTCCCATGGCCATAGATCTCTTGCATACCTGTTGGATTGCTACACATGTTGGGGTATCCCAACATCTGAGCACACCAGGGACTACTGACATTGTTGATGGAGAGATGGAGTTCAGAGACTTCAACATTCCATCTCCCAACAGGGGAGATGACAGTGATGTTAGAGGGCATCTGGAGGATTGTATGATTGCCCATCGAAGGGCACTTGGTCAGTTGGGCCTGCACTCGACCGATGGAGGAGAGCTTGCAGGCTATGTTTGGATTGGTGGAGCTGCCTATTCAAGGGAGGGAGCTAGATCTTGATGTTTTCTTGGGATTGCATGTGCCAGCCTTACCACTGTACCTTTGTGGTTTGATCAGCGGGATCATGTTGTCAAACAGGAGCAGATGCTTCTATAGCCTCAAGGTTATTAAGGTTGTTAGACACATTATAGAGAGGCGAGAGGGGGATTTTGCATGGGTAGCGTGTGTACTAGCATAGTAATACTGGGATATGCATGTTGTCTATTACAAATGAGCATTGATTGTCACCCATGTGACACTACTTCAAGTTTGGGCATGGGAGCATATCAGCATGGCTAGGCCATACATTTTGGTTGCTGGAGTGAGGGATGAGACACTGTCGGTTGCATATTGGTGGGGGATAGAGTGCGGCTTTAGGCTGTACTATCAAGTAGTGGGTGAGTTGGAGAGATGGCAGAGAAGACTAGATGGGATGAGATTAGAGGATATCACATGGAGACCCTACATGGCACAACAGTTCTAGGGCTAGAGAGATGATGACAGGAGATACAGGGGATATTTATTTTTTATCTACTATTTAATTTTATGGGATCTGTTCATTTTGGAGTTGCACAAACCAGATAGGGTCACCAAGTAGTTTGGGGTACAACAGGATATTCCTATAGGACTACAGAGGTTTCAGGGGATCACCAGAGAGCCGATAGCATTATGGGGGGAGCCAATCACAATAGATTATACATGGAAGATGTGGGACACTGTCCCATTGACACAATACCCCTGGAGAGGAGGGCCAATAGACACAAGCACTACTGTATGATACTCCATATGGTGGGCAGAGGGGAGACCTAAGTAGATCACCATAGTATAGTCAATTGTGGGGGCACTGGGATATGGATTTGATGACGAGAGGAGGCTAGCCATGAGGCAAAGGAGGAGGAGGAGGAGAGGGGGCCAATAGAGGAGGGAGGTGATGGACATGTGGAGGTGCCATAGGTAGGAGGAGAGGAGCAAGCCATGGAGGAGGATTCCCTAGAGGTGCATCCACTGGTGATGGTATCATATGTACCCCCACCACCTGAGGATCTCATTGTACTATTGACAAGAGCCTTGGACCAACTCGGTATTATAAAGCACAAAATGAGGGAGTCTAAGGCAGACAAAGATAGGGTATAGTGGGAGGTAGACCAACTATAGGCTATTGAGAGGGATGGAAATAGGGATTACAAGGCCCTAGTAGATGAGGCCTCATTGAGGGTACATGAGGCCCACACAGAGAGGGATGACCTGAGGAGATAGGTGGTAGAGATGCAAAGGGGCTTGGAGGAGTTGAGGAGGGTGGGAGATGAGTTGCGGGATAGGGTAGAGTGTGCTAAGGTGACAATGGGGGATGCAAGGGGGTTGTTGGAAAGGGTAGAGGCAACAAAGGCATAGGTATAGGCCTTGTACGGTGAGGGAGATGCGACAATATAGGAGATGTCATAGCTGGAGGCACAGGTGGACCAGATGAGGCTAGCCCAGGATGCTTGGGAGTAGGAGAGGAGGAGTAGGAGAGGAGGCATATCAATGGGATGCATGATAGATATAAGATTGAGAGAGATCTGGCGAGAGGACAGGAAACAAAGTTGGCAGACGATAGGAAAAAGGCTATGTTCTACATGCTTGCATATCAGTAGGCCATCCCAAATCCAACACGAAGGGTCCCTCCTTGCATTAGAGCAGTGTCATAGATGCCCATACCTTCACTCTCAAGGGCCACACATACACAAGGATACAACAGCTACGACGAGACACCCCCATAAGGCAGAGGATCATTACTAGACTCACCCCAGAGATTAGATGGAGCTAACATAGGGTAGATATGATAGAGGAGGGGAAAGGATATAGGTTTTTGACAGGTGTAAATTGTATGCAGTATACAGAGACAATGGCTACAGACTCCCTAGCATAGATTAGACATAGATTATTTCATTCATTGATTAGTTTATTCTTTATTCTTTATTCATTCAGGAGATGTAGTCTTTGCACTAGATCAGAGCTCTATACCTATATGTTATTTGATGTGTTTCGATGAAAATGATGGACTTGTTGTTATGTTATGTTATTATGGACTCATTATGGACTCTTATGGTTTTGTTAAGGATTATGATGGGCACTATATATTTGGGTATTTATATATGTGATGGACATTTCTGACACTATGTGGTTATTATGGGATGGATGTTTATTTATGTTCACATGTATGGTGATTATGATCATGATGTATGTATGTGGCTATGATGATTTATGATTATGTTTATGTGGATGATATGGATTAAATGCATTATGTCTAACACTTTGTGATGTAGGATGTGATGAATGATTTATGATTTTATATGTTATGGATATGATACTAATGATTTGTGATTCAGGTGGTGATGAATGTGTGTACACTGTATGATCAATTTGCTTTGAATTTTAGTGGGAAACTTTCCAGGCATATTATTATGATTTGATTATGATATTAAAATGTAATGGGATGCAATGAATGAAAAATGTGATGGATGAATGTAACAATGTAATGCAATATATGTAGTGATATGGACTAAGATGTTTAGAATAATAACTCTAAACAACCTAAAATGATAATGCAATGAGATGATAATGGAATGGAATGAACTTAAGATGCTTAGAATAACTAATCTAGATTAATCTAAACAACTTAACATGAACATGATAATGATAAATGAAAATGAGATGAAATGATATGAAATGAACTTAAGGTGCTTAGAATAACAAATCTATATTAATCTAAACAACTTAAGAATGGATATGCAAACGATAATGCAAAATGAAATGAAACGATGAAATGAACTTAAGATGATTAGAATAAAAAATCTATATTAATCTAAACAATTGAAGATGAATATGAAATTGATAATGCAAATGATATGAACCTAAGTGATTAATGATAAGTGTGACGATGCATTGCATAGAAAGATGAGTGATGATGGGTGTGATACTGCACCTGTCAAAGCCACAGGAATCCTGAGAAGAAGAAAAGATGAGAGGAGCATTTGCACGGCCGAAATCACTAACCATAGGCTAGGGAAAAGATGGATGGGGATAAATGCAATGTAACGAGGTGGTAAATGAAATGCAATTCTAATGCCATTTTTCTATTTTAGGAGCATTGATTTTTTCTATAGCATAAGACACGATACGCTAGGGTATGAGGAACCAAGGAAAATTAGTGTCAAATGCATGAAACAAACACAAAAAAAAAGAAATCTATCCCAACACCCCAAGGCTGTAAGGGCCTTGGTCAGGCTAGGTAACACAAGACCACATGGATCTTGGTGGGTACTACGTGGGAAAACTGAGAAGACAAGAATAGAAAAAAGATCAAGATATGCCCCTACGTTTACCAATAAAAGAACACCATGATATGATGGATTGTGGCGACCCTAACAAAGTATAATAGGAAGCTCAAATGATAAACAACAGTCGAAAAAGCATCAAAAGATCACAATAAATTTCAAATGTCCTTTGCCACAAGATCAAAAGGATGGATGGAATTGATGTGGCTTGATTAGGAAGGATACATCTTTTCAGACCAAAAATGGAGGATAGATTAGATGATCGACATGACTCGAGATATTCAAAACTGATTGCACCTCATGATTAACGGGTTTTGTTTGTTACGAACCAGTTAGGTAGGGACACACTTGATGACATGACATGACAACAAGACACACCCTAAAGACCTAGGGGCTCAGGGGCTGATTAAATATTATCCTTTCCTACATGAAAGCATAGAGCCCTCATAGTTCGATAAAGGACTAACAACTAACCATGGATAAAAGTAGAAAGCAAACAATGGAGACTTAGATGGAAGACAAAGACATGATAGAAAATTCCCTGGGGGCTGGTCAAATGATCAACCTTGCCTACATGAAAGTGTAGGGGCAACATAGTTTGAAAAAAGGACAAAAGATGAGATGAAACCTAAGATGACTGACATGATGAGAGATCCTAGACGAGGACATGAGACCAACAAGAGACACAAACAGACACAAGTGAAAAAAAACTCAAATGTGGGATAAAATCTCAGGATTTCAGATAGCCAATGTGGATCATCCAATGCTCAACCAAAATATACCAAGCGACAGATAAGCAGATGCGAATGAAAGGATTGGATTGCTAGGATATGAGGATAGGATGTGGAGAGGATAGGATGGATGGAAGCATACAATAATTAGGACATAAGGTAGATAATGTTTAATGTAATGTCCCCATTTCTATGAGCATCAATTTTTAGATGGTTTAGCCTATTCTTGACTCTCATAGGCTAAGGAGCTTGGTTAGAGGGTCTTTTGGAGGCAGTTACCTAGTCAGTTGATGGTTTCTGTTTTCCTAGATTCAGTTGGATTGGAGAAATAAGGGAGATAATAATTAAATTAATTATTTGTAAGGTTACTAATTAAATAAATATTAGAAAGTGACCTTATATTTAATTAATTTAATAAAGTGACTTAAATAAAATATTATATCATAAAGTCACTAAAATAAAATAAAATAATATTTTTTTAATAATATTTTCTAGAAGCTTCTTGAAGATGGATTGAAAAAGTATAAAAGAAGATCAAGCCAAGCTTCTAGGCATCCATGAATTGATATTTGATTGATGCTATTGTTTGGTGAGGGATCCATCTAGGGTTTCTTCCTTTCCAGCCCTTGGGAACGAAAACTCTCAATGGTTATGCAATTTTGAGGTTGTGAAATATCAGTTGAATTATTGTTAATTGAGTGGACTTTATTTCAGAAGTCCAATTTGTGCTACATTGGAGGATTTACATATTTTTCATTAGAGCTTATTTTTAGTCATTAGAGGGTTCCAATCTACATACTCATACTCAGATTTGGTTCATATTGGCACATCCTTGCATACGAATTTTGTGGGCATTAGCTCAAACTCTTCGTGGCTGCTTGGAGATCATTTAAGGAACAAATTGGAGGTGTTTCCAAATTATTGTTATTCATTTCTAAAGCATGATACATAGCAGCAAGGGCACCATTGGCATGATATTTTTGCTCATATCTCATCATTGAAGCATCTTGTGGTTCAAGGCATTGTTTCATTTTGATCCTTCAGTCCTAATGATCATTTCAATTGCTAAGAAATGGAGTTTTATTGCTGCATTTATTTATCTAAAATATTTCCAGGAAAGGGTAGGGCGGCTTCACCAAGGAGGGGAAATTTCATGTTTGGAAGGCTTCAAAAATTTCAATAAAAATTAGAGATCTTCATTTATTTTGTTGATCATTCATACTTTAAGAATTAGGTTCTTTGATGTTATTTGAACTTGTATTGCATAATTTTTTGAGTACAAAGTTTGAAGTTGTTGGCAGCCATGAGAGCACTTTGTTGAAGTCTTTTGGTAGTTGAAATTCAGTCATTATATCATATTTGCAAATTGAAATTGTAATTAGACTTTCATATCAGCAATATTCAATTTTTAGACTTTAATACATTGAAGTATGTTTGCCAAGTGTTTGTGAAAATGCTTCTTGGCTGTAGGTATCCATTTTTCCTTAGGAACTCATGTATTTGCATATGAAAAGAATTAAACAAGTGTATTTCATTCTCAACCTATTGTTAGACCTTTTTGACATTCATTTTAAAGCATTTGCATTATTTCTACTTGATTGTAAGAGCATACACAACAAACTAAAACACCAATCAGCAAGAAAGGAGGTTGTAAGTGAAGTGTTTGAAAATATTCCTTGAGGCCTAAATCAGAAAATTAGGGTCAGATATTGCAAGGAATATTATAGTGGCATCTTAAGTGTGAACATTGCCATTTTGGTCTATCCCTCTCCTTTAGGGTGAAAAACCCTAGAAGTGTTAGAGGTCCCATAGCAACCAAAATCCTTGATCACCTTGTTGGTGAACCTGACAATATTCCTTGAGTGTGAATTCAACAAGTTAAGGTCAAAATCTTCAAGGGATATTACAATTAAGCCCTCTATGAATGGCACTTGTTGCCAGGTTTTCACCAAATGTACTTATCCAAGGCTCCACCATAGGTGGTTTTCACCATAGGATGGATTATTTCTCTTTACTATTTTTTTGGATTTTTTCGACTTTTTTTTTAATTTTTGATGGTTTTTTACTTCTTTTTTCTGGTATTTTTCAAGATAGGATAACCCAGCTGACTTAGGTGTAAAACCTCTTCACATGCATGATTTTGATAGGCTCCTCTAAGGGTTCCCCCTTAGGTGTAGCAAGCCTATATGCCCCAAAACCATATTTAGTCGTGACAACATAAGGACCCAACTAATTTGCCTCAAACTTTCCTTTCTTGTCTTGATCTTGCTAGGTGCGCTAATTATCCTTGAGGACTAGATCACCAACATTAAATTGGCATGGACAGACCTTCTTGTTGTAGCTTCTCCTAAGATGATGTCGGTATGCTTGAAGGTGATTGTAGGCCTTGATGCACTTTTCATCTAGGAGTTCAAGTTGACTTAAGCATGTAACCTAGGTATCTTCATCACTGATGAGGTTCTTAAGAGATATTCAGAGTGATGGGATCTCAACTTTGATCGACAAGATTGCGTTGGAACCATATACAAGAGAGTATGGGGTGGCACCAGTGGGAATGCAGATGAATGTATGATATTCCCAAAGGGTTGGATGGAGATGAAGGTGCCAATCATGACCAGTATTATTGACCACCTTTTTAAGGATCTTGATGAGGGTCTTTTTGGTTGCCTCCGCTTAGCCATTACCTTGTGGGTAATAGGGCATGGACCAACGATTTTGGATATGGTATGTCTCACAAAGGTGTTCCATAAACTAATTTTTGAAGGGCTTTCCATTGTTGGTGATGATGGTGGAAGGGATTCCATATCTATGGAGAATATGGAAAAGGATAAATTTGGAGATCTGGACTCATGTGATTTGAGAGAGTGGAATTACTTCCACCCACTTGGTAAAGTATTCAGTGGTGGTGATGATGAAAGTATTGTCGTCAGAGGATGGAGGGTAAATCTTGTTGATCAAGTCAAAACCCCATTGAGAAAAAGGCCATGGTGCTATGATGGGTTGTAAATTTTGTGCGGGAGCATGGATTAAATATGCATGTTGCTGACAAGGTAGACATTTCTTCACAAACTCACAAGAGTCATGCTCCATAGTAGGCTAATAGTAACCAGCTCTGAGAATCCTTTTTTCCAAGGCCATGCCATTAGAATGGGACCCAAAAACACCACTATGTACCTCATTTAACACAGTGCAGGCTTCTAATTCATTCAGACACCTAAGTAGAGTGTCATCATACCCTCTTTGATAAATTTTATCTCCTACAATAGTATAGCGAGAAGTACATTGGATAAAGGATTTGTGTTGATTGTGGGTAAGGTCAGGTGGTAGGATATTATCATGAAGGTAGGTGTAAATTTCATGGTACAAGGGTGATTCGGGACCTACGATATCGCACACCATCTCACTGTTAGGGACATCATATGCTGGGATTAAAATTTTGTCAATGAGGAACTCACAGTCCATTTGATCTTTGGGCATGTCGATGAGGGAACCAATTGTATCCATGGCATCTGCTACCTTGTTTTGGACTTTGGGAAACTACTCAAATTGGATGAAGTTGAAATACTTCTTAAAGTCATCCACCATGTGCTTATAGGATAACATTTTTTCATCCTTTGTCTAAAACTCATAATTGACCTATTTGATAATTAGTTGGGAATCGACAAAGACTCATAGATGGGTGATACTCCATTGGATGGCGATTCTAAGGCCAGTGATAAGAGTTTCATACTCTGCTATATTATTAGTGCACATAAATGCTAATTGGAATGACTTTGGGATGTATTCATCTTGAGGGGTGACAAATAAGACACCTGCACCAACTCCATTATGTGTATATGACCCATCAAAATAGAGTGTCCATGTATCTATTTCTGTGACTGTAAGGACCCCTTGATCAAGAAACTTAACTACTAACAGATATGCATCCACCAAAGGAGCATCGGCCAACTAATCTTCTATGACTTGTCCTTTGATCGCCATATGGTCCATGTACTCTATGTCAAATTCGCTCAATAACATGACCCACTTGGCCATGCAACCAATCAAAGAAGTTATTGACAACAGATATTTAAGTGGATCAACTTTTGATATTAGCCTTTTTGAATTGAAGACCACTGCTAGGCAAGCCTTTCCCATTGGAGAATAGTTGAGTTAATAACCCACCAACATTCGATTGATGTAATAGATTGCACGCTCTTTAGAGGACTCATCATGTTGAGCTAATAATAATAATGCCCCTAGCACAACTGATGTAGTTGAGATGTACAACAAGAGTGGTTTACCTGGAATGCAAGACATTAAGATGGGTGGATGATCCAAATAGTCCTTAATCTTGTCAAATCCTTGCTAACATTTTGGATCCCACTTGAAGGTGGTGTCTTTGCACATGAGATGTGTGAATGATTGACACTTGTTAGCTAGCTAGGCTATAAAACATCTAATGGATTGTAGCTTTCCTTGCAAAGTTCTTAATTTCTTTAGATTATGTAGTGGGGGAATTTCCATTATTTCTTTGACCTTTTTTGGATCTACTTCAATACCCCTTCTAGAAACTATGAAGCCCAATAACTTTCCAGATATAAGTCGAAGACACACTTCTTTGGATTTAAACGTAGCTTGTAGTGCTCTAACTAATCAAAGATTTTCTTAAGGATCATAGGATGTTCTCCTCTAGTGTTGGACTTCACCAATAAGTCATCAACATAATGTTCCATTATGATATGAATGAGGTCATGGAAGATAACAGTCATAGCACACTGATAGGTTGACCCCACATTTTAAAGTCAAAAGGGCATGTCATTATAGAAAAAGGTTCCCCAAGGGGTGGTTAAGGAAGTTTTATGCTGATCTTCTGGTGGAATCCTGATTTGATTATAGATGGAGAAACCATCCATGAAGGATAGCATTTCATTCCCTACTGTAAGATCCACAAGCATGTCGATGATTGGAAGAGGGAAATCATCCTTTGGACATGCTTTATTGAGATCCCAAAAATCTATACAAATTTTGATATTTTCATTTGGTTTCGCCACGAGCACTATGTTGGATATCTAGTTAGAATAGTCAATAGGTCTTATGAACCCAACCTCTAAAAATTTCTCTAATTATTTCTTGATGAGCAAAGCCACTTGGGGATGCATCTTTCTTAGATTTTGTTTAACAAGTTTGGCATCTCGGTGAACATACAAATGGTGCACCACCAAGGCGGGATCTAATCCTGGCATGTCTGAATAGGTCCATGTGAAGTTGATGATTCCTTCTTTTAACAAGTTGACACTGATTGAATTCTCTTCCTCTGACAATGATTTATCTACGTATGTGATCTTAGGGTCTTCTTATGTTCCCAAATTGACTTCTTGGGTCTCTTCGATCAGGATGGAAGACCTTATGGCCAACTAAGTTCCAACAAGGGGAAGATGAACATCCTCATCCTCTAGTGCCTCATCGAGGTTTTCACTGTCGGATATACCCTTTATTTTGACTTTTAATGAGTCAAGAAGTGCCTCAGTGAGGTTTTCACTAGATGACCCCTTTTTATTTTGTTTCTTTTTCCTTTTTTGGTTAGGGTGTTCATCTTCCCCCATTCCCATGAGATGCACGTAAGTGTTAACTAAAGGAAAGTTATCAATAGGTGCACTACCTTTTAAGTCCCAATCAATGAGGTCAGGATGGTGAAGGGAAATGATGATGGTAAAGACAGATAGGAATTTGAATAGGGAAGGGAGATTAGCATCATTGTATGCAAGTATGATGGCCTCTTCCTTCGGTATGTCCTCAAGGAAATCATTATCCACATTGACATTATTATAGGTACTAGTTCATGGTGCAGGACCTTTTTACTTCTTATCATAGCCTAAGCCCAAATGTCTACATCACACAGGTGTTTCAACAGGATGCAATCTTCCTTGTTATTCTATGCCAAGGCCTCCACCTTGATAATTGTACTTTTCAACTAACTTGGATGCACAAGGATAAGTCTCTTGGAAGTAATCAATGAGAGGGGGCGAAGGCTTGGGCTCTTCCCTATATATCCGTTGAATGATATCATCCTTTGGTTGATCTTGTCATGTTCCTGAGGATCAGAAAGTGTTAGATCCCATGTTCTTAGAATTGAGTGTTATTATCTTCTCTTCTTATTTTGGTGCAAGTGAGAAGGTTGGCCATAGGTACGAGGAGATGGAGGAATGGTTACCACATTTAAAGTCATGCGCATCTCGTATTCCCCACAACCTTTATCTATGATCTTGACCTTGGTGATTGTGGATTCAGATGTGGAGGATGGAATGGATGATGTGGTAGATGATGGATTGGAAGATGGATTAGAAGAAGATTCCTGAGGTTCCCCCACTTCAACTCTTGGAAAATAGTGGGAGTGGGAGAAGGAAGCTTCTAAAGCATAACAATATTCAAAGGGTTGTGGATCAACATGTATGGTTACTTCCATCCCATTGAACGGGAATTTTAGGCACTGATGGTAGGTGGACGGAATGACTTGCATGGCGTGGATCCATGGACGACCAAGGAGAATGTTGCATGGGAGGTCCAGATCAAGGACGTGGCATGTGGTATACTACACAGCAGTGCCAACCTGAATAGGAAGACAAATGATTCCTTTAGAATCTCTTTTAGTGTTATCATAAGCTTTTATGGTGATAACTTGATTGTTTAATTCAATGTGGGTATACCCTACCTATTTTATGAAATTTAGTGTATAGAGGTTGAGGGAAAATCCATTATCTACCAAGACCCTTTTCACTTTATGATGGGCTATGAGGACCTTGATGTGAAGGGGACGATTATTGTTTGAATCAATGGATGACATATCATTTTGTTTGAAGCCAAGCTGATATGTGGATGATAGATGTCCTACTAAAGCTTGAAATTGAGTAGGGTCTATATCATTAGGCATGTGGGTAACCTGAAGAGCTTTGGTGAGGATTTCTTGATGGATAGGGGAAGACTTAAGCAAATCCAAGATGGATATTTGAGTGGGATTCTTTCCAAGATGATCAAGAATATTATATTGAGAGCTCATAGGAGCTGGCTGGATGATTTGGAAGGTCCAAGAATGGATATGCGAGTACGATGGGTCAAAACAACACATTGTGGGTCTTTTCCTTGAACACAAATAATGGATACGCGAGGCTCTACCTAGATAATGCACATAACTATACCATCATAGTTATAGGGAACATTCTTATAGCTAATATTGTTTGTGCTATTATTTTGGTTATTGTTATTGCTAGGCCCAGGATTAGCATTGGACGTACTAGCACCCTGATTGTGCTTTGGGAAAGCATTTTGATATATTTGGAGTTGGACATTGGACACCGTCATCTAAATAGCATCCACTAGTATATCTCCTCGATCTATAAGATCTTGGATATATGTTTTAAGTCCCTAACACTTGTTAGTGGAATGACCTTTAATTTTGTGAAAGTCACAATACTCGTTTTCCTATACCAAGCTAGTTTTGGTTTGGATTCATCAAAAGGCTTAGTCATAGGATAAGTGACTGGATAACTCACTTGGAGGATCCTATTGAAAACAACACTTAAGGATTCTCCCAAAGGAGTGAATGAGCATTTATTGTTCCCTTGATTCAGTTGATTGGACTATTGGGGAGGATGCGGTGCCCCCTGTGACACTGAAATGATGTTAGAGACTGATTGTTGATTGGGGACGTATTGTGACCTTTGTGAGGTGTTGGCTACTTGGACATGCTTGGTATCAGTGGCACCATCATTGACAACATTCATGTTTTTATTCCAGTAGCGGGACTTATCTCCAGATGACTTATTCTTATCTGGATTATAAATTTTGACTTGTCCCTTAGCAATGAGTTCCCTCTCAATAATAGTACCTTTTTCTATGACCTCTAAAAAGGTTGTGACACAATGAAGGTTGAGATTATGTGCCATATCTAGATGGTAATTTGCAATGAAAATGGTCACCATATCCTTCTCATTGAGATGGGATTTCAAATGACTAGCCAAGGTGCCCCACCTTTGTAGCTAGCTTGCAAAGGTTTCTCCCTTACGTTGTTTTTCTTTCAAAAGATCTAAGGTATTGATGTCCTTCTCCAAGTTGAAGGAGACATGTGCAATTTTTTTTCTCTAAAAGATCCACAAAAGAAGAGATTGACCCCTTTGGAAGACCCATAAACCAATCCAAAGCTACCCCATTAGACTCCTAGGGAATAACTGCAAGAGATAATTGTCATTGTGCAAGACTTCTTGGCAGCATGTGTAGAATTCCTGGAGATGATTCTTTGGGTCCTTGGTTCCTTTTTATTTTTCAAACTTTGGAATTTCAAAGTGCTTAGGAAAAGGAACAAGTGAAATCGAGGGATCAAATAGATAGGGGAAAATCTCTTCAAATTTGAAAGACTTTTTAGAGGTCCCCACTTGTAAGTATTTTAATGTGGCTTTTATCTCTTCCCACTCCTTATTGACAGGTGTTGATGGAGGAGGATTGGTTAGATTGGATTGACTATAACGAGCATATGGTTGATATGATGTGGATGGAGTTGGGATGGTTTGATTGTATGATGGTGGAGGCAGATATGAAGGTGTTTGCTGATATGGATTAGGCTGCATGGATATGGGATTAGTATAAGATTATTGATAGGATGGCAGGGATTGATAGTACAAGGTAGAGGCACCTTGTTGATATGATAGAGGTGCTTGGTAATATGAAGAGATAGAAGCACCCTGCTGATATGATGGTTGTTACTAGGAGTAATATGCATTGGATCAGTAATTATAAGCAACAGTTGGTTGTTGGGAAGCATATGGAGGCTATTGCAGATTGGATTGTTGGTAATAAGAATTTTGTTGCAATTGTGGAAGGTTTGTGTAAGATGGTTGTTGTGGGGATTATTGAGGGTTGTGATAAGGGTAATTGGTATTAGGATTGGATGGGGTAGCATATGTAGTATACGTGCTTTGTGGGTGATACAGGTATTGAGTAGCAGGGTTATCTAGCATTTGTTGGAAGGGTTGATGTGTTTGTGTCAAGACTTGCATATGATGAGGTGGTTGTTGATAAGATGGTGGTTGCTGATAAAGAGGCCAAGATGGAATTTGGGGTTTTTGAGGGACTTGTGGTTGGTGAGGAGGCAATTGATAAGATAATGTTAGCTGGTGAGTAGGCATCTGCGATCATTGAGGGGCTTGTGATGGGACACCTCGTGACTGGTGTGGAGGTTGTTACTGATGTTGTGAAGTAACATGTGCTTGATGTGGGGGTTGTGAACGAATTGAGGTATGTTGTAGGGGTTGAGATGGAATTATGGCATGCTATAGAGGCTAAGATGGAGGTTGTTGTGATGTTTGTTGGTGAGGTGATTGTGATGGCGCTGCCTATTCTAGATTACCTTGAGGTTGATGCAAGGATGGGATATTTCCTTGAGGGGGTTGTTGAGATGTGAATGGAGGTAGTGGTAAATTGGATGTGGGTGTAGATCCAAGAGGTGGAGGTGGTGCAATGAAAGGATTTCCCCTGGTGTTTCCTGGTAGTTGACCTGATTGGTTAGGTGGAAGAGGTGGTGTAGATAGTATGGTAGTTGGGCTTTGTGGGATGTTTATGCTTGGTGGATTGGGGAGATTCTATGACATACCAAGACCAAGAAGATTGTTAGGATCAGAGCCTTGGGGAATGCTTGGATCAAGTGCTCCCATAATTGAAATTGGAACACAAGGAGGTGGTCCAGGGAGTACAACTTGATAGAGTACAACATTGCCAAACCCAGGTTGATACCAACCCTTAGGGATGTATGAATTGCCTGAATTCCTCTGTGAATTTTGAGGATCTTGTGGCACCAAGGGCATGAGAGGTGTAATGTTGATATATTTGGATAAGTCAAACCCTGATAGTGGCTTCATTCCCTTCAGGAGAAATGTGGCGAAGATATTATCCCCACGCTCATTAAGGAGATTATCTATCATTTGGACATTGACGGTATTGTTAGAATATTCGTTCGTTGTGACCTTAGGTTGGTTGACCATGCTCTCATTAGCATGAGGTGACATAGTGTGAATTTTAGTATTGGATTGTGACAAACCACCGTTGGTGGGATCCTAAGGAATGTGAGGCTAAGTACCTTGGGCCTGTTGTTTTACCATGAATTTCTTTTCTTGTGATCCAAGTGGATCTAGAATACCAAAAAATTTCATAGTCTCAGAATTCATCCAAATCAACATCATTGGATAGAGCTCATCGAAACAATCCTGACACAACTTGAACAGGCTCAAAAGGAGTATGTATGCAAAAGTTATGTGCAATCAAAGGTCAGTCAAACAGGTGAATCAAGTGGTCAAAAAGGGAAAAAAAATTGTCAGCTCCAAATTTGTAAAAATATATTTTCAAGTCAAAGATCTCATCGTGTTGATTCTAGAACTACTTTCGGTTTTGAAAACGGACTCCGTATATGAAAGTTACAACTGGTCAAAGGTTGGTCAAAAGTTTGACTCTAGTTGACTTTGATCACATCAGCAAGGTGACGTGGCAGGAGTAGTGAGTTGGCATAAATATGGATTAAACAATAATTATTAAAGGAAAATAGAAAAAAAAAATATTTTAAAAATTAAAAGATTTTGTATGATTTAAAGGAGGATTTGGTGGGATTTTATCCCTTAAAATCCTCTTGCCTTGCCCATAAAACAAGGAGAGAGAAAAAAAGCCCATAGACTCGTATTTCAACAAACCCCTTTAAGCCCAAATTATAATATTATAAAGGGCTTAAAATAATTAATAACCCGATTGAAAGATTATTACAAGAGATTTTATGATTTTTAAAGAAGATTTAAAAGGTTAAGTCCTCAAAATAAGGCATAAACCCCTATTTCAAAGGTGTGTAGTAGCTCGAGGGGCTTTAAAATCATTTGTTCTGCTGTATAAGATTATCCTAAAGTATTTTAGGATATATTTTTAAAATATTATCATGGGGCTTAAAGAAATTGAATAATATTGTACGGGATATGTAGATTTATCCATGTAAATAGGGGGAAATTGTAAAATATTTTTACTTGTAATGGGTGATATGGGCTGATTTTTGTAATAATATAGTTGTAAACCATATTGGGAAATTTTTATGTATAAAAGGGGTGAGAGTTAGGAGTTTTGTAACAGAGTGAAGACATTGAAAATTCTCTTGGAGAGAATAATTGTATTATGGGGAAAATTATGGAAATTGTGAGAGTTTGAGGAGAGAGAATTCTTTTGAAGGAGATTTACAAGGTGTTTGCATACACCAAAAATTGTAAAGTGAGAGATTGTGAGGAAATTGTATGCAAGTTCTAAAGGCTTAGGTATTGTAACAAAGCATAGTTTTGCTTGGCATTATCAATAAAGCGGTCCCAACATTGAGAAGCGGACCCAGAGACGTAGTCCACATTGGACGAACTTTGTTATCAATCTGCGCATTTTGATCCTTTTGTCTTCTGTCTCATTCTTCTCTCTTCTATCTTAAATTCTCTCTAGTTATTTCAGTATTTTCAATTATTATTTGAATTCTAATTACTTGAGTTCAGTAATTAGTTAATTTCATTAAATTGTGTAAAAGTGAACCTAGTTTGTAATTTCAATGGTTAAACAACATAATCATGCAATTCTACATGGATCAGGAAAATTATGTAATTAGGAGTTAAGTGCAATAATTTGTAACTTTCTAATTATGGATCAAGTTGGTATCAGAGCCGCCTGTTTTGTAGGAAATTGCATAGTGAATGTTAACCAGGTTGAAGCTGAAACAAGGAGAAGGTGCATTGGAAGAGTTCAATCCAGAGATCGGGAAACGAAGGACCTTTCCATCGAAGATGTCAAAGATGGTAACTTAACATGAAGTTCCAAAACTTGATGAGAGGGGATTTTGAAATGCTTTCCTAGAAATGAAGTCAATGTTGGAAATTCTTTTTCAAGAGAGACAAGGACGATTAAGGAAAAAGGAATGTAAGGATAGAAAGGAGGAAGCTAAATCCTCATTGCAAGAAGACAAAGGTAAAGGAGTAGGAGGTGGTGGTGACCCTCCTGAACCTCCATCCCCATCCTCTTCATCTTCTTCATCCTCTTCTTCTTCTTCGTCTAATGCTTCTAAAAAGAAACAGCCTGTGCAAGCTAATGTACCTTTGTTAAAACTAGATGTTAAATTTGATTTTCCAGTCTATAATGGAGAACTAGATGTAGATAAACTAGATAATTGGATTAAGCAAATTGAAGTCTATTGTAGAGTTCAGAAATTTACTGAGGATTCTCAGAAAATACAATTAGCTACTCTTCACCTAGGAGACACAACTTTAATTTTGTGGGATAGTAGAACATAGGAGGATCTAAATCGTTATGGAAAAATTATTTCTTCTTGGTTTGAGTTTATAGCTACATTAAAGAAACAGTTCTATCCATTAGGTCATATGCAAAAAGCAGTAATGAATTAGCAATCATTAAAGCAAGAGAAAGGACAAAGTGTACAGGATTATACACATGAGTTTAGGAAGAGAGCTTTAATTTTGGGAATTCCATTATATACACAAGAAACTTTGTAAAAGTACATAGGTGGATTGCATGAGATTTTGTGTCATACAATACTTATGTTTAATCCAACTAACATTGATGAAGTTAGTGTGCAAGCTAGCCATTTGGAAACAAGCTCAAGGCATAGCCATGACAATCTATTGACGAACTCAAGTAAGCACAAAGGAAGCAAGAAAGGGAAAGAGAAATCACAACAAACAACTACTATAAAGAAAGAGGATGAGAATCCTTATTGCTCAAATTTCAAAAAGAAAGGGCATGAAGATGCAAGATGTTGGAAATTGTATCTCGATCAGAAGCCAAAATGGTTCAAGGATCGAAAGGGTAAGCAAAAGACCGCAACTATTGTGTAGGATCTCGGATCCAGTTCTGATGATGAAACCAAGATCTTAGTTGTGGGTATCAAAGGTAATATTCCTTTTGTCAGTACTAGTTTCCATACTTCTTCATCAAAGTGTAATGAAGTTCCTGTTGAAAGGAAGAGGAATGAATTGTTTCATATAAGGGCTATTGCTAAACAAACTAAGATTGATACACTAATAAACAGTGGATCACAAGTTAATCTTATCTCAGAACAAGTTGTTAAGAAATTGGGATTAAAAACAACTCCTCATCCTAGACCCTATCCATTTGGTTGGGTGCATGATAATGCTCGGCTACACGTGTCAAAGTAATGTAAACTCTGATTTGCAATCACATCCAAGTTTTTTGATGAGGTAGAGTTAGATGCAATTCCGCTTGACATTTGTGGGGTGGTTCTAGGTAGTCCTTATTTGTATGATAGAAAAGCAATCTTCTACAGGGAACATAATTAATATCACTTGTTTAAGGATGGAATTGAATATATTGTAAAATCTCATCACATGAAGAATGACAAATCTGTTGTAACACAGGGCATATGAAGATGATTGTAAATGCAAGCAATGCTTTAACCCTTATGTCTATAACAGCTAGTGATATTAAGCATGAAGATTCAAATCATGATAAGGTGTCACAGACAGCATAGTGTGAGGATCAGTTGCAAGCAGAGTCAGGCCTTCAGCCAGAGGTGGTAAAAGAGGGTTTGAATATTTCATTTTCTAATAATGTTCCTATTCAGGAGATCCAGAATGTTGATACTATTTCCTTCACATCATTCTATTCAACATTGTTGCTTGTTACTTTGCTAGTTTTTCTATGTGGATGATGAATGTGACAGTGAATATTGGTGAAAATGTTGTTGATTGTATCAACAATGCTATCTCATTTTTCCTTGAGTTTGTGATGAGTCAGATAATCAAAATTATAGTAGTGTGGACAGGTGATACTGGGCAAGTGGGAAGACATTGTCCTAGCTCAAATTGTACATAAAATAGACCTTTTGGAGGTCCAAAAGCTTCTCAATGGGGAGGAATGATCCAGTGGATCCAGAATACCTAAAAATTTCACAGTATCAGAATTCATACAAATCAGCATCATTGGATAGAGTTCATCGACACAGTCCTGACACAACTTGAATGGGCTCAAAAGGAGTCTGTATGCAGAAGTTATGTGTAGTCAAAGGTCGGTCAAATAGGCAAATCAGGTGGTCAAAAAGGGAAAAAAATTGGTCAACTCCAAATTTGGAAAAAATGGTGTCAAGTCGAAGAGCTCTTCATGCTGATTCCGGAACTACTTTCGATTTCAAAAACAGACTCTATATGTGAAAGTTACAGCTGGTCAAAGGTTGGTCAAAAGTTTTACTCTAGTTGACTTTGATGACATCAGTAAGGTGACCTGGCAGGTGGTGACCTGGCAGGAGTAGTGAGTTGGCATAAATATGGATTAAACCATAATTATTAAAGGAAAATAGAAAAAAAAAAATGGTTTAAAAATTAAAATATTTTTATGATTTAAAGGAGGATTTGGTGGGATTTTATCCCTTAAAATCCTCTTGCCTTGCCCATAAAACAAGGAGAGAAAAAAAAAACCTGTAGACTCATATTTCAACAAACCCCTTTAAGCCCAAATTATAATATTATAAAGGGCTTAAAATAATTAATAACCTGATTGAAAGATTATTACAAGAGATTTTGTGATTTTTAAAGATTTAAAAGGTTAAGTCCTCAAAATAAGGCATAAACCCCTATTTCAAAGGTGTGTAATAGCCCGAGAATCATATGTTTTGTTGTATAAGATTATCCTAAAGGATTATAGGATATATTTTTAAAATATTATCATGGGGCTTAAAGAAATTGAATAATATTTTACGGGATATGTAGATTTATCCATGTAAATAGGGGGAAATTGTAAAAGATTTTTACTTGTAATGGGTGATATGGGCTGATTTTTGTAATCATATGGTTGTAAACCATATTGGGAAATTTGTATGTATAAAAGGGGTGAGAGTTAGGAGTTTTGTAATGGAGTGAAGACATTGAAAATTCTCTTGGAGAGAATAATTGTATTATGGGGAAAATTATGGAAATTGTGAGTTTGAGGAGAGAGAATTCTTTTGGAGGAGATTTACAAGGTGTTTGCATACACCAAAAATTGTAAAGTGAGAGATTGTGAGGAAATTGTATGCAGGTTCTGAAGGCTTGGGTATTGTAGCAAAGCATAGTTTTGCTTGGCATTATCAATAAAGCGGTCCCAACATTGAGAAGTGGACCTGGAGACATAGTCCACATTGGACAAACTTCATTATCAATCTGCGCATTCTGATCCTTCTATCTTCTGTCTCATTCTTCTGTCTTTTGTCTTAGATTCGCTCTAGTTATTTCAGTATTTTCAATTATCATTTGAATTCTAATTACTTGAGTTTAGTAATTAATAAATTTCATTAAATTGTGTAAAAGTGAAGCTAGTTTGTAATTTCAACAGTTAAACAAAATAATCATGCAATTTTGCATGGATTAGGAAAATTCTGTAATTAGGAGTGAAGTGCAATAATTTGTAACTTTCTAATTACGGATCAACTTGCAATCAGGTGGTAACGGGCATGAAAATGCAAAACTACCAAGTGGACTAAGATGATGCTATGCTCTAGGATGCACTTAAATGAATGACCTAGGTGATGACTAAAGGATTGATTGGATCAAATGATAGATAGATTGATTGACTGATTAGATAGTTGATGGGATTGGATTTGATTAGATTGATTAATGGGATGAGACGATTGATAGAATTGGATGATCGATTGGATTGGATTGATGAGGTTGACTGTAAATGAAGTTCATAGGTTTAACTAGATGACGTAAGATGTTGATGATTGGATTAGATGATGAAAATGATGATTATGACACTGAATCTACTTCAAGATGAAAGTAGATTGATTAGGCCGTGGGTGATTACTAACTCGGGACAAATAAAAATCCTAAGAAAGTGTGACGGAAGATGATTAGGATCAAGCACCTAAGCCAACTTGGATAAAAACCTCTAAAACAAAGTCTAGGGGATTGGGATTGATAAACCGATGATGAATATGTAATCTACAGATGTTCTAAAATGCGCCTATATGATTTGATTGATGGAATGATGACTTTTGGAAAATGTAGATGGACTAAAGTGATAGTTTTGGGTGGGTAGATGGTGATAAATTTTTTTTTATCACGGCAACGGACTTGGAAAACAGTAGGCTTTTAGTGGCCCACAGGATTAACTCTCAGGATTTTTGTATGGGTAGCGCATACGCCTCTATGTTTAACAAATTTTCCCCTCCAGGTAACAAGTTCACCTATCTAAAGGACCACAAAGTCGTCTCTATGTCAAGAAAATCTGCCTATCTGGGATGTAGGATCACCTCTCTGAGACACAGGATCACCCAAATTTTAAGGGACTCACAAGAAACAGGTGGACACGATGGACATAATCGCCTATCTATCAAGCAAGATTGCCTCTATCTTGGAATGTATGAACATGTGCAAAATTGCCTATCGAGGGATAACAAGTTCACCTATTTCCTCAGTTGTATGGACAAAAAATGGAGAATCCTAAAATGGGATCGCCTATCAGACAAACAAATTCACCTATGACATAAATTGTACGAATGAGGATGATACGGGCGGACACAGATTTTCCCCTGTAGATAATAGGTTCACCTATTCCAGGGAGTGTACAGACAGGGAAGACTTGGATGAGACGCGAGATTGCCCCTATGGACAACAAGTTTTCCCAAGAACGAATAGGATCGCCTATTCTAGGGGAAAATGGGCAAACTCGGAAGGTATGGACTGAATGTAGACTCGCCTAAGGACTGGGAAGGCTCACCTATTCTAGGGAATAGGCAGATGCGAGGTCACCTAACTAAGGTACCTAGAGGAAAATTCACCCCTGACAAGGGCAGACTCGCCTATCCATAATGCAAATTTTCCTCTGTGAGAAGAAAATTTGCCACTGAGGGCAAGGGAAGATTGTGGCAAAGGACAACAAACATGATAAACAACAAACAAAAAGGCTAGACTAACTTGGACTAACAATAAGCACTGGTATCATACAAAGAAGACATGTCAGGCAGCACAATCCTAGAATTATTATTAAAGGTTTACAAACTTGATGTAGGCCCACCACCTTGGGCAAACAACCCAAGGTTAATACTCCATGATACCGAGGTGGTTCTTTGGATCACCCTTTCTCGTGAAGGTGAATAGCTAGCGATTCAATGGCACAGGGTCATCAACAGATGCCATGGGATCACCTTCATGCTCTCTCTCGGAGACTATCATATTCCACCATGAGGATTTCTATCTCAACCCAAGGGAGTATGCGGTGAGTAACTTTAGGGTACGGTGCATATCCCCTACACTACACCAAGCTGCAACTAAAATAGGCTCTCTCGTGCGTCCTTGATATATGCTAGGTACAGTGTGTCTCCATCTAGGCTATATAGCATGTCTCATGCGTCCTTGATATATGCTATTTATGTGAGGCACAACCATGAACACTAGCCCATCACAAGCGTGGGTCAGGAGCCCTAGCAAGATACTGAAAACTTGGAGCAACCCTGCACATTTTATCTAGGTATCACCCTAGCTTCGACGCTTCACTAGACAAAACATGACTAGATTGGGGTACAACTTTAGTTCTCCCCCCTTTATATACCTTGTCGGTAACATGTGGTTGGAATCTTTCCCTGGGGATGAAATCCTAGGCAGGTCCCACTAAAGGAAGGAAATACTAGACACTTCGACTTGTCCCCAGGCTCACACGTAGCACAAGGGGAGAGCTTAGATGCACTAGCACTTCCTGGGTAGATTGGACTGGACTAGAACAAGTTGTGATTTCTCATCACCCAAGATCATTGAAAGGTGCAAGGGGAGTGGATACGTCAACAACTTGCTCCCAAGCATAGCAAACAATGTTAATTGACCCTTTAATTAAACTACGTGTGCCTAAATTAGTGCGCAAACAATAGACAAAGCTAACTAATGGGTATTTGATCGGTCATCCTGCATAAAATAGATTAGTAGTTTTGATCACTGGTCTTCGTCAAACATGGAAAAAATGTTGTGAAAATAGTTAGTAAAATACCACAGTCACCGACGACAAAGTTAGCTGATCAGTAGCTAAAACCGAAATCAAATTTTAGCTTAAATTGAAAAATTTAAAATCCAAGATAATTATCAATTCGCCTCTATGTGAGGCAAGTTATCCTATGTTTGTAGGTCAAGATCACCTATTTGGGTGGATGGGTGAATTCACAGTTGCCTATTCAAGTGGATGTGTGTATTTGATTCTGCCTCTGTAACTGCTTCAAACTCGCCTTTGTAATCAACACTGTCACTCGTTCCTGGTGGTTCTCCACGTATTTGCTTCTATTTCGAGTGATTCTGCCTATTGGTTTCATGTCTACCCCTTTTATGAAAGGGTTGGATCATGTTTGCATGTGCCTGATGTAGGTTTTCCTATGTACCTAGCAAATTCGCCCCTCTGGGGCAGATTCACCCCTGTGTGTAAAATCTAAACCTGCAAAATTTAAAAAAATAGCAAATAGTAAAATAGACCTATGACATGGGTCCCACCAATTGTACCAGAAATGTGGTGCAAGTGAATTCTAACAGGTTTACAAATGCAAAACAACAATGAAAATGCAAGGTAGAAGACACAAACAAAACACTCAAGATTGGCCTAATTGAATCTAAATAAAAACACAAGAAATCAGAACTTTTTACCTTGTTTAGATTGATAAATTTGGTTGGCCCTTTGGTTGCTTGTTATGTGTGCTCCTCGATGGAAAAATGGCTTAAAAACCTAGTGAAAAATGTAGCTAAGATGATGATGGGTGCAATGGATATTATGGGTATTATGAAGATGCAAGATGAAAGCTCAATAGATGTTGCAACAATGGAGGATGCTTGGATAGGTGTATGCTTGCTAAGTGTGCTTGGTTGATTGCAAAAGTGGATGGATGCAAATGAGGGAAAATTCCACCATTTTTAGGGGAAATGCCTCTAAATTATGGAGGGCTAGGATCAAGCCAAGATGGACAAGATCAAGGGTTGAGGTGAGTTGAGAACTCACAAGCCCTCACATCTTGACATGTGGCAGGTGAGATGGAAAGAGGGAGATGATATGGACATGACATGAAGGTACTACATAGTACCTTGGTATTGGACAAGATCTCCTCATAAAGGAGGTCCTTGTCCACATGTGGGTGAGAGGACATGTGAGGAATTAAAAAATCCTCAAAAATCCTCATGGTGATGGGAGCAGGAATTTTAAATTCCTTAAAATGCATTGAGAAAATAAATGTGAATTGAAAATTCACATAGGGAAAGGGTTGCCTTCTCCAAAAGGAGAAAGAATTTAATGCAGATGACTTAGGACACATGCCATAAATGGCATGGAGATTAGGTTGACCTAATTAAGTGATTAAGGTTGTGCAAATGTATGATTAGATGAATTAATGATAGATTAGAGGCAAGTGGGAGATTATGGAGGATGTGACCCTAATGATGATTAGGGGTGTGCACATCCTAATCACAAATTAATCAAATTAACTTGGATTAGAGAGGATTATGGAGGATGTGACATGAGGAGAGAGAAAAAGGGATGAATTAAAAATAGATTTAATTCATAACAGGCTACAGTGACTAAATTAAATAAATTAGGATACTTATTTAATTTAGAGATGAAAGGGGGGTAAGGTATTAAATTGATTTATTAAATACCTTAGGGGAATAGGATGCAGGGCAATATTAATCAAATAATAAATTATTTAATTAATGTAGATGAGGCATGCGGGATAGAGGAATAAAAAATGGTTGAATTTGACCATATGGGGGTGGTCAAATTCAGGTGTCTACAATGACATTTTGGGCTTTTTGTCCATTACAAATTAGGATTTTTAAAACCCACTAACATTTCCATGTTTTTCCAATGACAGGATAGGTGATGACACTCCAAATGGCACACACCTAAACATCCATCAACATTCATCTGTCAACATCCATCCATCAGTCTTATCTCGCAATTATACTATCATATGGTGGATGGGGTCTTATGTTATCATTGTTGGAACACAACAATGTACTGAGATGGGGGGTGAATTAGTAGCTATTAAAATTTTAACCCTTTAACTTTTAGAGTATACTGACTTGTTAAACACTTAGCGTGCAGATTAAAACATGAAATACATAAATTTAAACAAGCACATTATCTAAAGCTCATAACACAAGATATACATGGAAAACCCAAGATGGGAAAGACCACGGTGAGAAAATATTGCTAGGAGCTACTACCCTAATCTAGCCTCACAAATAAACCTTTTGTTACAACTTTTAAGGGCACCAGCCCTAAGGAGACACCAATCCTCTAATCTGAGCACCAACTTAGTTATTTGATGGCACCAACCAATTCAATTTACAACATAAAGGATTATTACAATTTTTTCATCAAGAACACAAATCAATGTCATAGCTTACTCTGGAACTACTCAAGTGTTTGTTGCTTCCACAAAAACTCTCTTCTCTACTCTTCACACCCCTATTTTTCTCTACTCTTCCCCTTCTTTAGTGCATTCTTTGTCTACCTCAAGGAGCTCAAATTACCCTATGTACAATGCACACTAACTCTTCTCCACCTTCACCATTTTCAACTAATCCACGCTTATTTTAATCATCTATTTTGTGTTGTTACATACCTTTGATGATTGGCTCTAGATTCTCTATCACATACAAATCTTTAGTTAGGTTTAGGATATCTTCTTCACTACCATTCTTTTGCATTGAGCCACGCGACATTAAATTTTGGTGTAGAGAATGTTCAAAGAGTGGCAATCTACTCAACTCTAAGATCAAATAGCATTTAATTTATTCATCTACTTATTTTCTCTGATTTGATCTTCATCATCTTAGCAATCTATGTCACCACTTAGCAGATCAAATCTTCACCTATATTGGTCATAGGTGCAGTTGAATGAATTAAAATTTTTCACTAAGTTGGTTACCAGTTGAAACCTTGTTTACACAGACTTAGTCATTTGTAATCTTCACATTCAAATATGGGCCATTGATCACTTTTCTTCATGCCACAATCTTATGACTCCAATTCAATCATCCATATTTAAACCTTGTCCAACAAATAAATGATCTTTAAATAACCATCAGTGATCTTGTCCATCGCATATCACTCCAATTCTTGAGTCACTGCCATTCAATCATGTGATGTGAGTAACCTCGACGATGACCGTTAGATCATTCACCCTTCAAATCTACACCATTGATCTTCATTCATCGGGTATCGTTGTAACTCATGTATGACTTCATATGTCACTTTCACAATGTGAATACATTCAACAATCACTGTTGGATTGATCGTTCTTTAAATCTACATCGTCCACCACTATATCACTAGCAAAGGACATGGGCCCACAAAATCCTAGCGGGCTGGCAAGCTACTGCCACATGTTCACCTTAGACATCACATTCCAATTCCTTCTTACATTCATTTCTTGTCATGAGAACCATTCCATCACTTCGCTTCACAACAACGATGTGAAGCAATTGAGTGATATGTCGCCATGTGTCTACCGGACTTACCACATGCTCTGCCCTACATCCAATCAAAACATTGTTTGATCTCCACCATTCCTCGCTCCCCCGCAAGTTATAGACAAGGTCCCGCCATAGGTGTTGTGGGCTAGTGGACACCATAAGATCATCAACCTCAGCTTGATCATAGTTGTTGATCAAACTCCATCACTCATCGATAAACTACAAGACGATTTCAAAGAACTTTCTGCGATGCATGGGACCTTAGGAATAGCCATCAGATATGGAACTATTGAGTGCACACTATCCGATCTCCAAAGGAATACATAAGAGACACTAACTAGAAGACAAGGTAATGGGGCTAGTCACAACATGATTTTAATGGCAAGCTTATGAATTATGTGACCTATAACCTCCAAGAAGAAGTCAACAAAAAAATAGAAAATATTTTAAGACATAATGACTGCAACCCTAGGGTTTAACTACAAAACCCTAATTCAAATAGAAAGCACAATTAATTTGATTTTGTTCAAGTCTTGCATCTTTTGGATCTACATCTCACCTTTCTGAGAAGCTCTCAGAAAATCCATATCAAATATGGTCTTTGATTTCTCTTTAGATACCTAGAAGAATACTCCATAATTTCATGAAAAAATGCATGACAACATTTGCAACACTCTAAGAAACTTTTTGGAATCTTTCCCAACATCTTCCAGAAGTACCAGATTTGTACCATTCTATGTCTTTTCCTTAGACATCAATAACATGATCTCCTTTCTAGGATCAATTTCACCTCACTCATGATCCTCTTTTGACATCATTGACAATAATGTGCCAACAATCTCCCCCCTTTTTGATTGATGGAAAAACTAAATGTCCATCCTTCAATTTTTGGTCTAATACCAATTGTAAATAGTAACATTAGTGTTCTTGTACCAACTAAACCATTTACACAACAATTCACTTCCCCTTTGACATGCATCTCTTCTCATTTTCATTTTTCACATATTTCTCCCATGCTTCTATTATGAGCATTTGTTCACTTATTTCTCCCCCTTTTATATCAATGGAAAATGGAAAAATCCCCCTGAAAACATACTTCCCCTTTGACAAGCAATTCAAAGAGAAAGTGGGAATCCTTGACTATGCAACCATCAATTCGTTAGAAATTATTAATTTACCGGTTTACCTGACTTGATCTCGTTCTCCATTACCAAGGATAAATAAAGTACCAATTAAGCTCCCCCTAGATTCATGCCCTATCACTAATATTTAGTGATATGTTGTGGGATCATTCACTCCCAATTTCTACTTCAGATACTCAAATTTTTCTTTAAGAAGAGGCTTGGTGAAAATTTTAGCCACTTGTTCTTTGGTGGGAATATATTCCATGCTGACTTCTTTGTCTGCAACCTTCTCTCTGATGAAGTGATACTTGATGGATATGTGTTTTTTTCTAGAGTGCATCAATAGATTCTTTGATATGTTTATGGCACTTGAATTATCACAAATAATTGAGATAGGTTCTTTGTACTCTACCTTGATGTCATTTTAAGTGTCTACTTCATCCATAGGACTTGAGTACAACATGTTGTTGCTGCTACATATTCTGCTTCTGTAGTGGATAGAGTGACCAATTCTTGCTTCTTGCTCATCCAAGAAACCAATTTTTTTCCCAAAAAAATGCTCCACCACTGGTGCTTTTCCTATCATCTACACTTCCTACCCAATCAGCATATGTGTATGCTATCAAAGAAAAATCCTTGCTCTTGGGATACCATAGTTCATAATCAACTGTGCTTTTGATATATTTGAAAATTCTTTTCACTGTGTTGACATGAGATTATTTTGGTGCAGCCTAAAACCTTGCAACTAAACATACTACTTGCTTAAGACCATATAATTCTTCCCTTAATCTACACACATAATCATCATCTTCTGGCAGCTAAAAACCTTCTGGTTGTTCTATGTAGACTTCCTCTTCTAGGTTTTCATTAAGGAATGCAGATTTAACATCCATCTAATATACTTTAAATCCTTTATATACTAAAAATGCAAGAAACATTCTAATTGCTTCTAATCTTTCCACAGGTGCAAATGTTTCTTCAAAGTCAATTCCTTCAACTTGTGCATACCCTTTACACACCAATCTTTCCTTATTTCTTAGTACAACTCCATCTTCATTCAACTTATTTATAAACACCCATTTAGTGCCAGTTACATTTTTTCTTGGGGGTCTAGGAACCAACTCCCATGTTTTATTCTTTTCAATCTAATTTAGTTCCTCTTCTATGGCCTCTTTCCAGCTCTCATCCTTGCTAGCTTCAGTAAAAAAAAATTGGTTCAATCTGAGATAGGAGAGAAAAGTTTACTCGTTCTTTGTTCTTTGTAAATTTTCTCTTAGTCTAAACTCCTTCATTTTTGTCCCCAATCATCTAATCTTCAGGGTCTAGTCCTTTTGCACATACTTTGTAAGTGTTGTCTCAACTTCTTCATTATTTGCCACATTGTCTTCATAATCCGAATCATCTTCAAATTCAAATTTTGATCGGATTTTATATGCTTTATACTTTCATCTTGATCTTGACATTGATGCTTTCCACAATCTTGTCCAGTCTTTTGTTATAGCATTTATAGGCTTTTCTTTGGGTGGAATATCCTATAAATATTCCTTCATCACCTTTTTATTCAATTTTTCCCAAGTTCTCATCTTCTCTCTTAATGTAGCATTTGCTTCCAAACACTTTGAAGTGCTTAATAGAAGCAGGCCTACCATACCACAATTCATAAGGGGTGCTATCACTATGTGCTATGATTTGGAATCTACTCAGAATGTATATTGCAGTATGAACAATGGACCTCCAAAACATATCAGCTGATTTGGCCTCATTTAACATAGTTCTATCCATGTCCTTGACAACTCTATTCTTTCTCTCAACCACTCCATTTTTTTGTGGAGTTCTAGGTGCATAATATTGTCTCTTGATCCCATGTGCCTCATAGTATTCAACAAATGCACTTGAGGTAAATTTTCCTCCTCTATCTGATCTCAAACATTTAATTCTTCTTCCCAATTCTTTTTCAACCATTTTCTTGAATATTCTGAATCTTTCAAATGTTTGATTCTTTTATTTCAGAAAGGTTACCCATGTCATTCTTGTGTACTCATCAACTAGCAACATGAATTATCTTTCTCCTTTCAGTTCTCTTGTTCTTGTGGGTCCTCACAAATCAATATGAACCAGCTATAAAGGCTTAGTAGTTGAATATTCTTTAGTTGGAAAACTTATCTTTGTTTGCTTTCCTTGCTAACATTCTTTGCATATGACATTTAGAGGCTTGGTTATTTTAGGCATGTGTCTTACCATAACTCTTGAACTTACCTTCGCCAGATTATCAAAGTTTACATGCCCCATTCTTCTATGCCACAACCAGCTTTCATCAGCTTGTCCTATCAAACAACTTTGACCTTTTACTTTAGAAATTTTATAAAGATTGTTGCTAGTTCTCAATCCTTGTGCAAATGTCTTTCCATTCTTTATAATTTTTCAACCTTCTAAATCAAATGTGACTTTGTACCCATTGTCACACATTTGGCTCACACTTAGCCAGTTGTGCTTCAACCCTTCCACATATAAGACATCTTTAGTGGGTTTTTTACCATCTAGGCTCAAGATGCCTTTACCGTAGATCTTGATTGCAGATTTATCACCCAAACTCACAGATCCTCCTTTACATTTCTTGAGTTTGATGAACTTACTCTTATCTCCAGTCATGTGCTTGGAGCAGCCACTATCAATCACCCATAGATTTTGCTTCTTGGCATGCAGTGTTGTCTGTGCAATCATTTATTGCATGGAGCTTTCTCCTTTTCTTTCTATACATTCTTAGCTTTCTTTTCAATCTTTTCCTCCATAACTTTAGATTCTTGGTTAACTCTAGGAAGTGGATCTTTCTTTTTCTCATTCTTAACATTTGGTCTAGTAAACTTTGTTCTACAATTTTTAGCTATATGACCAAAGTTATTACAGTTATAACAAACTACACTCATTTCCACTTAAGGAGAAAACAGATTCTTGCTTACAAATTTTGCACTCCTCTTAGGAATGACTCTACATTCTCTATCCATATGACCAAACTGATTACATGTATAACAATATCCATAAAAGTATGAAGAATACTTGGTCATAGCATTTTGTGCTTGATGAGGGGGTCTTTTGTCCATTGGCCTTCTAGTATCTCTCCCCCTAGTGAATTCATCAAAATTAGTCCTTTATGAAAAATTTCCTTCTCTTTTGATGATTAGGAGCTAATTGGTTATCCTTCTTGTCTACAATAGGCTTCTTTTCTTCTTTAGTTTTCTCCGCCTCTATATATTTTTCTATGAGTGCACTCCCTTTGCAATCTCTTTCATCAACTGAATGATACTTTTCTCCTACTCTGAACCTTTCGTACAAATTTGCAGAAGTTTCTATGAAGGTACTCTTACCTTTCTCAAGCCCTAGTCTATATTTTTATTTTTTTGAGGGCTTTTGTGTGCTCAATAGCTAATCCAAGATATCTAAGCCACTTTTCAGCTTGAGTCCTTTCTCTATTTGCCCTTTTTCCTTTTCTAGATATTTTCTTAGAGTAATGATCTCTTCCCCAAGCTTGATGCATCTATCAACCTTGAATTGTAGCTTGGATTTAATTACATCTACCCTTTTGGATTCCTCGAGTTGTAACTTCAAATCTACCACATTTTGGGTAGATTATTCTAGGTCCATGCTTAGTTTATCTGACTCTCTTTGTGCAAGTTTCTTTTGCTACTTGTTCTCCTTTTTCAACTTCTCAATCTCATCTTTGAGATCATCAATCTCATCTAGAGCACAAATGAGTTCTCCTTCTAGGTCAACCTCTCCTTCTTCTTCACCTTCTTCATGAAGGTCTTCTATCTTTTCACCTTTTTGTTCCTCAGATTCTTTTTCTATGAAGAGAAATTCATTTTCTCTTACAACAAAAGCATAGTTTTGTTCATCATCTAAGTTGTTGTAATCATCTAATACATCACTATCATTTTGAATGTATAGACTTTTCTTTTTCTTCTAAAAAATCCTTCTCTTAGGGTAGTAGGGTTTCTTCATTTTATCATCTTCCTCACGCTCGAAGTTACCTTTCTTATTGTAGGTACATTTAGCAAAAAAATCACTTACCTTACCACATTCAAAGCATTTAAAGGGTAACAAGTACCTTAATACTTTTCGGATCCTCTTCTAAGTCTTCTAATGAAATTTGCTTCTTCATCAGTCTCATCATGACTGGATGTGGTAGTCTCAACCTTGTCTTTCTTAGGAGATACATCATTCTCCCTATTAGCAACCTTGAAAGCAACTTCCTTCCTAGATGATTTTACATCTCCCATCTTCATTTCATATGTAGTGGATATACCATGTAACTCATTAAGAGTGAGTTTTTCTATTTCTCTTCCTTCCTCTATTGTAGAGATCTTAGGATCATATTTATTTGTCATTGACCTTAAAACTTTCAGTACAATGACATATTCTTTTACTTATTCTCCATATCCTTTAATAGAGTTCACTATATCGTCAACCCTGAGAAGATAGTTTGCAATCTTCTCTTCTTATATCATCTTTAGGCCTTCAAATATGGCTCTTAGTACTTGAAGCTTTGCCAATTTTACCTTGTCATCTTCTTCATATAATTTTCAATGTATCCCAGACATCATGTGTAGTCTTAAAATACATAACTTTGCTATGCATAGATCTTGACAAACTGTGCATAATACCAAACCATGTTATATAATTGTTCTCATAATCCCTTTTTCATGTGGCATCAGTAAGAGGTGCGGCTTGTGGTGTGTATCCATTCACAATAGACATCCACACATCAAACCCTAAAGATCCTAAAATATCCCTTCATCAATGAGCTCCAAAAAGTATAATTTATTCCATCGAACCGAAGTGGCTTATTTTTGGAAGAGCTTTCTTGACTGGCCATTGTATTCACAATTCCAAGGATCTTCCTGTGTTGATTAAGCTTCTCCTAGGGAACCTAGTGCTCTGATACCAATTGTTGGAACACAAAATTCTACTGAGAGGGAGGTGAATCAGTAGATATTAAAATTTTAACCCTTTAACTTTTAGAGCATACTGACTTCTTAAACACTTAGTGTGTAGATTGAAACATGAAATACATAAATTTAAACAAGCACACAATCTAATAGCTAATAACACAAGATATACATGGAAAACCCAAGATGAGAAAATGCTACTAGGAGCTACTATCCTAATCCAGCCTCACAAAGAAACCTTTTGTTATAACTTTTAAGGAAACCAACCCTAAGGAGACACTAATCCCCTAAACTGAGCACCAACTCAGTTATCTAAAGGCACCAACCAATCATATTTACTACATAAAGGATTATTACAATTTGTTCATCAAGAACACAAATCAATGTCACAACTTACTTTGTAACTACTCAAGTTTTTGTTACCACCAAAACAACTCTCTTCTCTGCTCTACACACCCCTATTTTTATCTACTCATCCTCGTCTTCTTTAGTGCATTCTCTATCAGCCTCAAGGAGCTCAGATTACTCTCTGTACATTGCACACTAAATCTTCTCCACCTTCACCATTTTTAACTAATCTACACTTATTTTGATAATTTGTGTTGTGTTGTTACATACCATTGATGATTTCCTCATGATTCTCTACCACATACAAATCTTCAATCAGGGTTAGGATATCTTCTTTATTGCCATACTTCTACATTAAGCCGCACAACATTAAATTTTGGTGCAAAGAATGTTCAAAGAGTAGCAATCTACTCAACCCTAAGATCAAATAACATTTAATTTATTCCTTTACTTATTGATCACTTGTCTTCATGCCACGATCTTATGACTCCAATTCAATCGTCCATCTTTAAACCTTGACCATCAGATAAACGGTCTTTAAATCACCATCATCGATCTTGTCCATCGCATATCGCTCCAACTCTTGAGTCATCACCATTCAATCATGCAATGTGAGTAACCTTGATCATGACTGTTAGATCATTCACCCTTCAAATCTACACCATTGATCTTTATTCATCAGGCATTGTTGTAACTCATATGACTTCATATGTCACTTTCGCGATGTGAATACATTCAGCGATCACCGTCGGATTGATGGTTCTTTAAATCTGCATCGTCCCTCACTATATTGCTAGCAAAGGACACATGCCCATAGAATCCTAGCGGGATGGCAAGCTACTACCACCTGTTCACCTTAGACATCACCTTCCACTTCCTTCTTATGTTCATCACTTGTCATGAGAACCATTCCATCGCTTCGCTTCACAACAACGATTGAAGTGATCGAGTGATTTGTCACCACATGTCTGTTAGACCCACCACATGCTCTACCCTCCATCTGATCAAAATGTCGTTTGATCTCCACAATTCCCCACTCCCTCGTGAGGTATAGACGGGGTCCCACCACATGTGTTGCGGGCTAGTGAGTACCATCGGATCATCAACCTCGGCTTGATCACAACTGTTGATAAAACTCCACCGCTCATCGCTAAACTACACTTGCCAGCTTTAAAGAACTTTCTACGATGCATGGGATGTTAGCGATAGCCATCGAATATGGAACTATTGAGTGTGCACCGCCCGATCTCCAAAGGAATACATAAGCGACACCAATCAGAAGACAAGGTAATGGGGTTGGTCACAACATGATTTTAATGACATAAGTTTATGACTTTGTGACCTATAACCTCCAACAAGCAGTCAACGACAAAATATAAAATTTGTTAAGACGCCATGACTGCAACCCTAGGGTTTAACTACAAAACCCTAATTCAGCCAAAGAGCACAATTAATTTGATTCTATTCAAGTCTTGCATCCTCTGGAGCTACACCTCACCTTTTTGAGAAGCTCTTAAAAAATCAATATTAGATTTGGTCTTTGATTTCTCTTTAGATATTTGGAAGAATACTCTCTAATTTCATAACAACAATGCATGTCAACATTTGTAACACTCTAAGCAACTTTTTGCAATCTTGCCCCACATCTTCCAGAACCAAATTCGTACCATGCCATGCCTTTTCTTTATACATCAATGACATGATCTCCTTGCCAAGATAAGTTCCACCTCACTCCTTATCCTCTTTTGACATTAATGACAACAATGTGCCAACAATCATGCCTATAAGAGGTGCATTTTGTCGAGAGATTGGCTTCTCCTATAAGATTTTAAATACTTCAACTAATAATATTTTAAATAAATGAAATTTTAAAATATCTCTATAAATTGTTAAAATTATAAGAGAAAATAATATTACTTAATTGATCTATTAAATTTAATTAAGATAATTCTTCTTAAAATGACTAATAAAAAATACATTATCTAAATATAGAAAGTTTATAGGGTACGTATATAAAAAACTGAGAAGCTAAAGGATTACCTAATCATAAAGGAAAAGAAAAACATCTAAGGAGACCTATAATTCACAAACCCTATATCTCCAATAGGGGACGCTACGAAGGGAACGGGGAAATTGGAGTATCAAAGATGGCTTATTTTGACCGAAGTAAATATGGTAAATGAAGCTGGTGGACCGTTGTGTAGTGCCTTATTTTGTCTGGGAAATATAGAGATGTTTTAATGCTCTATTAAAGGTTCGCCATCGAAAGGACAGACAAAGTAAGAACATTTCGGATGGCAACTAGTGAGCTTCATTTTCCATCTTACCTGGCGACGAGAAAGTACTCAGGAGCACTTGTTTTTTTCAATTCAGCGGGGTACGCATCCGTTTTGTGTTTTCGACGACTAGTGTATAGGTAACTATGCTACTTTGTGTTTCCCAGCCAGCACTGAAGTAATTACTCTAGTACTTTGATGTGACTTATCAGAATTTCTGTACGGCCAACGAAATTATGAATGGACCAATGGTTTTCGAGTACCCTGACTTCAGCTGTCAAATTGTACCATCAAAATAATGTTATGTCAGCATCAGACAGAGGCGCCGGGACTTGAAATTAATTTGGGCCTTGCTGAGTCTCGTAATTCCCCTCTCAACAAGATACACATTGTATAAGGTCTCTTTTAGTGAATTTTATTGTAATTAATAAATGTAAATATTTCAATTAATTTGATAATCTGATTATTTAAAGAATAAGTTATATGATTGTTGTTTAGATATAGTAGAGAACTATTGAATCTTAAAATATTTTTGAATAAATATTTTATAGATATTTAGAAGGGGAGCCGGCTAACTCCTAGACAAAACGCACCTATGTACATACAAAAACGCATAAAAATATGCATGCAAACACACATGCAGCATGCCATCGTTCGAGGGGCCCACCAAAATAAGAAACGGCAAAATAGACAACAATGACTGACGTAGACGGGAGAAGCTAACGGCATACGGTAAACGGAAGTGACGCTAACTGCAGAGGTAAACGGACGGAGGAAAAGTTTTAAAAAACTGCGGGAGTTTTTAAAAAGTAAAAGTGCGGGAGAGCAAATTAACCACAGATCGGACATGATAGTTTGACAGACAGATAGTTTCGAAAGGGGGTTTTCATCGCAGGAAATCTGATTGATTGAATGCATTAGGTCAAACTACTCGTTGCCTTCCCAGTCTGTAAATGACGCCCTTGGCTGATAATCACTCTCCTATGTCCCAATAGCTACTATGGCAGATGCATGAAATTACATCTCTCCGACATTTTATCCAACATTTCGCATTTTAAGAATCTTTTCAACAAGTCCAGTTTGTGCGTATCCATTGCAATCATGGCATCCATTGGAATGATGCCTCCTTTAAACAGTTCACATGCCTTGTATACGTCTCCACCCCCCGTGTGTATGCTTCCAAATTTTGCAATAATATTTATCAGGCTGATTGCTCACAATTGCAGACTTTGGCGTTTAACTGCCAATTTGCATTGGCTTGAAGTTTCGAAGACCTTTCATTAAAACGTTTGGTGCATTTTCTACAGTGATTTCACTACCTTTAAAATCACCTCCCCTTTTGTGCAAGACGACGCTGGTAAAGGTTGAGGCATTTGGACTCAACAGTCGATTGCATTTGCTCGAAAGTTTCTGAACGTTTTCAACAAATCCATTTTGTACACACCCTGCAGTCACCATACTCCATGTAATTACATCTCGTTTGAAGCATTTTGTTAAATAGTTCACTTGTTCTGTGTATGCTTCCACTTTTGCATGTCGTGAAAATCGGCTTTAAGCCTGCTATTGCATTTGCTTAAAAGTTTTTGAAGCCGACTCAACAAATGCATTTCATTTTTCTGTGCACATTCCATAATCTACAATCTCTTGGAACATTCTATTACAATTCTTAAAACCAGATCGCGTCATTCCTTGACTCCCCATTTTGCATACATTTCTATTAAATCATGCACGAAGGATTCTAGAAAAGATTTGCAAATTTTGACTTTACAGCCAGTGATTTGCACTTGTTTCAAATAAAATCCATTTTGTGCAAATCCTTCAATCATTGTTTCCATGAGATGGCATCGCTTTGAACGCATTCTGTCAAACAAACCGCGCCATGTCTGTGCTTCCAGATTTTGTATGCATTTCCGTTAGGGCATTTCAACGACGTTTAAAACCTTTCATGCGGGCAGAGATTTTAATTTTGCGCATATTCTACCAAGGCAATTGCAACTACAACATTTCACAGAATTCTTTCATCCTTTGTGCCTTGATGACTTTGTCCAATCGGGAGCGGGATTGGGAGCAGACATCGCTCTGGGCCTTCGATGGACATTGCTCAGCGTGGGCGGAGGCGGGTGTCGGAATGAAACTTGCACCAAGACCACTTTCACGCATGGTTCCATGGTCCCGTCCGGATCTGAAATCCGACGGCATTAAAATCTTTTTGCTATGTGGGTTCGGGTTTCGGACTTGACCGAGAACTTGGAACATGAATGTTTTTGCATTTGAAGTTTCTTCGTTCGTTCCGAATCCGCAATTCAATGGGACTTTCCTTTTGCCCTCTTGACTACTATGTGGGTGTAGGATCGGGTTCAATCCTGAACCTCAACACTTTAATTTTTGCTTCTTTATCACTCACTGTCGACCCGAACTTCTGAGAAGACCGTGCCCAGCAAAGTTGAATGATAGGCTATATTTCTAGTCCATTGTAATGAAACTGTTCGTCTACTTTTGAATAGTGAAATAATGCCGGTTTCGTTGGTAGATTAGCATGGCAGGTCAGCTATTCAGAACCGAAACCCTATTAGAAGCAAGTCATTACCTTAATTAACATTCCAATACATAGATAACATGGCATACATAAATTCACCGCAGGAAAATTCACCACCATGACAAATTCATCACGAGTAAAATTCACCACCAACAATTCACTGCAGAAAATTAAAAAAAGTTAATGTGATTAATTTTTCGTGATGGTGAATTATTAGTGGTGAATTTTACTCGAAGATAATACGTGTGATATTGGAGTTCTCAAGATTTTTTTTATGCTTTCACAATTTTTACTTTTAAATTGAATTTATATGTTGGTTATTATAATTTACATTATCAGTCCAATATCGACTTTTTCAATATGTATAACTATCACATTTAATAATAAATAGAGTATTTAATAATTATAAAAATATTAAATGTCATTTTTAAATATTAGTCTGAAACAATCAAAACATCAATTGAAAAAATGATGAAGTGGAAGGTTCCTTGATTTTAAAAAATTGAATGTCATAGTCAAACATTAAATCCAAATAGTCAAAACATTGATCAAGGATGATGATTGATCGTAAAATTGTGAGTATCTCTTTGGGAAGAATTTGTATATAGTTAGGATATAACCGTTACCAAATGGGAAGAACTAGTATACATTGAAGCTAAGAGGTATCTCTGCAAATATTAGTTCGGATAAACTATTAAGATCTTGCATCACAACATCTTAGTTTTCACACCTTATTATATAATGATGATCACATTTGAGTTATAATTTTTTTAAACCCTTACTTTGGTAGTGGAAAATGATGTTGGGTTAAAACAAACTCGCTCCTTCTCTTCTATTGATAAATGAGTACGAAGAGAAAGTAGTGGGAATGCATTTTGTCACAAATCTTAACTTGTGAGCTTCCATTTTGATACCAAAACATGTTTCAATGTTTGAGAATATTCTATTTGTATGGGAGAATGGGTGACATTTTGGATGTTTGGAAACTATTTTTAGGGTTAATAGCTTTATATGAACATTGTATGGATTTCAACTCAGTTAAGTGTATGCAAGGCTAGTTGGTTTAGTTTTAGTCCATTGTAATGAATCCATTATATTTTCTTGCTTCAGTGATATTACAAGTTGATCATATGTATGATATGAAACTGTATACACCTAAAAATGGTCACATCACATTGTCTGGTAATTAATTAAATATTTTTAATATTTAAATAAATCTCCGAATTCCATCTGCGTATAAATAAATTTAAATAATTAATTTATATTTATTCATTCTTTCATTTCGATTAAATAAATAAGTTTATTTAATCACTTTTTTTAATTTCATTTCTTAATTAATTAAATAAACATTATGATTTATTTATATTAATTATCATATAATCTTGGCTTGAATATTTTATTCAAATAAAGATTAAATATTCCTTTTTTCTAAATTAATTCCTCTAAAAATCCTTTCATAATTAAATATCTCAAAATATTTAATTAATTCTTCTAAAGTCACATCATAATTAAATATTCCAAAATACTTAATTAAATCTTCTATAGTTTTAAAAATCAAAAAAATCAAACTCAATAAATGAAATTAAATAAATTTGTTTATTTATTTAATTTGAGGATTATCTTCAATAGCCATGAAGCAAATTGCCGAAATAGAAAAATTAAATTCTTTTGTTCTTGTGCAGGCTTGTTCCCGTGGGTTGAAGACAAGGCTCCATTCTTCTCTCCAACCTCCCAACATTCTCCATCTTCCTCTCAACCTCTTCATCTCTCACCTTTCAATTCTACCAGACAATCTCACAACCGTTGATCCTTGCCAGCCAGGATTCTGCTTGCAAAAATCTATAAATAAGACTGTCGAGTCTTTGAAATCATATAGAAGTTTTAAGCAGGAAAATTATAGTCAATTTGCAATAGCATAGCCTTCATAAGTCTTTTAGTATTTTCATTTCATAGCAATAGAATCATGGCATATCCTAGCATATCCATAACATCTTCCATTTACAGCCCTTGTCCATAATCCACAACCCCTGTCCATATCCGTCAGCAATCTCACCTTCACCAGCATATAGGATAGAGATTTACATTTGCATACTCATTCTGCAGACTGCTATTTGGAGAAGCTGTGCTTACACAATCTGAGAGTAGTAGCTTCGAACAAATATCTGGAGATAGAGAAAGACAGAACGCTTCTGAAGAAATTTTCTTTTATATTTAATTTTACTTCAAATTTCTTTAGTTTAAAGTTCTGTTAATTATGTTTTGTTTTCAATTAGATTACATATTTTAACATACACATTTTTGGCGCCTACTGTGGGGCTTTTGCCCCCATTTTTAATATCTTTTTGCAGGTTTCTTTGACAGGTTACGAACAAAAATAGCGGATTAGCGCAAGAAACACGTTTCAAAAAAATCATACCTAGTTCAGCGCATTTAATAGTTCCTGTAGCACCTGTGAGAGTTCCTGCAGCGCTTCTGAGAGTTTCTGCAGCGCCCTTGGGAGTTCCTGCAGTGCATTTGAGAGTTCTTGCAGCGCTCGTGAGAGTTCCTGCAGCGCATTTAATAGTTCCTACAGCGCCCTTAAAAAGTCCTGCAGTGCCTATGATAAATTCTACAGTTCCCGTGAAGACTGTTATAGCGCAATTTTAGAAAATAGTAAGCTATAATTTGTAATATAAATACAGTTTAACTGAATTCGACGTAACCGCGGATAGTTAGTAATTTTAAAGTAAAACGAACCAATCCTAGGGTAGACATATAAATGGAATGAACCAATCCTAGGGTAGACATATAAATGGAACGAACCAATCCTAAGGTAGACATATAAATGGAATGAACCAATCCTAGGGTAGACACATAAAGTAAAAAGAAGCAATCCTAGGGTAGACATTTCACATTTCATTTTGGGCTAAAAAGAAATTTCGTGTTTGTGTGAAGCAACATCTTCACTTAGCATAGAATTTTTTTATTTTGGGCTTAAAATAAATTCTTATTTGCTTTGTTTTTGGTGATAGGCCTATGCTCTCCCCTTAACTGGGTGATCAAAATGCCAAACTCACCTATTTTACTTTATGCATTTTACAATTTTATTAACATCTTTTAAAAGGCCTGTCGTAGTGGGAAAAAGTACTCACCCTACGGGAACGACCTAAGTGGGAACAACTAAAGCCAAGTTTTCCAACCCACTATAATCAAATGCGGATGGTTGATGAAAATCCCATTCGACGGTAGTGTGCATTGATAACCATCCCCAAAGCCTTTGTTCTAAAGGTAGGGAGGTCTCTCGAGGGAATCTATCATTTGCCGCACCAAACGGAAACCCTTACTAAGAACTTAGTGTAGTATCTTACCGAGTCAGTTTCCGAACGTCATATTAATCACAGTGCAGGGGAGGGAAGAATCTACCCCCAAGATAATCACCATATAACTGCCAAGGATTGTTTGCTCAGGGGATCCGGTATCCACTTCCGTCACTTTGAGTACGCACCTGGAAAAGACAAAAACACGGGCGCCCTTTCGGGGGTGACACGACTGTGTGAGTCGACACAGTTTTAAGATGTGGGCTGTTGATTACTATGATGACCTACTTGAGAATTAAGAGTGAGTCTGTTTGAAATGCTTATCATGTGTAAAACCCGTTAAAACAATTTTTGAACAACATTTTGATTATACACTTGATGTTTAGCATAGAACTTAAGACAACTATTCTACAACTTGTTTGATGTGTTTTCAATACATTAATTCAGATAAGATTGTCCAAAACTCACTATCACATTGATTAATCTCATGTTACGAGATTGGAAATCCACAACCTTTGTAAGGAAATCCATTTTCAAAAGGATTAAAAATCCAAAGAAACCCCTTAACCACAAGAAACTATTGAAGAAGAGATGATTCTTGTATCAAAGCCGAAAAGTTTTACTCAAATATAGAACCTTTCTTCATAGGTATCTTGATTGTGTTAGAGGTCTTTCTGATGATTATGCTATAGAACCTTTGTATTCACAAGCTTACTTTCAAAGAAGAGCCCTTTCTTAAAGGCATAATCATAGTCAACACATTCGTTTCTGTTATATTCCCCAACCTGCAATTGAATATTCAACTCGTCCAAATCAAATTTTGCAATAGAGAATTTAGATTACATTAGGCATTCATCACTAAATCCATCCTTTTACAAAGCTATGATCAAAACTTTATAAAGTGCAAAATCATCTTTTTCTTGATCTTTTGCTTAAATTCCCATCAACAGGATTTTCATCCTTTCAATTAGGGAACAACACAAGCTAAAGATTAGAAATTTTATGTAAGTCATAGAATCTTCATTCTATCCTGACTTTCATATCTATCACATAAATTGCACTATTTCATTCTTTTGATCAAAAGTTAGTAGAACTTGGAACAAAACCTATGCCTGTCTTCACGAGATCTCAAAAACACATGGAAAAAGATGAGGGAGAAACCACTACAAGTAAAATGGGTGACCGTAATGAAAAAGGAGAAGAAACGTTTAATGTTGACGAATTAACAGAAGAAAAGCTTCAAGAAGCAGAACAAGATCCCCAATTCCATACTCTTATGGAAAGTATTTTAGAACGAAACAAAGAAAGATACTTTCTTTCATTAGCTAATCAAGGAGCTAAGTTACCTCACAATTTCGACATAGAAGGGATTAAACAGAATCCTGAAACTCCTCCTAATGACTTTAGTGCCCTAAATCAACAGATAAAAGAATTACAAGGGCAAATAAAAGAGATGCAAGGGGGTACAACAAATAAGTATGTTTTGGAAGACATATCTCCTTATCCATTCGATAGGAGTCTTCAAATGATCCCATTTCCAAAACATTGCGAAATTCCTAAATATGATAGGTATAATGGAAAAACTGATCCCATTGATCATGTGAGGGATTTCCGAAACATGAGTCTAGAATTTGCCTATGACGATACCTATTTAATGCGTTTATTTCCACGAAGTCTAGGTGTACAATCCATGGAGTGGCTTTCAAAGATCACTCCACCCATCAAAACCTTTGAGGAATTAATAAATCAGTTTATATCACAAGACGCCTACAACATTCAACACCCGATAACAATGCTTGATCTTAGTAAAGTGAAACAAAAAGTAGGAGAACCCTTCACTACATTCTTGCAAAGGTGGAGAAGGTTATTCACACGATATTCCCGTACTATTCCTGAAAAGGAAAAGATGGATATCTTCATTAATAGCCTACATCCATAATTAAGCTATAGGCTTAATCTTCATTGTCCTCATAACTTTGAAAAGTTGATTGAAAATGCAATCACAATTGAAGGGGCCTTGGTTAAACGAGGAGTGATAAAACTTGATAATCCAAGTACATCAAACCAAAACAACAACGATAAAACAAGGTTTTGGAACAAAAACAAAAATGTTGTCAATGATGTTATAGTGGATGTAAATAATTTACGAACAAGACCATTTGTCTTCAATCTATCAAGTGCTCCACGAAACAATCAACAAGGAAATAACAATCAACAAGGACAAACCTCCAAGCAAGAAAGCATGACCAATCAAAATACCAATCAAAATCGTGGTAATTTCAATACCAATCTTGGCAATACCCAAACATCAAATCCGTCAAGACCTCCATTCTTTTCAAATCGATGAAATTTTACTGCTTTGGGTCAATCTCTTGAGTCTTCTCTCAAGGAGCTTCTTGATAATAAGGTTATCACCTTACCTCCACAAAGAGATTATGAGCCATGGGTCAAACCACCATCATGGAATGACTCGTATTATTGCAATTATCATCAATGTAAAGGTCATAGAACAGATAATTGTCAAGCTTTGCAAAATCTAGTACAAGATTTAATTGACAATGGTACCATTACAATTGAAGGACATCATACCAATGATGATCATCAAGCATTCAAAGATCCTTTACCGAATTATCAAAAGGGAGAAACATCGGATGCAAAAGCCAAAAGCATACATAATGTTGAAGACAATATAATCCGTCACATCTACGTAGATGATCAGCAAGTTAATGTTATCAAAATCAAGGGAAAACAAGAATATCAATAGGTTAATGTGACTACTAGAGGACAAGCAAAAGTTGTTCTAAAAGGAAGTTCATCTAAAGCAACTATTCCTTCTCCAAGTCAATATAATCTGGTTGATCAATTGAGAAAAACATCAGCTCAAATCTCCATCCTTGAACTTCTCAAAATATCTCCCATACACAAGAATATTTTAGAAGAAGCTCTCGTAAACACAACTGTTGATACTGATATGGATGTAAACAGATTTCAAGCCATGGTGGGACATTTGTCTTCCCCCACTTGTCTTTCATTTTTCGATAAAGATGATGCCTCCATGACACATCCACATAATTCCTCGCTCTATCTTGAAGTCATGATCCATAAACATCGAATTAGACGTGTCTTAATAGATGGAGGAGCCGGTTTAAACATTTGTACTTTAAAGTTAATAAATGCCTTGGGAATATCAGAAAATGAAATTGATCCACGAAGGAAGATAACTATCAAAGCATATGATGATGAAGAAAGAGCTTCTAAAGGTTTAATATTGTTACCTATCAGAGTGGGACCTGTTGTGAAGAACACATTTTGTTAGGTTCTAGATCGGGATCTTTCTTATAACATACTTTTGGGTCGTCCATGGATTCATGATATGCAAGCAGTAACATCAACGTATCATCAATGCATCAAGTTTCCATATGATGGATATGAAATAACTATACAAGCTGATTACAATAGTACCCAAACTTGTTCAAATATTCGAGTAACTCAAGATGCCTTTGTGCCACACAATAGGGAAGCTCTTGCTGTTTCTTCTTCCAATCTACAAGTTCAATTGAAAGAATTAACAAAGAATCTTGATACTAAGCTAAAGTTTAAAGATAAAGGAGTAGGTGAATATTCAATATCTTTTTCTACCTTACCTCCTTCTCTAAGGTCACATGGTTAGTCTACCTTATCAAATCAAAAGATTGCAATAGCCTCTACATCCCAAGCTTCTGTGCCAATCACAAAGTTTAATGGAAAATTTATTAGAGCCAATACCACTGAAGAAGAAGCTGAAGATAGGGACATCCTAAATTGGTTATACAAAGATGAAGATGAATCTCTCTTGCACATTAATTTACCTATAGAACAATATGGTAAGGGATACACTATCATGTAGAAGATGGGTTATGAAGGAAATGGTCCTATAGGAAAGAGAAGAGAAGGAATTATAGAACCAATTCAACCTGTTTCAATACATCCAAGTGATAAAACAGGACTTGGATATGGTAAAGGTAAAGAAGAATCTACTTCACAGCAAGCACAATCAACTCATGAAGGAGGATCAATGTCAGATAAACCTCATGAATCAGTTTTTCAATTACAGAATAGTTCAGATACTGATTCTAATGAATATGAATGGGACACCATTTACAATGATGAATTTTGGAGAGACAAACAAGTTGATACCATACACAAATATGCACCTGTTCTCATACAAGGAGAAGGCTCAAGGCCTCCACTTGATTATGTTTTACAAAGTGATCATGACTCAAGTGAGGACGATTCAAATTCTAATGAGATTGACAATCAACAGGAGAATACTATCATAGACCTTGTCTACCATGAAGATGATAGCCGCGTCATGACTTTGACAATTCAAGACCTTACTCAACCTAATGATGCTATGCCTTTAATTTATCTGAAACTTATTGATTGGGACATTGACACACTTATCCATATACCTACATTCCATGATGATGAGGACATTATAAATTTCCTTTGTTCCCCTAATGAAGAAAACAATTGTTTCATCCAAGAATTTCATACTCATGATTTTGATAAGGAGGGTGTCAAGTTTCTTAGCTGCAAAATAAATGAAATAAAAGATGAATCTATTGGTGAAAACCAAAAAATGGCAGTGATAGATCAAAACAAGAGAAAAATAAAGAGCAAATCTAACAGTGAAAACCTTTCTGAGGCACTGAAGGATGAGAAACTTGACACTCTTCCCAAGTATTATCACGAAAGATCTTCTATTTTGATTGAACCAACAGAATCAATCAATATAAGTACAACAGAGCAGCCAAAAATCTTACAACTTGCAGCATCATTAACAATTGAAAAAATATTGAAATTCATGGAATTCTTGAAGGAGAATCAAATCAACTTTGCTTGGTCATATGCTGATATGCCAGGGTTAGATCCTAATCTAATAATGCATCATTTATCTATCAAAGCAGGGGAAAAACCTGTGAAGCAAAAGCTTAGAAAAATGCATCCGCATGTTGCATTATTAGTCAAAGAAGAATTAAAGAAGCTTTTGGATGTTGGATTCATTCGGGCTATTGATTATGCTGAATGGATTTCCAATATTGTACCTGTTTCAAAGCCAGATGGAAGGATCAGAGTTTGTACAAATTTTAGAGATTTGAATAAAGCTTGTCCCAAAGATGACTTTCCTTTGCCCAACATAGATATGATTGTTGATTTAACTGCTGGCCATGCAATGTATTCATTAATGGATGGATTTTTAGGATACAACCAAATAAAGATTGCACCAGAGGATCAAGATAAAACAACATTCACATGTCCTTGGGGTACCTATTGCTGGAATGTAATGCCATTTGGGTTAAAGAACGCTAGAGCTACTTATCAAAGAGCAATGACAACCATTTTTCATGACATGATGCACACATTCATGGAAGACTATGTTGATGATTTACTTGCCAAATCTCACACACGAGAAGAACATCTATAAATCCTGTCAATTTTTTTTACCAGAATGGAGCAGTTCAATGTTCGACTCAATCCAAAGAAATGTGTCTTCAGCGTTACATCTGGAAAACTCCTAGGATATATTGTTTCAGAAAAGGGTATAGAGGTTGATCCAGAAAAAGTACAAGCTATAATGGACATGCCTCCACCATGAAATATTAGTCAGCTTAGATCATTGCAAGGACGACTACAGTCCATCAGAGGGTTTATAGCTCAACTGGCAGACAAAAGCTTGCCATTTACACATTTATTGCATAAGAATGTCCCATTCAAATGGGATGACAAATGTGAAGCAACATTCAATCAAATTAAGTAATATCTTATGCACCCACCAGTTTTAATTCCACCTATTCCAGGAGAGCCACTCATACTTTATATTTCAGCAACAAAAGTATCCTTGGGAGCATTGCTAGCACAAGAAGATTCTACAGGGAAAGAAAGGGCCATATACTATATCAGCAGAACCTTAACAAGACATGAATTAAACTACAATTTTATTGAAAAAGCTTGCCTTGCCGTGGTATTTTCTTCTCAAAAGTTGCGACACTATATGTTGGCTCATACAGTTAAGCTGATAACCAAGATTGATCCATTAAAATACCTACTAAGCATAGCTACTTTAACAGGGAGACTTGCAAAATGGGTAATGATCTTAAGTGAGTTTGATATTCATTATGTAGATCGAAAAGCTATTAAAGGACATGTCATTGTAGATCAATTGGTGGAAGCACCTTTACAAGAAGAAAATCCAATGCACATTGAGTTTCCTGATGCAGATGTCTTCACAGCAAAAATTCAGAAACCATGGACATTATATTTTGATGGATCTTATACACAATATGGCTTGGGGCAGGGATTCTCTTTGTTACACCTGAAGGACATACTATTTCACGAGCATATCGGTTGATGTTTCCTTGCACAAATAACATAGCTAAATATTAGGCATTGCTCATAGGATTGAAAATAGCCTTGGAATGGCGGATTACAGAGCTGCAAGTTTATGGTGATTCACAACTTGTCATTAATCAAATTAATGATGATTATCAAACTAAAGATGATAAGTTGCTACCTTACAAGAACATGGTTGATGATTATAAAAAGTATTTTGTGTCAATCAAATTTTCACAAATATCAAGGATTGATAATAAAGCCGCAGATGCAATGGCTACCATTTCTTCCTTATTACAACTATCAGAAGATCAAATCAAGCATGAATTCTTAGTGGAACAATTGTTTTCTCCCGCCTATGATAATCCTGAGACCCAAGTTATATGTCATTTAACTGGTTCTGATTCACCTTTATATGGAAAAACTTATACCTATTTTGAAAGATAACATCTTACCTTCGGATTTATCTCGAAACCAAAAAAGGAACTTCATACGCCAATCATCTCATTATATTTTAATTTTCGATATCCTTTACCGACGAGGTCTTGATGGTACACTCCTTAGATATCTTGAATGTGACGAATCTGAAAAAGCTTTACAAGAGGTTCATGGTGGTATTTGTGGAACTCATTCGAGTGGTTTGTCCTTAGCCAAGAAACTTGTTAGAATGGGATACTATTGGCCTACCATGGAGAAATATTCTTTTACTTTTGTCAAGAAATGTTCTAAATGTCAGATTCATGGGAATCTTATTCATGCACCTGCATAGGAATTGCAACCTTTTACTCCGACATGGCCTTTTTCTCAATGGGGACTAGATCTTGTTGGTAAAATACATCCTTCATCATCAAATGAGCATAAATTTATTATTACAGCTACGGAGTATTTTACAAAATGGATTGAAGCTGTTCCTCTAACAACAGTGACTGGCAAACAAATATCTTCGTTTATCTTGAATTACATTATTTGTCGATATGGAATTCCTAGTTCTATTATCACTAATAATGGAAGGCCTTTCAAGAATCAGGATGTGGATGAACTTTGTGAAAGATTTCACATCCAACACAGGTTCTCTACACCTTATTATCCACAAGGTAATGGTCAAGCAGAAGCTTCCAACAAATCAATTTTGAAGATCTTGAAGAAGATAATAAATGATGCCAGACGTGATTGGCATGTTCAATTAAATCCAGCTTTGTGGGCATACAGAACAAGCATTCACACACTAACAGGAGCTACACCATATGCCTTGGTCTATGGAGTAGAAGCAATCTTACCACTAGAGGTTGAAATACCTTCACTTAGGGTCTCACTTAAGGGATTGATAAGTGATGAGGACTATAGAGTATCTCGCCTCCAAGAGCTAGAACTGTTAGATGAAAGACGTCAACATGCAACTGACCATTTGAAGGGTTATCAACAGGTTATGTCTCGTAGTTATAATCACAGAGTTAAACCTCAAACATTTCAAGTGGGTGATTTAGTCTTGAGAGAAAATCCACATAATCAACAAGATAGAGAAAAGAAAGAAAAATTTGAACCTAACTGGCTTGGTCCATTTGTCATCATTGCAGCATACGGTTCTAGTGCATATCAATTATCCACGTCAGAAGGGGACCTGTTTGAAGAGCCAATCAATAGCATTCATCTGAAGAAATTTTATGTCTAAATCAGAAAAAGTCTTGAAAAAATAAAATAAAAATCAGAAAAAGTCCTAAAAAAATAAAAAAAGTCTGAAAAAAATCGAGAAAAGTCACGAAAAAATATAAAAAAATGGGGAAAAGATCACGAAAAAAAAAAATGAAAAATAAGGAAAAAATAAAATAAAATCGAGAAAAGTCACGAAAATAAAATAAAAAAATCGAGAGAGAAAAAGTCACGAGAAAAATAAAAAAAATAGAAAAGTCACGAAAAGCCAAAAATAAAAATCGAGAAAAAGTCTGAAAAATAAAAATAAAAATGGGAAAAAGTTAGAAAGATTTAAAAAAAATCGAGGAAAAGTCACGAGATTTTTTTAAAAAAAAAAGTCCTAAAAAATAAAATAAAAATAAAAAGCCATGAAAATTAAAAAATCAAGAAAAGTCTTGAAAAAATAAAATAAAAAATAAAAAAAAGTCCTAAAAAAATCAAAAATTAAAAAAATTAAATTAGAAAAATCTTGAAAAAGTGCAATAAAAACAAGTGGTGAAAACCTGGCAAACAGGTGCTACTTGTGATCAAAATAGGCTCCTCCATCTATTGTCTTATGTCTTGCATTCACTTTAGGTATCATCCATTCATATCTATCATCTATATATATATCCATATCATATGACAGGGATCCTTATGTTTCATCATGGCTTGATGAAATTTGTACATATCCATACTCTTTAGGTTGAGTTTACACTGGGGGTAGGAAACATAGACTGAAACAAGAGAGGGGCAACAAGTTTTTCGAACATCACAAACAGACACAAAACAGTTTGCCAAAACACAACAAACATTGCCATATCGAATCAACCACAACATGCTTATTCAATGCCAATTGACATCAAAACAACATGATCCAAACAACTATTGAAACGAGAACATCAATGATGACAACTAAGTTGGATGATCTTAATCTGAATAATGTTTGAAATACTTTAAGCAAGATTTGAATGGTTGTTTGATTTTCTATCATATATCTGGAGCAATTCGATAATGTACTGAATTAGAAAAGCAAGGAAGGAGTATGATTTTTCTTTGTTTGTTGTTTGCGAGGAAATCATTAGTACTATGCAAATTGGTCGTGAGACATGCTCTACTATGTATCATGGATGACATTTCAGAATTTGCATTGGAAACAGATTAACTCTTGTCTGTTTATGCAAGCAATACTCAGGTCATCTCGGTTCAATTATACCTAGATGCTTGTATTAACTTGCTATATTAAAAATTATGAAATCAATACTCAGGTCATCACTGGTGCTAACATACCCTTTGATGCTTGTATTAACTTTCAACATTTCAATGCTCTATGATGATACAAAAAGCATAAATAAGCTCTCCAAATGGCAATATTGTATGGATGTCCTGCATGGTTAGTATAGATTGCATCTGCATTTTGCATTCATAAATTTCCCAAAAAGTTGGCAAAGAATCAAATGGTTCATATCTTTTTGACTATATGACTGAGTATATTTTGACATTCGCAAAACAACATTTCATACATCATTTTCATACATATTTGCATCAGAAAATCATAAAAATAAAGCATACATCATAAACATTCATAAACATGTATAAATTGTACATAATATTCATACAATCATCTATTAATAGATTTTTTACCAATTTCATAAATCATGCATATATATACATCATAAGCATAAAATCGAGAAATCATCATATCATACACATCATGCATATAGAAAATAGATGTATTTATCTCATCATAAATTATCGCTGCATTTTATATATCTCAAAAATGAATGTCAAAATGTACAAGGATGTCAACTACATATGATATAACATCATCAAAAATGAGACCATCTTAGGGTGTATACAAATGTCTCAAAAGAGTATAATAAAAATATCATCTACAATGCACTAGGCAGTGCTATCCTCTGATGGAGCTGGTCTGGGACCTGTACCACCTGCCCCTGATGGACCTGTACCACCTGCCCCTGATGGACCTCCTCCACCTGCCCTTGATGGACCTGCTTTGCATGTCCCTGATGGCCCTTCTGGAGGTAATGGCCGTGTCACACCCCTACTGGTAGTACGAGAGCGACTATGAGCAGACCGTGACTGAGTATAACTCTCCCTTCGCTCAGGTGGAGCCGCATCATGATATCTAGTCCTGTAAAACTCAGCCTCCCGGGTGGCTCTGGTCACCTCTCTCATTATGTCACCAGTCAAGGTGCTAGCTGCTACTCTCTGTAGACTATCTGCCAAAGCAATGGCCTGCTCACCTCGCTGTCTCGCTGCATCTCTCTCAGCAGTAACTGAAGTCAACTATCCCTGCAACTGTGTGATCAAGGCCTGTGCCTGTGCTGGCTGAGTCTGCAAACTCTGTACTGTACTCTGTAGAGAGGATATCTGACCTGATACTGCTGGATCTACTGAAGAAGATGGATCTATGTGTCTCATCCGTGGTCCACCTTTGCCACCTCTACCACCTCTGCCACCTCTCCTACCACCTCTCCTACCACCTCTATCATCACCCCTACCACCATCACCTCTACCTCCACCCTCCTCATCATCACCTCCCTCCTCATCATCTCCTCCACTGTCATCATCATCACCGTCCTCTGAATTGTCACCCTCTGAAGCTGAATCTCTCTGTCGTCGTCTTTGTACAGCAACAGGAGCAATAGGCTCATCAAGATCAAACATACGTGGTGTCGGATGCTCTAGGATATACTGGCTATACTCTGGTGTCGTCCCTGCATCAAGAACATCCACTCGGTAATCCCACATCACCGCTCCTAAACTGGTGAACTCTGCCACTGCTGTCTCATATGAAATCCATGGACCCCACACTGCAAGCTCTGGCTGACGTCGTGCATAAATAGCAGAACCCGTATGCATACCCTGAATCCGACCAAACTGCCGACATACTCATCCAGCAATAAATCTCTGAATGATCCATGGAGTACGCCCAATCAAAAATCTGGAAGTACATACATAAGGCATCTCCCTCACATCCTCTGTCCATGGCTCACAATCTAAATATGGTCACCAACATACTGTATCTAGATCATCTAAAAGCCGCTGCCAATGCTCTAGTTTGCCCAGTCTCGGCTGAGCAATAATATGAGCATATCTCCATCTGTACGATCGACCAACTGGTCGCTGTCCTCGAGTCAATGGTCGTAAAACAACAAAGTGCTCCCATGCCCATATCTGTAATAACGAGCACCCAACAACAAAAATTCGGCCTCTACCATAAACAATATGATGTAACTCATCATATAAGTGAGCAAGCATGCATGTACCCCACGCATACCGTGTCCCCTACATCACCATACTCTCCAAAACACGACCCCACCCTATCGTGAACCCCTTCGACCTATGGTCGGGGCATAACACACCTCCAATGAATCCTGCAAGTACAGATGGTAAAGGTGGATATGTATCTGTCATCTTGGCCCATGGGATGAAATATCCGGCAATCTGATCATCTCTGAAAATCTGTCTCAAAGCATCAGTGCCTCCAACCTCTCAGCTATCAAAGACCACTATCTCTCCCATCACTGGGATCCTCAAGATGCGATATATGTCCTCAGGGGTCATTGTAATCTCTCTGGTCGGTAAATGAAATGTGTTGGTGTCACTATGCCACCGCTCTACGAGTGATGTCAATAAAACCCTGTTGAGGCGAACCTTAGGCATGTCAAGTAATGAACTCAATCCACATGCATCAATAACATCTCGATCTAACTGTAACAGATGTGGAATCAAACCCCATGTACTAGGGAATGCCTCCCGTGACTGCAAAACACCTAATCTCTCCTGTTAACACATCATCAAAGCAAAATCAATATCAAATCATCACGACTTATCAATCAAAACTGAACATCAAACTATTTGTTTTTCATCATCATGGAACGCAAATATATCAAAATCATGTTTGTTTTTAACAACCTTAGACGCAAACAAATCAATCAAACTATTTTTTTTTCATCATCATGGAAAGCAAATATATCAAAATCATATTTGTTTTTAACAACTTTAAAAACAAATCTATCAGTTCTTACTTGTTTTCCAACAACTTTGGGAACAAATTTATCACTCACAACAACATATAATCAAAAGCGCTACAAAAATGATCATGGGTGCTACATAATTCATCAAAGGCGCTATAATATCAAGGGTGCTACAAAACATATCATGGGCGCTACGCTTTTTATTACGGGCGCTACAAAAAAAAAAAGCGCTACTGAAATCATTAAGGGCGCTGCAAAAGTTTTCAAATGCGCTATGCAATTAAATGCGCTATGGAAACTATCATATGCGCTACAAAAAACCTTAAGGGCGCTAAAACACCAAATTTTGCAAATAAAACATTGAAAAACGTGCCACAAACGGAAAATTTTCAAAAAGCTGGAGTTTCACGGGGTACATACCGGAGGTCCATAGTGCGCTGGCCACTGATGTCGTTGGATACGCTCAAAACGGTGCTGGTGAATGGGAAGTGCCATCTTTCAAACTTCAGAGCTCAAAATTTGCAAATTTTACTAGGTTAAAATTTTTTTTTATTCAAGGGGTAAACGCTTTTGACCGGAGCTATGAACCGGATACAACTATTCAACAATACCACCCCAACGGGGTTTGAACCTTGGTGGCAAGAACAACAATTCCACCTATAAACCATCACACCATGCCAATACCGGCTTTACTAGGTTAAAATTGAAAATGACATGGAAAATGACATTTTTAACCTATATAAGGGTAAAATTGGTGGGTTTTATCATATTTTAACAGAGCAGGGGCAATTTTTGACATTAATTTTCATTTCACATCTCTTTGGGTCAATTTCTTCACATCATTATTTTCAAACGATGAATCGACAACTTCAAAATCATAAAAATCGAAAAATTCACCAAAAAAAAATCCACAAAAATTCAAAATATTATCGATTCATCGTTCGTGGGGGCATATACCTATCAACATTTCGACAGTCCATATCTGGGGCAAATTTCAAAATTCTTTGAAGTAATGCGTAAAACACATCACTTCAAAGAGGGGCAAAATGTATACACCTAAAAATGGTCACATCACATTGTCTGGTAATTAATTAAATATTTTTAATATTTAAATAAATCTCTGAATTCCATCTGCGTATAAATAAATTTAAATAATTTATTTATATTTATTCATTCTTTCATTTCGATTAAATAAATAAGTTTATTTAATCACTTTTTTTTATTTATTTCATTTCTTAATTAATTAAATAAACATTATGATTTATTTATATTAATTATCATATAATCTTGGCTTAAATATTTTATTCAAATAAAGATTAAATATTCCTTTTTTCTAAATTAATTCCTCTAAAAATCCTTTCATAATTAAATATCTCAAAATATTTAATTAATTCTTCTAAAGTCACATCATAATTAAATATTCCAAAATATTTAATTAAATCTTCTATAGTTTTAAAAATCAAAAAAATCAAACTCAATAAATGAAATTAAATAAATTTATTTATTTATTTAATTTGAGGATTATCTTCAACAGCCGTGAAGCAAACTGCCGAAACAGAAAATTAAATTCTTCTATTCTTGTGCAGGCTTGTTCCCGTGGGTTGAAGACAAGGCTCCATTCTTCTCTCCAACCTCCCAAAATTTTCCATCTTCCTCTCAACCTCTTCATCTCTCACCTTTCAATTCTACCAGACAATCTCACAGCCGTTGATCCTTGCCAGCCAGGATTCTGCCTGCAAAAATCTATAAATAAGACTGCCGAGTCTTTGAAATCATATAGAAGTTTTAAGCAGGAAAATTATAGTCAATTTGCAATAGCATATCCTTCATAAGTCTTTTAGTATTTTCATTTCATAGCAATAGAATCATGGCATATCCTAGCATATCCATAGCATCTTCCATTTACAGCCCCTGTCCACAATCCACAGCCCCTGTCCATATCCATCAGCAATCTCACCTTCACCAGCATATAGGATAGAGATTTACATTTGCATACTCATTCTGCAGACTGCTATTTGGAGAAGCTGAGCTTACACAATCTGAGAGTAGTAGCTTCGAACAAATATCTAGAGATAGAGAAAGACAGAATGCTTCTGAAGAAATTTTCTTTTATATTTAATTTTACTTCAAATTTCTTTAGTTTAAAGTTCTGTTAATTGTGTTTTGTTTTCAATTAGATTACATATTTTAACATACACATAAACCATCTTTCCTTTTCCTACTTAGATTCAATTCATCCTTTGATCAACTGATTATTATGGGTGTTCACCTTTTAATTATTTCCAATGTTGGAAAACACATTGTTCCCTATTGGAAAACACACTGTTCTTTGTTAGTTATTTCCAATGTTGGAAAACACACTGCCCCTTGTTGGAAAACACACTATCCCCTGTTAGAAAACACACTGTCCCTTGTTATTTATTTCCAATGTTGGAAAACATCCCTTTCTTGGATAGAGCTTTCAATGTCTTGAATACTTTTATGTAGCTTTCTAGCCACTTTTTCTTAGCTTTGAGAGTGTCTTTACGATTAGAGAATGTAGATGTTTCTTTTAACAAGTTATTTACAATACTTGTCTACCTTTTTAGATGAGCCTTTCATGTCTAACCTCTTGACTTTATCCACTTCTACATTTCCATTTTCCCATTGCACATACTACACATGCACCTTCCTCAACTTCTCAAGAGTGGGAAGAATCTCTTCAGTCAATACACTATCTATCTCATTCACTTTGGTTTGTAGACTTCTTTAAATTCCTTTTCCATTTCAGCTTCTCAAGATACGAGTGGATGCATTTTGAAATGTTTTTGATATGATACTAGAGTGGATGCAAGGATACCATCAACAACAAGCTAACATACAAACTTTCTTGCCCCTACCTATCATATTGACTATACAATTACATCATAGCCTGGAGAGGATCATTACACCAAATAGATGTTTCATTACTATGAGATATGGTTAGTTTTGGCATTAGTTAATAAACAAACACTCATTTGTGATTTGGGACACCAAGCCACTCTCACACATAATATTGTGTGCAAAAATCCTATTGGCTCTCATAATAATTTCACTACCATACCTTAATGGTAATCAAGAATAATAATAATTTATAAAGAGGGTGTATGAGGCTAGATATTGAAATCATTTGGTCCCTCTTAATTAGAATAATATGCATTTCATCAATAGTAATTTAAGGAAAGTATGTGTATATTTTCTAGAGAGTGTGCTAATTAGTTTGATTTGTATATTGTCCAATCTTGATTTCCTAAACAAGTTTATGGGAATTATGGTCAATATTAGTGGTAATGGTGTCAATTATGTCCCTTGATTTTTTTTGAATGTTTTAGGTTTATTTTTTTTAGGATGTTGGATAGTTGTGAAATATGATAAAGGGGGGAAATATGGCTTGAGTTCTATGTTGAATATCAAGTATAAATTCAAGTATCGAGGGAGATCAAGAATAATTGGTTTATGAAACTTGAAACCAATACATTATCTATCTCATTCACTTTGGTCTACATCTTTTGAAGTATTTTTAGAGTAGATTCCTTTTTCATTTCATATATTATAAAACTTGCACAAAATAATTTCATGTTGGAAAACACAATGTCGGTTTCTATTATTTCATTTTGCATGTTCAAAGTTAAACAATGGAGAGTATGGGGGGGTTATAGTTTAGGGATACATAAAAATAAAAAAATTGATACAACATACATGGTGACTACTTTAATCCATACAAAGACCCTTATCTAGTTTAAAATCCAAATATTCTATACCCCTTATCTGAAATTATGTACCCTTTTAAGCCATCCCCTTTTTATAAAACTATTTTTCTCACATGACACATAATTTAAGTCAAGGATCTTGTATATCCCCTTAATCCATCATCTTAGGAATAGAGTTATATAGGGATAGAGGGATAGGGGGAGGGAGAGACATGGAGAGGTAGGTAAAGAGAGGTAAGGTTGAAGCAATAGAGGGATAGGTAGGTAGAGAGAGTGATGGGACATAGGGAAAGTAGAGAGGGAAGAGGAGATAGAAGTAGATAGAGGGGGGAAGTTGGAAAGGACAGAAAGGTAGGTAGAAATAGAGGTGGGTGGGATGGATTGATGGAAAGGTAGGTCAAGCGGGAGAGGGTGAGTGCATATAGAGAGAGGGAGGGAGGGAGAGAGGTGTAGGTACAGAGAGGTAAGGTGCAAGGAATAAAGAGAAATGTAGGTAAATCTAGATGCAAAGGTAGGGTGGGAGAGGTATAAAGAGAGAGATCTTGTGAGAGAGAGAGAGGGAGGGAGGGAGAGGTAGATAACTACTTTTCAAATCTATCTCTCCCTCCCTCTATTATAATCTAGTGATAAATACTTTTCAAATCTATCTCTCCCTCCCTCGCTCACTGACTAGTACCTTATGTTATTTCTACAATTGTGAAATTTTATATGGAATTCAATTTTAACTTTTCAACCATCTCTTTTGGTGCTAAAATATATTTTCTACCATTGTTTGAATTTATAACACTTATATTTAGTCTTGTATATATTTCTAAAGAGACTTCTCCTTTGTGCTAGTTCTTTATCGATACCATCACTGTTTAAAAAAATTCTAGTTTCTCTATCACTTTCTTCTTTAATAATTCATAGCTTTTATAAGGCATTTGAATATTTAAAACTCTCATCCACATACATTATAAACACATTTGAGGAAATTTTTGAATGATTAATTAAATGATGATTGCATCAATTACATGGTAAAAGTAAGCCTTCAATTGTTCAATTAATTAATTTAGTGTAAATATGGATAACATTAATCATTTATAGTTTTATGCAATGGATTATGCAATGATGATATATGTTAGGTTTAGGGTTTATGGCTTAAGATTTAACCTAATGGATTAATGCAATGATGATGATGGATTAACCCAAATAGCTCGACATAAAGATGGTGTTGAAAGACCTTATAATGACGAAATTGAAGAAAGAGGAAGTAGTAGTTCATAATGAAATAAAAGAATAGATGAATATGAGATAGATGGAGGATGATATGGTAGATGTTGTGAAACAACCTTCCTCATAGAATTAAGGTTGTATAGAGAGATAGATAAGTAAGGTTGATTCATCATCAGTGCCTACTTCTCCTATATTATTTAAGATGCCTTCTCCTATAGAATTTGATTCTTTCAACTTATGGTGCTCATTCTATTGAGCTCTATTTTGAAATAGAGAAAGATATTAGGACTTCAGTTACTCTACTTGAGATTTCAAATGTGAAAACTTCTTTTGCAGTGGCAACAATGTTGCAATTTCTACTTCAATTCCATCCTACCCTACCACTCCCTATCTCCCTCCTTTCCTGTCTCTCTCCCTCCATCCCTCCCACCCTACAACTCCCTATCTCACTCCTTCCCTCTTTCTCTCCCTCCCTCTATCCCTCCCACCCTACCACTTCCTATCTCCCTACATCCCCCCCTCTCTCCCTTAGATTAATAAATTTATATTAGCCTAAAATTAACCTAATGAATTAATGCAATGATGATATATGAACATTAGGTTTAGGGTTTAGGGTTTAAGGATTAACCTAATGGAGAGAGAAATAGAGGAAGGAGACATATATGTAGTGTTAAGGTGGGAGGGATAGAGGTACACATATAGAGAGGGGATGGGAGAGGTATTCATAGAGAGATTGAGAGGGAGGGAGGGGGAGGGAGCGAGGGAGGGATAATATGAGGGGTAGGTGGAGAGAGGTTGAATGTGTGTGAAGGAGAGATAGGAGAGAGTAGAGATAGAAAGGAGAGTAGAGAGGAGTAGAGGGAAGGGTAGGTAGATAGGGAGAGGGTGGTGGAGAGAGATGGTGTGAGGAGAGGTAAGGAGCACATGTAGATAGGTAAGATATGAGGACCATCCACCTTATCTCTAGACATCATCATACAAGTGAAACTTTTCTTTTATTCCATTAGTCAACATCATCACCACATTTAAAAGAGATAGGTATAGAGAGAGTTAGGGAGAGAGGGAGGGCTAGGTGGAGAGAGGTTGTGCGTAGCACATTGTGAAGAGCATTGTATTACTTATCAACTAAAAATATTATAATTTATACATTGGTTGTGTTTGTGATTAAAGTTATGATTAAGAAATTTTTAAAAAATAAGCAATCTAGAGAATGCTCTTTATCGAACAAGGTGTGGATGAACAAGAAGAGGAAGATAAAATTCTTTCAAAGATATTGAAAAATATTTCAAAACTTATAAGTGACTTAAAATTTGGTGCAGTAAAAATGACATTTCCTTTTCTTTGTCTGATTGGAACAAAAAAATGCTCACATTATTTGCAGTGTTGGAAAACACACTGTCCCTTGTAAATTATTTCCTTATGATTTTTTTTTGTTTCATACAAACCAAAAATGTAATGAAGTCCACCTTCAAATTTTAGAACAACTCTTTGGTAAAATAAAAAAGACATTTCACTTTCTTCATTTGATTGGAACAAAAAATGCTCACATTATTTGCAGTGTTGAAAAATACACTATCCCTTGTCAGTTATTTCCTTATGAATTTGTAGTGTTGGAAAATGCATTGTCCCTTATCAGTTATGTAATGAAGTTGACCTTCAAATTTTAGAGCAACATTGGAAATAACTGTTGATGGTGATTTTGGCACAACAACAATGCAAGCATAATATTGCTATTTTGCTTCTCCTAAAAGAGAAAGGCAACACATGGATGCCTTAGCTCCCAAGGTCTTTGTAGCTAGGTCTCAACTGTGCTGATGTTACTCAGTGGTCAATGCAATAGTAATATTCAAGGGGCTTGCTAGTGTTGAGCTTCTGGATTGTTCTAAGATCAAGCATGAAATAAAACCTACTCTAACAAGGTTTTTTAAAGAAATATAAAAGATAAGTTAGAGTTTTGAAATAGAAAAGAACAATAGTTCATCCAACCTTAACCAGACTTGTTGACTTCAAGGAATTTGTAAACCAAAACTGCAGAACAAAGTAAACTTGTGATTGACACACAACATCTTTCATTCATAGTGCTAATTTGATAGTAGATTACAATTCATCTATTTAAACAAAACATAAAATAACATTTCATTCCTTGAAGTAACATTTCATTCCTTGAAGACTTCACAAATCAAATGATTAATTCAAGACAAACACCATTCTGAAACACAACATGAAATAGATTTTAATCTGGTTGCTTCTACTATTGATGAAACATATAAGAAACATTTACAAAGCTGGCACAATCACCAGTGTACAGATAATCTATGATTTCAGATTGTTTTCATTTACACTAAAGAAACTAAAAGGTACATGAGTCTATTTTGAATCTAAATCTAAATCCTAATCAAGAAGACACCATAAACTCCTATTACAAAGAATCAAGAAGCTACACTATCTCCTTCTGTTAACTGACTAACTCCTAACAGTTCTAACTCTAAAAAGTTCTTAGTATAAAAGTTTTCTAAACCTAGTTGTCTTAACCTAGAAGTGCTAACCTTTTCAAAGAGGAAAGAATGCCTTATATACAGAATGTACCAATAGGAATGTGTTGTCCCCTGCACTAGGGTTTACAAAATATCTGCAGACTGTAGGAGAGTCGGCCCTCAGATCTTTCTGAGGAAAGTCAAAACTGCATTCAATGTGAAGCCGTGTTGTCCATGCTGAAAAGTTGTTTCGGGGACGACCTTAGATCTTTTGTAGCTGTAGCCTTTACTCTTCTATCTCTATGTCCATCTTCAAGCTCTATTGGGGGGGTCACCTTGAATGCTCAGAATATCTCCATTAATACTGATCTGTTTCTACCAGTGGTCACTATAGTTGTCCCTGTGACTCATAGTTTCTTCTTTCCTTCGGCCTTTCCTCATATTCTAGACTTGCACTGTTTGTTGACCATTCTCTTGGAAATGCCATTGGGCCTCCTTGCAGATCTGAAAATTTCACCTGAGTCGATCCATTTCCTTTGGATCTTAGAAGGAATCCATTTTGCTCGCATTCTATTGTTCTTCATCACAGGGGCAATCAATTGATGAAAGGGACCGATGAGTCACTCTTTTGGCTCCTTCTGATTGGTCAGGAATATGCCAAGTGAGCTCCTCAAGTGGTCAAAGGTGGTCCGATCAACATCGCATGTTGGTGAGACACCTTTGGTATCTCCCCGATGCGATTTCACCATTATGCAGTTATCGGCATGACACAAAACAATCGGTAAGATGTTTCAGCGAGCCGAAGAAGTTGTATTGAGCTCACAAAACCAATCGGCAACACTCCTTATTTCGCTGAGACCTCTCGACGAGGATGCAAATTTTTCATCGAGCCCTTTTATTTTCTCCTCAAACCTATTCTATCGACAAGAGTCACGGCGAAGCTAGACTCACTGGGTGGGCTCAGCTCGGATGTTAGGGAGACTGTACTGTTTCGAGAGAACTTACCCTGATTTTGTCTTCTCTTATCGAGTCTTCCCTTGTTATTGACAAGAATCCCTTCCTTCACCAAGACCTTATGGAAAAAACATGACCCTCGGTGGGAGGTCCTGGCGATATCCACCTTGTGTCGGGGAGATGTTATCGGATCAGCAAGACATCTTACCGAGCCCGTTCCTTTGTTCAGAGTCTCCCCGAGCTCTTTCTATTTCGGTGAAACACCCACCTTTCGGCGAGAACTCCTGCTAAGTCAGCAGGAAGTCACCGCGAAAACACCTCACTCATTTGAAGTCTTCCTGACCCCTCTTTTCTCCTCAAGCTCCCTTTCTTTTCATTTTGGCATGACCTTCAAACTTCACTAAGACCTTACATCGAGGTCTTATCCTTCACCGAGTGTTCATTTGAGTTCGAGGAGAGGTTGTTTAATCGATGAGACATCTCGCCGAACCTTAGATCTTTCGGCGAGATCTTTCTATCCTTTCGGTGAGACAATCTCACATTGGTGGGACCTTTGGCTGAAGCCACTCCATTTTTTCAATATTATTTTTGTCGTTGTGACCCCAACTCTTCGGCCAGACATTATGCCGAAGGTTTTATCCTTTGCCGAATGCAACTCCCTTCAGCGAGACCCATGCCAATCGACAATATCTCTTGCTGAAGGAAAAATTGTCACTAACCTTAGACCCTTGATGGGACCCCTCCCTATCGGCAAGAAACTTTAATTCTCTCCCCGAAGACATACTGATAGAATCCCCTGCACTACATCGGTGTGACCGGAGCCGCTCGGTGAGACATTACCCCAATGCAATTGAGTCCTGCCGAAGTGTGTTTCCTTTGTTGATGGTCGACGAGACTTGAAAATTTTGCCGAGACCTCTTGGCGGGGACAAAACCTTATGCCGATATATGAATCCTTTTGACAACGGTCGGCGAGACATGGAGATTTCGCCAAGACAGTTCCCCGAAAACCAACTTATGCCGATAGGAAACTCTTAGTCGACAAGACGATGAATGATGTCTTGGCAATAAATTCCTGCATATGATTTTTGATCGTTGTGACATCGCCAGGGTCCTACTGACTTTGCCTTAGCTGATTTTTATGATCAACTGGATTGAGGATGCCTTCCAACTGAGCCTCAACTGAGAAATATCATCATGTGTAGGATTTAATCTTGCATTCAACAAAGAAAACCATAGTAAAGATCATACAAATAGAAGTCAATTAATCAAAATCATTATTGAAATTAATCCTATGTTAGTAAGGTGCCGTTAAATCTTCAAACAAAATGATCATACAAGCAGTTTGGGTTTCAGGTCAACCCACAAAATCCAAGCTAGGGAGGAATTTCAAAGAATTCTGAGTCAAGCGGATTCCAACAGAATAAACATGAAACACCCACTAGAGACTTAATCCAATCATTATCAATCAATAAATAGCATGTGAGATCTCAAATAGCATCAATTATTCATAAAATGCACCATCATTTATTAACTAGCCTTACTACTCCATACTTCTTCACATTCCACCAGATTCTGGGGAAATCTACACGGGACGGATTTCCGTGAAGGAGAAAACATTCCGGAAAACCCAAAAAAAAAGGGAACAATAGATTTCAGGAAAATCCAGAGGAGAAAGAAATCTGTGAAGAAGGCACATCTCCTCAGAGGCCTCAGGGATTTTGGGAAAATCCGGTCCATGCAGAATTCTACGAAGACTGAAAATCCCCGAACAACAACGCTCAGCCAGAGTTCGAGTGAGATCTAGGAAAATCTGGATGGGGTGAAAAATCCTGAACTCAGGAGAAAACCCGAATTCCAACTGAGGCAGAACCAAACTTAAATTAGACAGAACAAAAGATAAAACAAGGAGAAACAGAAGAAACCCAAAAAGGAAAGCAAGTAACCTGAAGCAGAGTAATCAAAAGAGAAAGGGGGACCCATTTTGATCCAAATAAAAGTGGGGTGGTAATGCTAGGCATAACAATAACTAATAGGGGACAATGTGTTTTCCAACAGGGGACAGTGTGTTTTCCAATAGGGGACAATGTGTTTTCCAACAGGGAACAAAAAAATGCTCACATTATTTATAGTTTTGGAAAACACACTATCCCTTGTCAATTATTTCCTTATGAATTTGTAGAGTTGGAAAACACACTGTCCCCTGTGTAGGAAATAATTGACAAGGGACAGTGTGTTTTCCAACACTACAAATAATGTGAACATTTTTTTGTTCCCTATTGGAAAACACATTGTCCCCTATTGGAAAACACACTTTCCCCTGTTAGTTTTTTCCAATGTTGGAAAACACACTATCCCTTTTTGGAAAACAAACTATCCCTTGTTAGTTATTTCTATTGTTGGAAAACACACTATCCCCTATTAGTTTTTTCCAATGTTGGAAAACACACTGTCCCCTGTTAGTTATTTCCCCTGTTGGAAAACACACTGTCCCTTGTTAGTTATTTCCCCTGTTGGAAAACACATTGTCCATTATTTATCCATAGATTCCCTATCCAAAAACATTATCCCTATCCCTCCTTGAAGCTATAAATCCAAGTTGGGTGCCTATGTCCCATAATCCACCATACATCTCCCCCTCCTACTAAGTCTATTTTGGGTCCTTATACTCCTCCCACCCTACCACCCCTATCTCCCTCCTTCCCTCTCCCCTCACACACCCTTACCTCTCTTCCTAAAGCTCCATTTCCCTCTCTCCTCCTCCCTATCTCTATCTCCACTCACCCTCTCCCTCTCTACCTACCTTTCCCTTAATCCATCCCATCCCACCTCTCTTTCTACCTACATCTCCCTCCTTCCCAACTTCCCCCCTCTATCTACTTCTCTCTCCCCTTCCCTCTCTAATTTCCCGATCTTTATCTACTTCTCTTTTCTACCATTGTTTATGATGAATTTATAGCACTTATATTTATTCTTGTATATATTTCTAAAGAGACTTCTCCTTTGTACTAGATCTTTATCAATACCATCATTGTTTTAAAAAACTCTAGTTGCTCTATCATTTTCTTCTTTAATAATTCATAGCTTCTATAAGGAATTTTAATATTTCAAACTCTCATCCACATGCCTTATAAACACATTTGAGGAAAATTATGAATGATTAATTATGATGATTGCATCAATTACATGGTAAAAAAGAGACTTCAATTGTTTAATTAATCAATTATAGTGTAAATATGGATAACATTAATCATTTATAGTTTCATCAATTCATTATTCAATTTATTCAATTAATCATTTATAATGCAAATATAGACAACATTGGTAAAAAAAATGCATTAACTAAAAATCCATATTAAACTTAAGAATTCCATGGAATAAATACATTCCTTTATACTTCACTCTATCCCTCCTCTCTCACCATCCCTCCTAACCTTCCTCTTCCCATAGGTGGAGAGAGGTATAGAGGGGTAGAGGGATAGGGGGAGGGAGATACATGGAGAGGTAGGTAAAGAGAGGTAAGGGTGAAGGAATAGATGGATAGGTAGGTAGAGAGAGTGATGGGAGATAGGGTCTTCCCATAGGTGGAGAGAGGTATAGAGGGATAGAGGGATAGGGGGAGGGAGAGACATGGAGAGGTAGGTAAAGAGAGGTAAGGGTTAAGGAATAGAGGGATAGGTAGGTAGAGGGAGTGATGGGAGATAGGGAAAGTAGAGAGGGAAGAGGAATAATAAAGTGTTGATTTTTACAAGACTTGTCTACCATTTTAGATAAGGGTTGATTTTTCATTATCCTTATCATATATTTCCAATTGTATTTGTTCTGTGGAAATCTTAAGTTCAAGAATCTTTGACTTCATTTATTCAACTCCACTTATATCATCATCTCTAACTTTCATTTCTTGCACAAATTCATATGCAATACAAAACCTCTTGACAAACGGATAAAGGGAGTGACAAAGAGAGGGGTAGGTGTAAAGAGAGAGAGGAGGGAATAGTGACAAAGGGAGGAAGAGTAAGGCTAGGAGGGATGGTGAGATAGGAGAGATAGAGGGAAGTATAGAGGAATTGGGATAGGGAGAGGGCGAGGGGGTGGCTTGTTTATAGAGGGAATATAGAGAGAGTTAGGGAGAGAGAGAGGGGTAGGTAGAGAGAGATAGTGGAGAGAGGTTGTGTGTGTGTAAGGGAGAGAGAGGGGGAAGGAGAGACATAGTGAGTGGTAAGGTGGGAGGGATAGAGGTACATATAGAGAGAAATAAGTTCTTCCAAACTATATTGAAATCATTTTTTTGTAACTCTTAATAAACATATATGCAAGGTATGGTGTGATAATAGGTCACAACTCTTGACCTTGCCACTATTTCCAATACCTTATCCTTGTGTTCATGAAATACATGAATTAATTGTCATCATGACTTAAAAAGACGTTAGAATTTCTTCCAAATAAAAAATGTATCCACACTTTTTGTTGGGTAGGGTACTTAATCCGAGTCAATCTATTATCTACCTTCCCCCCTTAGTGTTTCCATCACATTCGATCAACTCCAAGTCGAACTCATGGAAAACATTTTCTTTCTCAAAATGATTTAAAATTCCATGTTGTTGGCTTTCTATTGCCTTTTCCTTGCCTCAATGGCATACCTTGAATATACTTTTTCCCAAAGTTAGATTCATCATGGACTTCTATCTCATAGATTCAACATTTTGGATCATCCAATAGGAGATCTAATGAATAATCAACAACTTTACAAGCTAACATTCATTGTTATTCTCTTCCAATATCCTCTTTGGTGGAGGAATATCCAACTCACAAAGCCTCTTTTATTGTTGATGTACTTTTCAACTTAGAGATTTGTTTCCTTACAACTTCTATTGATTTGACACATAGCGTCATATTGATTTTATTTTTATTTATCTTTTTTACACATACTATTCCTACTCATGGCCACCTAGATCTTCCCATTTTTTATTGTTTTGATTGGTATACAATGGGGAATAGTCTTTTATTGATATATCTCATGTTTTTTTGTTTATTCCTTACTTTACCCACTAAGGTTGCTTTCAACCTTGTGTGTGTAGGAATTCCTTTCTGTATGATGGTTTTTCTTTGCATAGACTTAACAAGGTCATGCTAGTGTCTTGAGTACACAAGAACTTCCTTATGCTTAAATGTATTTCATGATAGTGTGTTTGGGTATGAAAAGTTGCAGGTTCCTAAACACACCTTGATTTGTAACCTGCACTTCACATGGTACCCAAAACACACCATGTTTTCTAACCTCTACTATGGAAAAGTATAGCCAATTTACCCAATAGTAGGAACAATTGAGTAGTTGCTATTTCAAATGAAAACCTAGATAAACATAATTTGAAAAAATTATAGGTTGGGTATGTTGTGAATTGCAAGTTAATAAACATAGTGGTTTTGAAAAACAACTTTTGAAACCTCTTATTTGTTATAATATATTCATAACTATACATAGCTAGATCTCTATTTCAACTAACAACATCATTTCATGATGGTGTGTTTGGGTATGAAAAATTATAAGCTTCAAAACACGCTATGATTGTAGCATGCACTTCACATGGTAGTCAAAACACACCACATGTGTATTGTAGCCTCTACTGTGGCATGCAAATCTAATGCTTTTTACAAAAAAATGGCATGAGTCGACTTAGAAATCCCCTTGCTCAAGTAATTTTTAAGCCTTATACATATTAATGCATACATAGAGCTATCAATTACAATTGGATAACATTAAAATATAATTGATTAATTAAACAATTGAAGAAGGCTCTTTTTTACCATGTAATTGATGCAATAATTGTAATTAATCATTCATAATTTTCCTCAAATGTATTTATAAGGCATGTGGATGAGAGTTTGAAATATTCAAATTCCTTATAGAAGCTATGAATTATTAAAGAAGAAAGTGATAGAGCAACTAGAGTTTTTTAAAATAATGATCGTATTGATAAAGATCTAGTACGAAGGAGAAGTAGAGAGAGAGAGAGGTAGAGAATGCACTTATTTCCTTATGATTAGAGAATGCAGATTTCTTTTAACAAGTTCCTTACAAGACTTGTCTATCTTTTTAGATAAGAATTTCATGTCTCCACCCAATTGATTCTCTTTTTCTACACTTAGATCTATTTTTTCCTTTTCCTTATCATCTATTTCCAATTTTATTTGTTCCATGGAGTTCTTAAGTTCAAGAATATTTGAGTTCATTTGTTCATTTCTAATTATAGCATCATCTCTCACTTTGTTTGCTTGCAAAAATTCATATATAATACAAAACTCTTGATTTAATCCACTTTTGCATTGTCATTTTCCCCTTGCACATACTGCATACACTCCTTCCTCAACTTATCAAGAGCAACAACAATCTCTTCAATCAATACATTATCTATCTCATTCACTTTAGTTGCTTCTTATCAAGTGTTTTTAGAGAAAATTCCTTTTTCATTTCATACATTCTAGTACTTCTTGCTCCAGTTCTACATTGCCATATTCCCATTGCGTATACTACACATGCACCTTCCATAATTTCTCAAGAGCAAGAAGAATATCTTCAGTCAATACATTATCTATCTCATTCACTTTGGTATGTTTCTTTTCAAGTATTTTTAGAGAAGATCCCTTTTTCTTTTCAAGTCCATTTTGGGTTCTTCTATCCCTCCCACCCTACAACTTCCTATCTCCCTCCTTCCCTCTTTCTCTCCCTCCCTCCCTCTATCTCTCCCACCTACCACTTCCTATCTCCCTCCTTCCCCCTCTCTCTCCCTCACAAACACACACAAAAGTGGATAAAAGTGCAGTATGTGCAATGGGAAAATGGCAATATAAAAGTAGATAGAGTCAAGAGGTTTTGTACTACATATGAAATTATGCAAGAAAATAAAGTGAGAGATGATTTTATAAGTGGAGTTGAACAAATGAACTCAAAGATTATTGAACAAAAATGATATTCAAATTAATTTAATTACTAGCCATATTAATAAACCATCTAGGTTAGACAAAAATCATATTCAAAACTAAATAAAAATTTCACCCAATACCATTAAAATCCCTTGATGTTTCCATGATTTGCATGATTTTAAATGTATAAGCACTCAAATAAGAAACACATCAAGCTCTACCTACCTCCCTTCCTCTCTCTATCTTCACTCACCCTCTCCCTCTCTACCTATCTTCCCCTCAATACATCCCACCCCACTTCTCTTTCTACCTATCTCTCCTCCCCAACTTCCCCTCTCTATCTACTTATCTCTCCCCTTCCCTCTCTCCTTTCCCTATCTCCCCTCACTCTCTCTACTTTCATATTCTAGTACCTAATATGAAGGATACCCTATGAAATCCCTACTAATTATATGAAGAAATTTCTTATATTAAGCAACACACACTTTGGTCTTCTTTTGCATAATGAGAAAATGTTGGTTGTTGACATTGAGAAATTTCTTATATGAAGCAACATTTACAATGTGAAGTGTGTACTATGAAGGAAGGTTAGGAGGGATGGTGAGAGAGGAGTGATAGATAAAATTATAGAGGAATGGGGGGAGGGAGAGGTCTAGCGAGGTAGCATGGGAGGGATAAATGGAGAGAGAGGAAATAAGGGAGACATGGAGAGGTAGGCAGAGAGAAGTAGAGAGGTGGGATGTGATGGATTAAGGTAAAGGTAGGTAGAGAGGGAGAGGGTGAGTGGAGATAGAGAGAGGGATGGAGGGAGGGAGAGGGAAAGAGGGAGGTGTAGGAAGAGAGGTAAGGGTGTGTGTGAGGGAGAGATGGAAGGAGTGAGATAGGGGTGGTAGGGTGGGAGGGATAGAAGGACCCAAAATAGACTTAGTAGGAGGGGGATATGTGATGGTGGATTATGGGACATAGGAACCCAAATTGGATTTATAGCTTCAATGAGGGATAGGGATAAGGATAATGTTTTTGAGCTGGTATAATGGAGAGGGATGGTGACAAATGATTTGGAAGAATGATAACACATAATGTATTGACTTAAGAGATTATTCCTTCTCTTGAGAAGTTGAAATGGAAAAGGAATCAAAAGAAGTAGACCAAAGTGAATGAGATAGATAGTGTATTGACCCAAAAACATTATCCTTATCCCTCCTCCATCCTATAAATCCATTTTGGGTGCCTATTTCCCCCAATCAACCATCACATCTCCCCCTCACACTAAGTCCATTTTGGGTCCTTCTATCACTCCCACCCTACCACTTCCTATCTCTGACCTTCCCTCTTTCTCTCCCTCCCTCTATCCCTCCCACCCTACCACTTCCTATCCCCCTCCTTCCCCCTCTCTCTCCCTCACACACACACACACAACCTCTCTCCATCTACCCCTCCTTCCCTCCCTCCCACCCTACCACTCCCTATTTCCATCCTTCCCTCTATCCCTCACACCATACCACTCTCTATGCCTATCCCTATCTCTCTCCTTCCCTCTTTCTCTCCCTCCTTCTATCCCTAGCACCCTACCACTTCCTATCTCCCTCCTTCCCTCTCTCTCTTCCTCCCTCTGTTATGATCTAGTGATAACTACTTTCAAATCTTTATAAGCATTGTGACAACCTCTCCCTCCCATCTCTCTCCCTCACCACCTCTCTCTACCTCTCCCACCCTACCTAGATCCCTCTCTCTACCTACCTCTCTCTAACTACCTCTCCCTATCTCCCTCCTTCCCTCTCTCTCTCCCTCCTTCCCACACAACTTCTATCCATCCCTTCCTAATTCCCTCTCTCACTCTAGTTTGCTAAGCCTCAGTTTCCTCCTAAATAGAATTATAGTATGGGGCACTAGGGAAAAAGTCCTCTAGGTAATCATCTCCAAGGTTATATAATAATCAATAGATTACATAAGTCTCAAATAGGGAATTTATATCTATCTCCCCCTCCCTCCCTCTAGAATTTTCTCTATCTCCCCCTCTCTCTCCTTCCCTTTCTACTTCTCTTTATCTCACCTCTCTCTCCCCCTCCACCCTCTCTCTCTCCTCCTTTCACCCACCTTCTCTCTCTACTTCTCGCTACCTAACCTATCACTCTATACCTCTTTCTCTCTCCCTCCCTCCTTCCCTCTCTCAATCTCTTTAGCTTCCTCCTCACCTCTCTACTTCTCTCTCTATTTCATATATCTATCACCTCTCTCACTTGTCTCTCTCCCCCCTTCCCTCTCTACTCTCTTTCTCTCTATCTCACCTCTCTCTCCCTCCCTCTCTCCCTCACACACATTCAACCTCTCTCCACCTACCCCTCACATTATCTCTCCCTCCCTCCCTCCCCACTCCATCCCTCTCACTCTCTCTATGCATACCTCCCCCATCCCCTCTCTACATGTGTACCTATATCCCTCCCACCTTAACACTACATATATCTCTCCTTCCTCTATTTATCTCTTCATTAGGTTAAACCTTAAACCCTAAACCATAAAACTAACATATATCATCATTGCATTAATTCATTAGGTTAATTTTAGGCTAATATAAATTTATTAATCTAAGGGAGAGAGAGGGGGATGTAGGGAGATAGGAAGTGTTAGGGTGGGAGGGATAGAGGGAGGGAGAGAAAGAGGGAAGGAGTGAGATAGGGAGTTGTAAGGTGGGATGGATAAAGGGAGAGAAAGATGCAAGGAGGGAGTGGTAGGGTGGGAGGGAATTGAAGTAGAAATTGCAACATTGTTGTCATTGCAAAAGAATTTTTCACATTTGAAATCTCAAGTAGAGTTGAAGTCCTAAGATCTTTCTCTATTTCAAAATAGATCTCACTAGAATTCAAGCACCATACATTGAAATAATCAAATTCTATAGGAGAAGGCATCTTAAATAATATAGGAGAAGGAGGCACTAATGATGAATCAACCTTACTTATCTCTCTCTCTCTATACAACCTTAATTCTATGATGAAGGTTGTTTCACTACATCTACCATATCATCCTCCATCTATCTAATATTCATCTATTATTTTATTTCATTATGAACTACTACTTCCTCTTTCTTCAATTTCTTCATTATAAGGTCTTTCAACACCATTGCCTATCTCCCTCCTTCCATTTTACCATTACACATAGTCCACATGCTCCTTCCTAAATTTCTAAAGAGCAGGAATAATATCTTAAGTCAATAAATTATCTATTATCATTCTTCTAAACCATTTCTCACCATCCCCCTCCATCATACCAATTTGAAAACATTATCCTTATTAATGTAGAGTCAATAAATGATGAAGTATATTTTCAATTTTTTGATTCAATTGATTTTATTTTGTTTCAAACAAAGATATGAAGATCCTTACCACTCCATCCAAAATCATGGGATAAACTTATAACTTTATGTAAATTTCAAATATTAGAGATATAATTAGATCTTTCAAATTTGATAAATTAGCACAAATATGTTACAACCAATAGGGTAGAATTATAATTTTAATCCCACCAAAAAAATTTAAAACATTTGATAGAAACATGATAAAAACTATATAGTAACTATTGTAGTATATACATGGGTTGTATTCAATAATAATACCTCACTACATCTCCCTCACCCCTCTTTCTCTCTCTCACACACACTAGATCTCTCTCTTTATACCTCTCCCACCCTACCTTTGTATCTAGCTTTACCTACATCTCTCTTTATTCATTGCACCTCACCTCTATCTACCTACACCTCTCTAAAAATTTTAGAACAACTATTTGGTATAGTAAAAATGACATTTCACTTTCTTCATTTGATTGGAACAAAAAATGCTCACATTATTTGTAGTGTTGGAAAACACATTGTCCCTTTTCAATTATTTCCTTATGAAAAATGCTCACATTATTTCCAGTGTTGGAAAACACACCGCCCCCTGTCAATTATTTCCTTTTGAAAAATGCTCACATTATTGCAGTGTTGGAAAACACACTGTCCCTTGTCAGATATTTCCTTATGAAAAGTTTTTGATTCGTACATACCAACAATGTAATGAAGTCCACCTTAAAAATTTTGAAATATTTGGTACAGTAAAACTAGAATTTCACTTTCTTCATTTGATTGAAACAAAAAAATGTTCATATTATTTGTAGTTTTGGAAAACACGTTGTCCCTTGTCAATTATTTCCTTATGAATTTGCAGTGTTGCAAAACACACTACCCCTTATCAATTATGTAATGAAGTCCACCTTCAAATTTTAGAACTCTTTGGTTACAATAAAAATGACATTTCCAACTGTCCCTTGACAGGGGACAGTGTTTTTCACTTTCTTTATATGATTGGAACACAAAAATGCTCACATTATTTGCAGTTTTGGAAAACACACTATCCCTTGTCAATTATTTCCTTATGAATTTGCAGTGTTGGAAAACACACTGTCCCTTGTCAGTTATGTAATGAAGTCCACCTTCAAATTTTAGAACAACATTGGAAATAACTAACAGGGGACAGTGTGTTTTTCACTTTCTTGATATGATTGGAACAAAAAAATGCTCACATTGTTTGTAGTGTTGAAAAACACATTGTCCCCTATGTAGGAAAAGTGGACAGGGGACATCGTTAGAATTTAAGATGTCTAGAAATAACTAACAGGGGACAATGTGTTTTCCAACATTGGAAATAACTAACAAGGGATATTGTGTTTTCCAACAGGGGATAGTGTGTTTTCCAACATTAGAAGTAACTAACAGGGGATAGTGTGTTTTCCAATAGGAGACAGTGTGTTTTCCAACATGAGACAGTGTTTTTTCCAACATGGAACAAAAAATGCTCACATTATTTGCAGTGTTGGAAAACACATTGGACCCCTTGTCAATTATTTCCTTATGAATTTGTAGTGTTGGAAAACACAGTGCCCCTTGTTAGTTATGTAATGAAGTCCACCTTCAAATTTAGAAAAACCCTTTGGTTACAATAAAAATGACATTTCACTTTCTTGATATGATTGGAACAAAAAAATGCTCACATTGTTTGTAGTGTTGGAAAACACACTGTTCCCTATGTAGGAAAAGTGGACAGGGGACATCATTAGACTGTAAGATGTCTAGAAATAACTAACAAGGGATAGTGTGTTTTCCAACATTGGAAATAACTAACAGGGGATAGTGTGTTGTCACTATATTCTAATGATGTACTCCTTGTTCATATGATGATGACATTAATTTGGTAGATGAACCCAAAAAAATTATGGCACATCTTTCGTCAATAATACAAATGTTATTACCTACCTGTTACATAGAATTTGTGTTAAAGTATACACATCTTATTAATAATTTAGGTGATTTATAACCATCTAGGTATGTTTTGAGTGCATATTTGTATATTTTGACGATGATGCATAAAATTAAAAATTACCGTGCTGTCTTGTGAATCCAACATTTTAGAATTTCAATTTCTTCATAATACTTTGGATACTAGTGCATGACATTGAGACTATCTCTATTTTTTCACCCATGGTTTCATATTTTTTTAGATGTTGATATAGAACATAAAGTAGATTGGGAAAAAATAATTTGATCTATTCTTTAAGAGGATATTTTTTTTGTACACAAAAAGTTTCTCTATTGATAACAACAACTTTACATAGATTAGATGTAAAAATATATGCTACATGGAAGGGTTGTCATTCCCAAAGATTTTATATGTAATTCAAGATCACTAATAGGAAGAAAAAAACCCTAAATGATAGTGATCCATTCTCTACAATGAGATATTTTATGAATTTACAATAGTTTCAGTAGCAACTACTCTTCCTGAGCGCTCAACATTTTCAGAGTCCTCATTTTGCTCTCAAATCTCAGTCAAATATTTCTTTATATTGTGAATGATTTCAAGTATGAAGTCTACTCCCTTTGTCCAAAGCTGATCAGTAAGAACGAGATTGCACTTTGATCCAAATGCCATTACACCGAAAAATGACTATAAAATGGGCTCTACTAGAAACACTAAGAAGTTTTCCTATATATCACTTGTAAGCCAAACACTTGTAGATCTCAAACATGTGAGCTTCACCTAAAGTTTTCACCACCCAATATGTCAGCCAACCCTCTTGTCTATGAAAAACCACTTCTTCAACTTCTTTATTTTGTTGTTATCGATGCAACCCATCAAGTTTTAGACTCCTGCTACCAAAACACAAAGCTCATTAGAATAAAACTACCCATAAGAAAACAAAATTAAATACAATACTCTTCTAGCAAAATTTAGCTACCAATTAATGTCTTCCTGCTACTCAAACTTCCTCTTTACTATTTATTTTTCCAAGGAAAACATTCAAGGTGAAAAGTAAAAAAAATATCATTTTGTTATCAATACTCTATTAACAGAAACATAAGGAAAGGCCTAGACAAAAATGTTTTAGGAAAGAGATGCTCCCAAAATATTGGGTGTTATGAAACTTGCAACCCACGTATTGTTATAAAACCCTCTAAACATACCAAACTAATTGGTTAGTCACCCCTCAGGTCAATTTAATTATTTTTATGTATCCCCCACTTGGAAATCCTCCCCAAGATCTCCACCCTTGAGCTTTGAAAATGCAATCACTCACAACCCACTGTGTTTTCCAGCCTGAAATTATTTTGTGTTTTCCAACTCTACAAATAATGTGAGCACTATTTTTTTGGTGCATACAAAACAAAAAGTTTTCATAAGGAAATAATTGACAGGGGACAGTGTGTTTTCCAACGCTAAAAATAATGTGAGCATTTTTTTGTTCCAATCAGATGAAGAAAGTAAATGGACATCATAATTGCAGGTTGGAAAACATAGTGGGTTTGAGTAGATGGTTTACGAAACTTGCAACCAATACATTATCTATCTCATTCACTTTGGTCTACATATTTTCAAGTGTTTTTAGAGAAAATTCCTTTTTTATTTCATATATTCTAGTACCTGCACAAAATAATTGCATGTTGGAAAACATAATATCTGTTTCCATTATTTCATTTTACATGCTCAAAGTTAAATAGTGGAGAGTATGGGGGGAGTTATATTTTAGGGATACATAAAAAATAACCAAATTGATACAACATACATGGTGACTACTTTAATCCATACAAAGACCCTTATAGTTTAAAATCCAAATATTCTATACCCCTTATCTAAAATTATGTACCCTTTTAAGCCATCTCCTATTTATAAAACTAATTTTCTCGCATGAAACATAATTTAAGTCAAGGATCTTTTATATCCCCTAAATCTATCCTCTTAGGACCCCTTAATTAATTGTATTATCTATCCTAAATTCATCCTCATGAAAAATATATGCACAAAATAATTGCATGTTGGAAAACACAGTGGATTGTGAGTTATTTCATTGTACTTGTTCAAAGTAATAACAGTTTGAATCCAAATAATAAGATAAGAGAAAAGTGGGCTTTTGATTGGGGTTTTTTATTTACCTTTATCCAATAGGGTGCATTACTTATAGAACCTACATCCCCCATTTTGGAAACTAGAACCTGCATCCTTATGATATGAAACATGAAGAAATGATTTGATTTTCCTTGTCATTATCTAGTTTTCACCTGTTATTTCCATGTTATGTTCTTAAGTCTTTACTTGAATGACAAGAATCAACACTGAATTTCATTAAATAATTTACCTAGCATGTGCACTATGTGCAATGGGAAAATGGAAAAGTAGAACTGAAGGCAACATGTACTAGAATGTATAAAATGAAAAAGGAATATGCTCTAAAAACACATGAAAAGAAGTAGACCAAAGTGAATGAGATAGATAATGTATTGAATGAAGAGATTATTCTCATTCTTGAGAAGTTGAGGAAGGTGTTTGTGTAGTATATGCAATGGGAAAATGGCAATGCAAAAGTGGATAAACTCAAGAGGTTTTGTATTGCATATGAATTTGTGTAAGTAAAGAAAGTGAGAGATGATTGTATAAGTGGAGTTGAACAAATGAAGTCAAAGATTCTTGAACATAATAATTCCATGGAACAAATACAATTGGAAATAAATGATAAGGAAAAGGAAAAATTAGATCTAAGTGTAGAAAAATAAATAGTTGGAAGTGTTGAAACTGTAGCAAAATAATAGAAGACTAAAATTAACCACTTAGGAAGTGTAGTATGTGCAATAGGAAAATAGCAATACAAAAATTGAAGATAAAGTCAAGATACTAGTCTTCCTTCTTGACTTAGTAATGCTCCTCCCACCCTACCACTACCTGTCTCCCTCCTTCTCTCCCTCTCTCCCTCACACACACACACAACCTATCTCCACCTAGCCCTCCCTCTCTCCCTAACTCTCTCTATACCTATATGTCTTAAATATAATGATGATGTTGACTAATGGAATAAAAGAAAAGTTTCACTTGTATGATGATGTCTAGAGATAAGGAGGATATTCCTCAGAATAGTAGGTTGAAAAAGTACTCAATTAACATCTTTTTTTTGGTGGATGCAATCCTCTTGAAAAACCTTTTCCTAGCCTTTGTTTGGTGGATGCAATCCGCCTCTCCAAATATACAAAAATCACTTTGGTATAATTCTTTTCATGTGTTTTAGAGCATATTCCTTTTTCATTTCATACATTCTAGTACCTGTTGCCTCTAGTTTTGCATTTCCATTTTCCCATTACACATAGTGCACATGCTCCTTCCTCAACTTCTCAAGAGCGGGAATAATATCTTAAGTCAATAAATTATCTATTATCATTCTTCAAAATTATCTATTTGTAGGTTGAAAAACATGGTGGGTTTGAGTAGATGGTTTATGAAACTTGCAACCAACACATTATCTCTCTAACCCTCTCTATACCTACCTCACCTACAAATTTTTAAGGTGAATTTCACTTTTTTGATTCAATTGATTTTATTTTGTATTAAAGAAAGATATGAAGATCCCTACCACTCCATCAAAACTTGTGATAAACTCATTTAACTTTATGTAAATTTTAAATATTGGAGATATAATTAGATCTTTTAGTTTTGATAAATTACCACAAATATGTTACCACCAATAAGGTAGAATTAAAATTTTAATCCTATAAAAAATATTAAGAAAAATTGATATAAATTTATTAATCTAAGCATCTTTTGTCCATCATAGTCCTTTCATTATCCATGCATCTTTCCATCCTAATCATTACATATCTGCCATCCCATTAACCAAATAATCTTAAATCCAAAATATTTATTATGGATGGAAATGATTATTGTACCTATTCAACCATATTATTTTGATCTACATATATTTTCACAAGGAACCAAAGGTATTTTATTTTCTTTTGGGGATCACTAACATAAAAATATATTGATTCATTTTTCTATTCTAAAGATGAGAAAATGAAATCATATCATATGGTTAACTAATTTCTATTTGCAAATTTTAGGCTTTCACATTATATCTTTATGAACCTAACATTGGAAATAACTAATAGGGGACAACATTTTTTCTAATAGGGGACAATGTGTTTTCCAATAGGGGATAGTGTGTTTTCCAACATTGGAAATAACTAATAGGGGACAATGTGTTTTCCAACAGGGAACGAAAAAATGCTCACATTATTTGCAGTGTTGGAAAACACACTATCCCTTGTGTAGGAAAAATGCTCACATTGTTTGTAGTGTTGGAAAACACACTGTCCCCTGTGTAGGAAAAGTGAACAGGTGACATCATTAGAATTTAAGATGTCTAGAAATAACTAAGAGAGGATAGTGTGTTTTCAAACATTGGAAATAACTAATAGGGGACAACGTGTTTTCCAACATTGGAAATAACTAATAGGGGACAATGTGTTTTCCAACATTGGAAATAACTAACAAGGGACAATGTATTTTCCAACAGGGGACATTGTGTTTTCCAATAGGGGACAGTGTGTTTTCCAACATTGGAAAGAACTAATAGGGGATAGTGTGTTTTCCAACAGGGAACAAAAAAATGCTCACATTATTTGTAGTGTTGGAAAACACACTGTCCCTTGTCAATTATTTCCTTATGAAAAATGCTCACATTATTTCCAGTGTTGGAAAACACATTGTCCCCTGTCAATAATTTCCTTATGAAAAATGTTCACATTATTATAGTGTTCAAAAGTACACTGTCAATTTTTAGATATTTCTTTATGGTTTTTTTTTATTTATACACATCAACAATGTAATGAAGTCCACCTTAAAATTTTAGAACAACTATTTGGGAAAGTAAAAATGGCATTTCACTTTCTTCGTTTGATTGGAACAAAAAAATGTTCACATTATTTGCGGTGTTGGAAAGCACATTGTCCCTTGTCAATTATTTCCTTATGAAAAATGCTCACATTATTTCCAGGGTTGGAAAACACACAGTCCCTTGTCAATTATTTCCTTATGAAAAATGGTCACATTATTTCTAGAGTTGGAAAACAAACTATCCCCTGTCAATTATTTCCTTATGAAAAATGCTCACATTATTGCAGTGTTGGAAAACACATCAAGTCCCTTGTCAGATATTTGCTTAAATGAAAAGTTTTTAATTTGTACACACCAACAATGTAATGATGTCCACCTTAAAATTTTAGAACAACTATTTGGTATAGTAAAAATGGCATTTCACTTTCTTCATTTGATTGGAACAAAAAAATGCTCACATTATTTGTAGTGTTGGAGAACACGTTGTCCCTTGTCAATTATTTCCTTTTGAAAAATGCTCACATTATTTGTAGTGTTGGAAAACACACTGTCCCTTGTCAGTTATTTCCTTATGAAAAATGCTCACATTATTGTAGTGTTGAAAAACACACTATCTCTTGTTAGATATTTCCTTATGAATGTTTTTTTATTCGTACACACCAACAATGTAATGAAATCAACCTTAAAATTTTAGAACTATTTGGTACAGTAAAAATGGCATTTCACTTTCTTCATTTGATTGGAACAAAAAATGCTCACATTATTTGCAGCATTGGAAAACACACTATCCCTTGTCAATTATTTCCTTATGAAAAATGCTCACATTGTTTCTAGTGTTGGAAAACACACTGTCCCCTGTCAATTATTTCCTTATGAAAAATTCTCACATTATTGCAGCTTTGGAAAACACATTGTCCCTTGTCAAACATTACCTTATGAAATTTTTTTGATTTGTACACACCAACAATGTAATGAAGTCCACCTTAAAATTTTAGAACAACTATTTGGTACAATAAAAATGACATTTCACTTTCTTCATTTGATTGGAACAAAAAATGCTCACATTATTTGCAGTGTTGTAAAACACACTGTCCCTTGTCAATTATTTCCTTATGAAAAATGCTCACATTATTTCCAATGTTGGAAAACAAACTATCCACTGCCAATTATTTCCTTATGAAATTTTTTTGTTTCATACACACCAAGAATGTAATGAAGTCCACCTTCAAATTTTATAACAACTCTTTGATTGTGTCTACTTTCTATGCTACAATGGATGCTCTTGGAAATTCATATAAAATGCCTTCTCTTGATGAATTTGCTGCACAGCTCACAAGGGAACAAGCAAAGTTGATTCACATGGGTACATTGAAGTCTTCAACATCTCAAGCTCTTATTGCGAATGATACAAAGGCTTCAAGTGGAAAAGGAAAGAAGCAAAAAAAGGAAACCAAGTCAAATGAGCAAGGTAAAGATTCTCCTTCACATGGCACTCCTGAGTCTTCATCCTCTACAAAAGAGAAATCATCAAAAAAGAAGTCATCCAAATGTGCATATTGCAAAAGGTTAGGACATGATGAGCATATATGTTATAATAAGAAGATTGATGAACTCACACACCTTCAAAAGAATAACATTCAGCTGCCCTCATTAGTGTCTTCTACTTCTTCTTCACCATCACAATCGGCAACCCCCTCATCATTACAGTCAGAGAACACAACATCCACTTCTGGGCTACATAATATGAAAGGACATGCAATCTTGGCCTCTACAGGTCCTAATTCTCAAGGATGGCTTCTTGATTCAGGGACATCTCATCATATGGCATCTTCAAAGGAAATGTTCTCTTCTTTTCAACCTTGTAATTCACCTCACATTATGATGGGTAACAATACATTCATGAAGGTAAGTGGGAAGGGTTATATTGGTATTGGGGAAGGCACTTTCAATGATGTTCTTTGTGTTCCTTCTTTGACCACTAATCTCCTTTCTATTTATCAAATTACTCATGGGGGTCAAGGTAAAACGGTTGAGTTCACTCCTGATAGGGTGTATATAAGGGACTTGGAGACTAGGGATATTGTTGCAATTGGGATGGTTGATCATTCATCTTGAGTTTATTCTTTTTCACATTTTGCTTCAGAAACTGATAATGTTCCTTTGACTGCATCACACACTCCATTGAGTGTGACCCATATTAGTGAGGATAAGCTTGGTCATCTACACCTTGGTATTTTAGAGACCTGTGCTGAGCTTCCTACACCTCCACCTCCTACTTCTTCAGCCATTGTTGCTTCTATTCAGTAGGATAATCATAGTTTTTCAGATCTTGCTTTATGGGATGATTATTTGACAGGGATTTCTACCTTGTTCCTAGAGTCTCATACTACAGATTTGGAGGACACACTTGAGGGGATTTCTCTCCTCTTTGATGACAGTTTCAGCACAATTGTTACACCATCTTCTTTGTCTTTGGAGATTGATATTCACGAGTATCCTCCATCACTTGATTTGTCATGTTTCTTGGTTGAGTTTGACCATGATTATGTTGTGGCTCATTCAAGCTTGGAGGATCCTACTAAGTTTTCAGAGGCATACATGTTGAGCGTTCATTCTTCCTCTTGTCAGTCGGATATGGAGTGGCTTCTTCATCAGCTTATGGATTTGTTTCTTCCTAAGGGGAGATGTGTTGCTTGTAGACATTGGGTCATCTTTTGTTTTCAGGCATTCTTCATTGGCTTTGGAGCTTCTTCAGCATGCAAGGGATATCTTATCTCATTACTTCCCTCTTATGTGGGGGTAATTTATTGTATATTCATGATGGATGTAGTCCTTGGGGGGTATCATTGAGTCCTCCATACATCATGTTTGCATTCGTCATGCTTTTTTTGTTTTCTCTCTTTTGGAGAGGGGTTTTCTTCCCACTGGGTTTTCCCCTTTTCTCCTCTTTATGAGAGATTGCATTTCATTTGCATCTGTAAATGGGTACCTAACATGGCCTAGTTGCCAGGACCCATATTAGTTTGCTTCGTAATCTTCTCCCTAAGTTGCACTTATGGGGGGGTGTTGGTGTAATTAACTATTTAATTACATCTTCATAAGTTTACTTAGGCTTTTATTTAAGTACTAGGTTGTATTTTCTTATCCTTATCTAATTGAGCTATCTTTTAGCTCAATTTAGTTTTAGGGTTGTGCATGCTTGCTTTTATAAGCAAGCCTCATCTTATACATTTGTATCAATTGAATCATCAATCAATCTTGCATATTGATATAGCAAGCATTCTCACCATTATCTCTCTCTTGTGGAAGTATTTTAGTCTAGCAATTGATTCCTGGTATTTCTAACAGAACAATGAAGGTCATGAAGGTATTTTTTTATGTACGTTGAAGATCAATTGTTGTGGTCTAAAGGGTTTATTGTTGAGAATATCTAGTTCATCTATCAGAAGTTTCAGAGGTCCGCATGAAGAATTGATCGTGTTGTGTTCTGACAGTGTTTCATGGTCTCTATCAGTATTCCTAATTGAAGTTTATGCGATTCTGATAATTTTTGTTGTTGGGGATATTTCTTTGTTAGTTCTTGTTGTTTGTGAATGTTTCTAGATCATTCTCAATCATTTTTGTACGTCTGCATTGATCGGTGTGCTTGTGGCCAAAGATTTTTCTTGTGCATGTTCGGGTTTTCATGTTCTCGGATGACATGATGATGGTAACGTATTGCGGATCCTTGGAGATTGAAATTTGAATGTTTGGCATGCTTGTGGATGTTGTTTTGGTTCGCATCATTGTATTGGCCAATGGTGTTTGATCCACATTGAAAATTTAATTGTTAATTTGGGCCGACATTGCAAATATGTTTTTTTTTTGGCCGACAAGGTTATTAATGTAATTCCATGTTGTGGATATATAAGAGCAATTGTTTGAGAGAAGTTAGTGCACATAAGAGAGTGAATGTACACCAGAGAAAGTGCAGATGTTCGAATAGCGTTCTAATCATTCGATTGCATAGCAGAGTGAGAAGAAGTTTGAGCGAAGTGTGAAGAAGGTTTTCTGTGCTTAACTGGAACTGTAATCAAGCTTTTGTAGAAGCTATTTTCTTAGTTCATACCTTTCGGATTTAATCCTATTTTGTATTGTTGGGCAGTGAGCCCTATTATATTTGAGCAGTGAGCTCTAGGCAGTGTGCCTGAATGCATGTGCATTCCCCCTACTATTTTCATTATACTTTTAATAGGGTATAATATTGTGGACTAACATCCACTGTGGTTTTTCCCCTAACAGGGTTTCCACATAAAATTTTTGGTGTTCTTCGTGTTTTTGATGTGTTGATTGCTTATGGTTTACTGTTCATTCATCAGATCTGAGATTAAAGTTAAGTAAATATTGAAAAGTTTAATATTTTGAGACAACTGATTCACCCCCCTCTTAGTTGTCTGTCCTTTCTTTTCCAACACATCTTTCATCTCAAACTGATAATCCAACTAAACCTTGAGTTCTCTAATGAACACTTCATTATTCCTAATGATTAAGATATCACCAATATGTAAAAATATGATTAACTCATCTCAATTCCTTAGAAAACTCAATTATAATACATATGGATCAGATTTTTGATAGAACATACATGGTGACTACTTTAATGGAGACAAAGACCCTTATAGTTTATAATCCAAATATTCCATACCCCTTATCTGAAATTATGTACCCTTTTAAGCCATCTCCTATTTATAGAACTAATTTTCTCACATGGCACATAATTTGAGTCAAGGATCTTGTATCTCCCATTAATCCATCCTCTTAGGACCCCTTAATTCATTGTCTTATCTACCCTAAATTCATCATCTTGCATCCCCTTAAGTCACTCTCTTAACTCCCATTAAGCCATCCTCTTAGGACCCCTTAAGTCATTATGTTAGCTACCCTAAATCCATCCTCTTGCATCCCCTAAAGTCATTATCTTAACTCTCCTTAATCCCTCTTCTTAGGACCCCTTAAGTCATCCCCTTAGCTGCCATATCATCCTTCATCTATATAATATTCATCTATTCTTTTATTGATCATTATGAACTACTACTTCATCTTTCTTCAATTTCTTCATTATAAGACCTTTCAACACCATCTTTATGTCTCTCTTTGGATTAATCTATCATTGTTGCATTAATCCATTATGTTAAACCTTAAACCCTAAACACTAAATCTAACATCCATCACCATTACATTAATCCATTAGGTTCATTTTAGGCTAATATAAATTTATTAATCTAAGCATCTTTCATCCTACTAGAACCTTACCTCTCTTTCTCTACCTACCTCTCCCTCTATTCCTTCAACCTTACCTCTCTATACCTACCTCTCCATGACTCCCTTATTTCCTCTCTCTCCCTTTATCCCTCCCATGCTACCTCTATACCTCTCTCCCCCCATTCCTCTATAATTATCTTTGTTGCTCATCTCTCCATCCCTCCTAACCTTCCTCTCCCTCCCTTTGTCCATCTTTCCCCCCTCTCTTTCCACCTACCCTCCCTTTATCACTCACTCCTTCCTTCCCTCTCTCTCCCTCCCTCCACCCCACATATCCCTCACACACCCCTCTCTACCTTTCCCTCATCTATCTCTCTCTCTCACACCACCTCTCTCTACCTCTCCCACCATACCTAGATCCCTCTCTCTACCTACCTCTCTCTAGTTTGTTCTCCTTACCTCTCTCTAACTACCTCTCCCTGTCTACCTCCTTCCCTCTCTCTCTCTCCTCCTTCCCACACAACCTCTCTCCATCCCTCCCTAATTCCCTCTCTCACTCTCTCTATACCTACATGTCTCACCTTACTTCTCCCTCTATCTACCTCTCTATACCTACCTCAAGTCCACCCCCCCTCTCTCTCTCTCCCTCAAAAATACACAACCTCTCTCCACCTACCCCTCCCATTATACCACCCTTCCTCCCTCCCTCCTTCCCTCTCTCTCACTCTCTCTATACATATCTATCCCACCCTCTCTTTCTCTCTCTATTGTGTTCACCTTAGTTCTCTCTACCTACCTCTCCCTGTCTCCCTCCTCCCCACACAACCTATCTCGCTCTCTTCACTTATAGTATCATCTATTTCAAATTTTATTTGTTCCATGGAATTCTTGAGTTGATTAATCTTTGACTTCATTTTTCAACTCCACTTATATAATCATCTCTCATATCTCATTGATGCAACCAATGCTTTCATGAAATTCTCACCTCCCAGGTACAAAATAAAGGCTAGTTACAAGGTTCTAGTGCATGTTATTTAAAAAATCCTTCATAATAATAGATATGAGAGTGAGATAGGAATGATAAGTAATTAAATTTACCACAAAGTGCAAGAGAGGGTACATAAGGAGATTATGGTGAAGATGAATGCACTACAAAAAAAAAATCTCAAATAAAGTAAGTTATTGGATTGATAGAACTAACTACTACATGAAACTAATGAAACTATAAATGATTAATTTTTTATCCATATTTACACTATAATTGATTAATTAAACAATTGAAGAAGGCTCAATTGATTAATGTTATCCATATTTACACTATAATTGAATAATTGAGATATAATTAGATCTTTTAGTTTTGATAAATTACCACAAATATGTTACAACCAATAAGGTAGAATTAGAATTTTAATCCTATAAAAAATATTAAGAACATTTGATATAAACATGATGAAAAACCATATAGTAACAATTATAATATACATGGTTGTATTCAATAAGAATCCCTCTCTCTACCTACCCCTCTCTCTCCCTCTCCCTCCCCCCTCTCTCTCACACACACACTAGATCTCTCTCTTTGTAACTGTCCCACCCTACCTTTGTATCTAGCTTTACCTACATCTATCTTTATTCCTTTCACCTCCATCATACCAACTCAAATGCATTATCCTTATCCCTCCTTCATCCTATAATCCATTTTGGTGCCTATTTCTCACAATCCCCTATCACATCTCCCCCCTCTACTAAGTCCATTTTAGGTCCTTCTATCCCTCCCACCCTACAACTTCTTATCTCCCTCTCCTTCCCTCTATCCCTCCCACCCTACCACTTCCTATCTCCCTTCTTCCCCCTCTCTCTCCCTCACACACACACACACAACCTCTCTCCACCTACCCCTCCTTCCTCCTCCCTAACTCTCTATACCTATCCCTATACCTCCTTCCCTCTATCCCTCCCTCCCTACCACTCTCTTATACCTATCCCTATCTCTCTCCTTCCCTCTTTCTCTCCCTCCTTCTATCCCTCCCACCCTACCACTTCCTATCTCCATGCCCCCCTCTCTCTCCCTCCCTCTCTCCCTCCCACTCTCTCACTCACAACCCACTATGTTTTCCAATCTATGATTATATTTACAATGGTTGGAAGTGTTGAAACTATATCAAAACAATGAAGACTAAAATTAACCACTTAGAAAAGGAAGTAAACAATAAGAAGAAGATTTTATAATCAAAATAAAAGGAGATTAATTTTTAAGGTTCCTTTCATTACATTCATAATTTCTAATAAAGAAAAGGTTTTCATTACTATAATTGCATGTTGGAAAACATTGGGTGTTATGAAAACTGCAACCCAAATACTATTGTAAAACCCTTAATACATAACAACTCAATTGGTTAGTCACCCCTCAAGTCACTTTCACTTTCTTTATATGATTGGAACAAAAAAATGCTCACATTATTTGTAGTGTTGGAAAACAAACTGTCCCCTATCAATTATTTCCTTATGAAAAGTTTTTATTTCGTACTCACCAAGAATCTAATGAAGTTCACCTTCAAATTTTAGAATAACTCTTTGGTACAGTAAAAATGGCATTTCACTTTCTTCAAAATAAAATCAATTGAATTGGAAAATTGAAAATATACTTCAAATCTTTTTTATTTAGAGAGCACGAATGTAACAAAAGGCATCTTCAAAATTTTCCATAATAGGTACTTAGAGTCAAAATTTCATCTCAATTTCCTCATATAATGGAAAAAGAAATGCACAAAATAATCACAAATTGGGAAAATACGGTGGCTTGTGAGTAATTTCATTCTACTTTTTCTAAGCTCAAGGATGGAGAGGTTGGCGAGGAGTTGCAGGTGGGGGATACATAAAATAAATCAAATTGGCAATCTCAAAACCCACCGTGTTTTCCAAAGTGAATTAGATAGATAATGTATTGGTTGTAGGTCTCATAAGCCATCTATGCAAAACCCACTATGTTTTCCAACCTACAATTATACTATGCATTTATTTTTTGAACATGTGAAGAAATTGAAATACAATTTTTACTCTAAGACATTATAAATTTTGAAGGTGAATTTCATTACATTCATATTATGTAAATAACAAAAGTTTATCATTACATTCTTACTATTTTTTAAAATTACAAGCTGGAAACACTAGGTGTTCTAAAATTTGCAACCCACGTACTATTATAAAACCCTCTACATGTAAATAGCAAATTGGTTAGTTATCCCTCAACTAAATTTTGTTAGTTTTGTGTATCCCCCATCTACAAATCCTCCCCGACCTCTTTCCCCTTGAGCTTTGAACAAGAACAATTAACTAACTAATAACCGACATTATGTTTTCCAACCTTCAATTATACTACATGCATCTATTTTCCGATCATATGAAGAAAATGAAATATAATTTTCACTCTAACTAACAGTTGTGGTAAATTTGGAAGGTGACTTCCATTGCATTTTGGTGTCTAAATAATAAAAAAAATTCATTACAATCATATTGTCTATGTATAATTGCAAGTTGGAAAAAACTAAGTATTATGAAACTTGCAACCCACATATTGTTGTAAAACCCTCTACACATAATAATCCAATTGTGTAGTCACCCCTCAGGTCAATTTAGTTAGTTTTATGTATCCCCCACCTGTGACTCCTCCCCGAGCTCTCCACCCTTGAGCTTAAAACATGCAGAATGAAATCACTCACAACCCACTATGTTTTTCCAACCTGTGATTATTTTATACATTTATTTTTCCATCATATGAGGAAATTGAAACTCAATTTTGTACTCTAAGTAACATTTGTGGTAAATTTTAAAGGCGAATTTCATTACATGATCCATAGGATCTCTAAATAACAAAAGGTTTTCATTACAATAATTGTGGGTTGGAAAACACTGGATGTTATAAAACTTGCAATGCACATACTATTGTAAAACCCTCTACACGTAATAACCCAATCAGTTAGTCACCCCTCAGGTCAATCTAATTAGTTTTAAGCATCCCCCACTTGCAACTCCTCCCTGAGCTATCCACCCTTGACCTTAGAACAAGCAAAATGAAATCACTCACAACCCACTATGTTTTTCCAACCTACGATTATCTTGTACATTTATTTTCCCATCATATAAGGAAATTTTTATGAATCATATGTAAATGTAGAGAAAATAATCTATATCCTTTTCTTGGGGTATAAATGTAAAGAGGACAACATATAAAATATAATCCTTCCACTAAGGCTTTATATGATGTACATGAACTTTGTACAAATTTTGAGGAAGAACAACCTCAAATATTTCTTAGAATGTTTAATTATCCACAAGATTCAAGTTGAACATAGATCTAGACTATGGGAAGTAGATCCAAATATATTTGACCTTGGAATACAAATCTTTAATATGTCTTTTAATTCATCTCCTCAAAATTTTAATATACCACATTGAAAAATTTCAATCAATGAATTTATAAAAAATTACGATGGAAGACATTTATAATGATTGATGGTTGATAGAGAACCCAACCCAAAACCCATTACCATTCCATGGTATCTAAGAATTGAATAGCTCTTAAGCCTTGTAGATAATTTTGGACATAAAAGTTTCTTCAATTTTAATAAGAATGAGATAGATTATAGGAAAATAGAAACCATGACCATTCTAGATAGTTCTACCATTCAAAGAACCATAATAGATTTCATTTCCACTAAAAGACTTGGCAATAAAATTAACACATACCATAAATATCTATCTATTCACTTCAATATCTCGACTCTACAAAGTCTTTGGGAAGAAAATAAAAATTCCAAACCACTTTATGAAATCCTTTGTTCTATATTGAATAAATCCAAAAGGGATCTTGTAAAAACATTGTGTGGCTACAAGCACTTTTAAGAATATATAAGATTTAGTAGCCAAAGAAATATATTTAGTAATGTAATTGCAACTTTACTAAAGACATACTACCATCTATATTAACTAGGATAATTCCTTCTAGATGATTATTTTGTAATTGTAGATTTTTTAGCTGCTTAAGCTAAAAAAATATTTAAGGTTAAAAATCTTGATAAAAGATTGTCACCCACATATGTTGAATTTGACAAATTTGATAGCTTATCTAGAATACTTCCATTAAATCTATTATTTGACAGTTTCAAATACTACAACTGTACAAGTTTAGGCAACACATAAATCAATGAGCCTTCCAAGCAAAGTATTAAGTGAACTGATATAACCTTACTGAGATTTAGGCCAATGGTGTTATGGACCAATATCCAAAGGAGTAGAATTATTCAAAGCTTCTTTCTAGGAGAGTTGTTGAAATTAATGTGAAACAACCTTGATATTATTTTCAAGTTAAGGATGCTCAGAAGAAAAATAAATGGGAGGTTGATTCAATCCATATCCCAAATCCCCATCTCTGTCAGTTCAATACAGATTTAGAAATCTGTCTTAACGGTGAAGACAACCTTTACAAATCCCCCACTTGTTGAAATTGTTGTGAAACGGCCTTGATAACATGAGGTGGATTTTATCAAATGGATATTCAAGTAATTCTTAACTTCATTATCAGTTCTCCTAGGAATTTTTCCCACTATAAATGACCACCTGCAAATCATGAACCAAGTTTTTTTTAATGAATATGAAAACTTCATTTCTTAAACATTATGTTAAATTATAAGGTCTTATTCCGATTCTTATATAAGCATTTTGTTTTCTTCTTAATTCAAACCCAACCCATGCCTGCTACTAATAACTTTTTTTACATAGACCAACAGAAAACATTTAAGAACCTATCAACATGATCCCTAATGGATAAAATGAGATGGGTTGGGACAAATTTTCTATCATTTGTAGTCTCTAATTAAAATTCAAAAAAATCTAGTATAATGGATACAAGATTTTAGACCTATTGTTGAGCAACTTGTCGAGTTGTATAATGACCTCCTCTTCGTCTAATGAAATATGGACACGTTTCACCTTAGGATGAAGATAATTCATCTACCGTAACCTGCATCTCTTTCCAGATTGCAACATACCTTCATATACACAGATTGTGCAAATAGTAATCAGAGTTTTGAACAAGGATAATACTACTGATTCAAAAAGCATTAAAAAGAAATCTCAGACCTGCTTTGATAGGAAAAGTGCGGGAATTTCCTTTTCCGTGGGCTTGTAAATATTTTATCAAAAGAAATCTTCGTCAGGTGTCCAAAACAACATCGTCACTTCCTCCTCCTGCCTACCATTCGTTTCTCTATCCCACAATTCTTCAAGATTCAAAAGAACAAGAAATGAGATTTTTTTTTTTTTAAATAAAACAATATATTTAAGCATTCAGCGTCACTACTACTCATGGAAATGTGAAGCATTGCCCTCTGTAGAAGGACTCGAGATACCCTCATATTCTTTCGCTCTATTTCTGTTAAGACTACAGTTGATTCGTGAAAAATATTACATCCACCGCTACTTTGCCAGAGATGATCTCTACCAAAACAACCCCAAAGCTGTAGAAATCAGACTTTTCAGTGATCTAGAAGCATTGATGGTACTCTGAGTCAACATACCCTGGCGTGCCTTGTGGAGCAGTTGTGACGTGGGAGACATTCAGGGGTAAAAGTATGGAAAGCCCAAAGTCTGCAACTTTGACATACGAATATTGGTCTAGAAAAATGTTTCAGAATTTCACATCTATGTGAAATATGGGCGCATAGAAGCTGTGGAGGTACACCAAGGCCTGTGTAGTTTGTAGTGCAATTTTTAAAGAGCTCCCCAACGCAAACCTCTGAGACTTCTTCGACTTCCATGGAGATGATCGGCAAGACTTGATTCTGCTCCAATGGGTCGAACCCATACTCGCGCGGAAGCCTACAAGATCAAAACCAATAACAGTATTAATAACACAACACTCAGGTTTGGAATGGAAAATGGTTACTTGCCTTGCTGCGTTGGGTACTCATAAGCCATCAAGCCATTCTGGATCCACCAGGTTTTTTCCTCCCCTGACGTTGGGTGTCCATGATTTCTTTGCCTTCAGGGCTGCCATGGCAACCACATGGTATTGGAACAATCCATTTCTGTTTCTATGGTGACCACTCATGGGTCGTCCCACAAACCGCCCTCTCACACCCCCGCGAACTGGTCGACAGAAAAAAAAAAATAGTGACAAAATAAAATGATTAATAGATCGAATATGTTCCTCAACAAGAATTACATTACACTCAATAAAAATTCCCTCTTTCGCTGCACTTGCCTGTTATTTGCCCTCTGATATGCCCTCCAAGAAGCTGCTTCGATGGTAAAACTGCAGAACAATAGACCTGGAAGGTGGTGCTCAAGGTGGTTGAAATCAAAATTGAAACATCCAGAATTTCCTGCAAAATTGTCGTCCATCACTTTTGAAACTCCCACGCTTTAAAAATCCCGCTCGTTTTTAAAACTCTACGTTTGATCGTCTCCGTCTATTTTTTCGTTTACTCTGTCGTGAGTGTGTTTTGTCCAGTCCATTTACTTTACCATCCGGTACATTTTTTCCATGAGGATGGGATGATATCATGGGTTACATACATAGGTGCTTTTGGTCTAGGAGTTAGCTTTCTCCTTTAAAAGGTGTTTCTTAGTACATGTATTTAAAAACTAGACTATAGCTTAAGTGGAAGTGGGTTAATAGATATAAAGTTCAAATGGAGTTCAAAGATGCTAATGCCCATCTTATTATCAATAAAGCAATGTCAAACTCCTTTGAGTTGTAAGGTAGGGATGTCCTTTATCCCTCTCTTTATGTGTGCTTATAGCTAATGCCTTGAGATATCTTCTCCAAAAAATTAATCAAATGAAGCTTATTAAAGACATTTCTATTCCTCAAATTAAGGTGGTTACCAATTCCCACTTTTTTTGTGATAAAAAGTATCCCTTTTTCCTTAGTTTGGGATTAATAATAAATGAGTTTAATTATGCCTTGATTTATTGTTGTAATGTGTTTTACACATTCACATTAAGTTTATGGCCCTTTTTAATAAAATGGACTTAATTGTGTCTTATTTTGGGTGTTGTAAAGTGTATCTTTACACTTTCACACTAATCTAGAACTTTATTAGTTAATTGAGGTTAATTTTCCTTAATTGACCTCTTTAATTCAAATCCAAGCCTAATTAATTGCAAATTTTAAAGGATAAAACCCGACAATCTTAAATGTCATTACACAACACTTAATTTTTGAATGTGTGTGTCCTAGGTTAGTGACCTAGGACCCATTCACCACATGGCGAGTGGGTCCTCACTAGGTCCTAGGATCCTATTTTCACATGATATTTCATATTTCCTAAAGTGTGTCCTGGCTAAGTGAGCTAGGACCCATTTACCACATGGCTAATGGGTCCTCACTTAGACCTAGGACCCCTCTTTGAAATATGTTTTTGGTCGTATTTTAATGATTTCAAATCCTACTTTTGATGTCAGCTTGTGATATTTGAATTTCGAGATTTAATGATAAGTTATGTATAACTACAAGGCTATTTCACTTAGTTTCACCTAATTTTTTTATGCAAGCATCTTAAAAGCAAGTTTATGAGATCAAGAGCATTCAAGAGAATTTCAAGGCATTCAAGGGAAAATTTGTAGAAGGATTATTGTAGCACTCAAGAGTCTTATCATCATGTCAAAGATTTAGTGCACAATACATGTTGTTGAGCTAATGTGTTGATGTAGCATTGAAGATCTATCAAGCATATTCAAGGCATTGTTTCATATCAAGTGTTGTGATGAAGATCTACATTCATTGAGGCTACTGCATGCTAATTGTAGATTTGTTATCCAAGGTTTCAATTAAGGTGTGGTGGGTTGTGACATTGTATTATGTTCATTCATCATTCCTTTCATGTTTCATTTCATTACAAGGTTTAATTACCAAAATGGGGTTTGACCAAGGCAAACCACTATTCCCTAACAAAACAACATTTTCCCCTCTTTGATGTGTGATTGTAGGTTTTAGGTTGAAGATCAATTGGAGAGAAAAAATTGCAAAAGTTGTCAAAGTTGTCAAATTTTCTAAGAAAGTTGTCAAATCATGAAAACTGAGCTATAGGATTTATTTTTGGCTTTCAAATAATGTCTGACTAGAATATGAGAGTGCAGGCATTGAAGAACAAAACCTAGAAACCATTTTTCTAGATCCCTAGCAAGAACCCATTCGCTATAGGGCGAATGAGTCCTTAGTGAGGTTTGAAAAAACACTCTTTGCAACAGATATACAACATTTGACCCTCTTAAAACTTGCCTTTTTACTGGTATTTGGGTCAATTTTGATTTATGTGACTCATTTACACATCATAACCCTCATATTGAATGAAATAGAGTGAAAATTAGGTTAATCATTTCATTTCATATTGGTTCACCCTATTTTTTTATTTCATTTTGGTGAACTCAACTTTGATCATTGCATTTGTTGATTTTGGAGTCTTCTTTCATCTTAGATTTAGATCTTGTATTCATTTGCATTGAATTAGGTCTCATTTAGGGTGTCTAGTTCACATTCTAATTTGCATCTCATTAAAGGTTTTAGGATTGCATATTTTGCATTCTTTAAATTTGAAAAATACAAAAAAATAAGTCATCTTGCATATCATAAACTTGCATTTGAAAATTGTAACAAAATTGCATATCAAACTAGGTCTTTTAGGTTATCATTTTGTCATAATTTGCACTTGCACTTCACATTGCATTCTACAAAAAATCAAAGTGAAATTTACTGATACAAACTTGAATTTGTAAACCACTGAAAAACACTTGAAAATCAGTAAAAATTAGTTTTAAAAACCTCATCTAGGACCCATTCGCCATAGGGCGAATGAATCCCTAATCAGGCCATAATCTACATTTTTGGAAATTAAAATCTTCATTTTTGTGCTTCTGTTTGTTGCCTTTAGATCTCTATTACAGTTTGCTAAGTTTTTGTTTCATTAATTTCATTATATCTAGTTTAATTTGGTACATTCAGTGCATTGCCTAATTTCAAAATTGCATTTACAAGATTTCATTTTTAGATTGTTGCATAGTGTAATAAAAAATTACCTTGTTTAGAATCTAAAAATTGTATTTACATATTTCATTTTAGGTCATTGCATTGCATTTTAAGCCGCTTTCCATTTTGGGTTTCTAAATTGAGTTTGTGAACCTTGTATGAGATTTACAACTTGGTGTCCTATTAGCAATACTATTGTGAGACGTAGTTTGAGGCTCATCTCATCTTGTGATACACCATTCATCATGGATCTTGGGTTTTCTAACTCTCTTTCTAATAGTCTTGATAATCAACCCCCTATAGATCATAGTATGCATACCTCATTTCCCATGACTTCCCTTCCTACAACCAATGTGCATAATGTAAACAACACCATCCCTACCATCACTAGTTGTACTCAAGCTTTGGGGTAAACCCAAAGCCAAGGTGGAACTTCAATTCCTCCTTCTATAATACCCGTTTACACTCCTACATACACTAGTACTCAAGTTACCACAACCATTCAGCCTACTAGTAATGTCAACACCTCCTTAGGTATTTCTATAAGGAATCCTTCTATCTTTGTGCATTCACATACCATATCTCCTCAACCATCCTCCTTCACAAATTTACAATTCACTTTCCCTCCACATACATACACCACTCCACCTTATTCTCCTCCACCTTACAATAATAATAATGATGCCATCCTTAACACACTTAAATTCAAAGCATGCCATCCATTCAACAACAATTCACAATCCTAACTCAAAACAACAGTGGTCAACCTTCACAATACATCAAAACCAACCCATTATCCTTGGAGATATTGAGAACACCAATGCCACAAGGTATATAAGTTCCTAGATTTGAGAAATATGGTAGGAAAGGAGATCCTGTTAGCCATGTTTTCGCTTACATAGCCCTATGTAGTGATTTCATCTTTAAAGAGAAACTTTTGGCTAAACTATTCCCTAGATCCTTGAAAGGCACTACTTTAGAGAGCTTTTTTTCCTTATTGAATAATTCAATTGGATCATTTAATGAGCTTGTTGATGCCTTTTATAACTGCTTCCACATTCATATGGATCCCAAGATGACTCTAGCTGATTTAATGATATGCATACAAAAGGATGATGAGAAGGTGACTTATTTCATAATGAGATCTACCAAACACTTTATTCACAAATAATCATTATGATTGTTGATGATGACCTTCAACGAATGTTTATTGCCAATTTACAAAACAAAATCCAAACCAAACTTGAGATGTTGAAATTTCCATCCTTCACACAGTTATGTACATCCCTTCCTAATTATCAAAATTTGGCTTATAGTCGTGATGTGAAAAATCCTTCTAGTCGTCTTGATATATTTGTATCTGCACCTCAAAATAGTAACCAACCTTGCAAGAAATAAAATAGGGGATTTTTACAACTTAGTTCACCTCAACCAAATTAACAAGTTAATAAACAAGTGGATGCTATAAAGGTGAAAAGTTCATATGCCTTTGCAGATAGGAATATAAAATTTACTCCTCTACCTGATACCCTTCATAATATCATGTTGCAACTTGTAGAAAAGAATGTGCTTTCCTTACCTCCTTTTTCGAGCTCCTGATCCTAATAAACCATTAGCCACAAACTATAGACCAACTTCTTATTACCATAACCATTGACAAAATGGACATGATACAAAATATTGTACGTGTCTTAAATATTTGGTTCAAGACCTCATTAATTCTAATCATCTTCTAATTGGAGGTGTGAATGATCAAGGTAATAGTTTTGTAGCTCCTCCTAACTAAAACTTACAAATCTTTACAAATCCCATGTTGAAACACGTTATTTCATTTGTCAAAGCTAGTGAAACAAAGAATGATGTGATGAATGTTGACACGAATGATGAAAATACAAAAGATGAAAATGGGAACAAAAGGATTGAAGTAGTGGAATTTATTGAAGATAAACCTCATAAGAGCTCAACTAAAATGCATCTTTATATTGCTTTCTCACAAAAAGACATATTTAAACATGCACTTGATGGTCCTCTTTATATAGTTGGAATAATCAATGACAAGCCTACTAATGGGATATTAATTGATCACGTCTATGTAGAGAATATGATAATTGAATAATTTCTATTTCTAGATGAACTTTATCAAGATACATATGACAAACCAAAAGCATGGATCATAACACATAATGGTTTTGCTTGTCCTGTGATGGGCTCGATAAATATCCCTCTAAAAGTTGAACCAAAAACATTAAATGTCTCATTCACCATCATCCTATCATCAGACCAATTTTGTGTGAATTTAGGCTACCTATGGCTTCAATCCATGAATGTCATCTCGTCGTTTGTGCATAAATGTTTAAATTTTCCCTTTGGCAATGAAATCTTTATTGTGCATCATAGTGGATTTAATCCTATGTCTTCCCAATGGAACTTTTCATTGGATTTCTTTTGGCACAAGCCTATTGAACCTATTAGACCTCGTGAGGATTAATTTTTCAAATCATATCAAAAGTTTAAGGAAAAGTACATAGAAGAATAATCCCTTAGAAACATGTCGCAACTGATGATTGAGCCACCAATCCTTGACAAACCAATGACTGAACTAAAATCCCTTCCAAATATCCAACAACAAACTATGAAAAATCCTCCTACCATTTCCTATAAGAGACCATGAGACAATCAAAACAATCTTGTTGTGCCTCCTAAAGTCAAACAAGTTTACAAACCTAAATCTAGAAAGTGGTTGAATAACCTCCCCTAGTTCCTTCCATTCCTCCCCTAAAAGAAGAAAATAAACCTATGGTTGATAAACCCACTCCTACATAATCACAAATTGACAACAAATTGAAATGAAATCGAAATGCTAGAGAGCATAGGCGTTGATGTCGTGCTATTGCTCATATGTTAAAAACTAAAGAAGAAAAGAACAACATAGAAAATCAAAATATGAACTTTCCTGAAGTAATGTATGATGACTCTATACCCTTGCCGCAATGTAAACAAGAACCTTCTAGAGACATTATCATTCAACCTGCTATTGTGATTAATTTAGATGATGACATTGATATTGCCAAGATTGATGAACAAGTGCATAATGAGTTGAATTCATTGTTCTCTTCTTCCATGAACTTAAATGATGATAAGACTGTTTAAATTGGTGCTTATCCGAGTTTTGCACTTGTCGTTGTCCCTTTGGCTAGTTTTTTTCCTTTTGTATATACTAATCAAGATTGGGATGCAGATGACCTGTTAATAGGTTAACTCTCATGTACCTTATGAGTATTTTTCTCTATTTCATTTTTCATGTTTCTTTATGTGATTGCATGTGAGTAATGTGATCCCCTATGTTATTTCATTTGATGTATCTCTCTCATTTTTTGTCCATTCCTCTATATGTATCTACATTTTTCTATATGTCATAAAATTTTTATCCTTGTTCGCTTTTCTTGTGTTTTCCTTTTGGGGATGACACAAGGCGCCGAGACATGTAGGTCTCTTCCATGTTGACCCGAAAGTATTTTTCTTTGTTTTCACTCTTTTTGTGTCATTCTTCTAGTTCTATGAGTATTTGGGTAATGATGACATTTTTGAGCTCTATAACAACATTGTAGCGTAGATATATTGACCACGAATCCATAGATCCATTATGCATTTTTGGAGGCAACCCCTCCCTCTTTTTTCATGACTTAGCTTTATTTCAAAAATACATGACTTGGCATAGGGATTTCTAAGGAAGCTCTCATGTCTTAGGGGTAAAAATTGGCTACTTTAAAGCAATTTCTCACAACAATTGTGTTAGAAACCACTTTAAAGTGGGGGCATACATTGATAATATCTTTCGATATTTTGCATGTTTCATGGTGCAATTTTCTTTTTTCTTGTGATGCATCCTTTTCTTGCTGGTGTCATTGGGTTTGATATCCTCCAAGAGTGTGATATTTCTTAGTGTACAACTTTCCTCTTAGTGGTGATGTGACACACTACATTCCCTAATTTATGAATCTTTTACTCTCTTGGAGACATTAGACATGATGTTACATAAGAAGAAGATTGTACATGAATGAAGAAAATCCCCTTTGAACAAAAACCTATACACAATGTTCATAAGTGCTTGGCATAACACAACTTGCTGACCTTGTGAAGCTCAAAACTATAATTCAAGGCCACCTAACATAACACACCTTGCTTGCCTATGGAGCCTTTCCATTTGCATAGGTGTGTAGCATAACATAGCTTGTTAATCATGAAATAGGAATGTGAGTGGCACCATATCATAGTTATCAAAGGGATAGCTTTGGTATGGTAAGTACAGTGAGAGTTGAGACAAAGGCATGACTTTCTCACTAAGCCACCTTCTTATGGGAAGACTCACCTAGTGGATGGTCTGAGGTTCTACTACCTCGGAGTGAATGAAAAACTGATAGCTTAGATGTGTTCTACATCATGTTGTACCATTTAGGCTTGATTTTCTTGGTCTTTGATGTTTTATGATTATGTTTCTTTGTCATTGTTGCATACATAAGTGTCTTGAATGTCTACTTTAGTGTGAGTTTGACATGGGGTCATACTCTCATCAATGGGGTCATTTTTGCATACATAATTGTCTTGAATGTCTACTTTAGTGTTGCAACGCTTTTTGGTATGCTTGTTGTGTTGCTTGCAATGTGATGCTATATTGATTTGCCATGTTTGGATTTTGAGGTGGGGGTGGTGGATTTTGGTGAGTGGTATGAGATGTTATGTTGAGGGGTTGTTGGGGTGGTTATTGTGTGATGAGAGGTTGGGTGATAGATGGTGGATTTGACGTGCTCAACCCTTGTTAGATTTGACTTTGGGGAGGTTGGGATGTTGTTGATGGTGTGATTAATGATTGGGATATTTGATATGAGGCCACTTGGTGTTACGATATTAGTGGCATGTTTGGGTTTGTGATGGATGAATTGATTTGATTTGTTGTGTTTGGTGGATTGATTTGGTTTGTCATTTTTGGTGGTTTGATTTGATTGGTTTTATTGTGGGTTAATGTGCTTGACGATGTGAGTTGTTTTTCTATACCTTGGATCAATGTGCATGATGGAGTTAGGACATGGAATTATGAATAAGTTTGTGATGTTTTCCCTTGTATAAGTGTAGATGAAGAATCTAGGGTGCCCACTTGTGCAAATAAAACCACTTGACCTTGTGGAACATTAGGAACATAACCTTGTGTATCTTGGATATAGGATGGTGTGGCACAAAAAGTGGGTGCTATATTCATGTCATGGAACGCGAGTGGTACATATGGATGTAGATCAATTTGGGGGGTGTTGGTGTTTGAGATACTTGAGATTGTGTTAGCCTCCAAGTTTTGGTTATTGACAAGTGGGTGCCCTTGAAGTGCTTGAAGTAATGAACTCCCCCTTGTGTTCATGGGTTGACTTGGTGTATATGTCAATGATGGTTGGGAAATGGGTTGAACCACATTTGGAAATGATGGTGTAAATGATTTTTGGGGAATGGTCCCCAAAGGTTTCTCAATGATAGTGCTCAAATCATATGTACAAGGGAGTTTACCCTCTTATTTTTCCAACTTCAACATATATTGGGAAGGGTTTAATCTCATTACAGTGTAGAAAAGCTTGTGGGTGTTGACAAGCTTGTGGGTATCAGTATCTTGTATTAGTTCAAGCAACTCATCATGGGTCATTTCTTTAAAAAATTTTGTAACATCCTCTACTTGACATCCTCCCTCTTGAGAATCTTGAGGTGGTTTAGGGGGGTTAGGTAGAGGGTTTTTAGATGATCTTGGGTCAAATTTGGTTTACCTTAGGTCACTCATGGTTGTTTCCTTGTTTTGTTCCATATTCTTCTTATGTTGTGATCTTCTTTGGACCATAAAATTACGATCAACCTTAGGAGTATATGTGATGAATTTGGTATTGTTTTGACTTGTTTGGTTGATCTAGACTTAGGTACAAAAAGAAACTATAGGGTATTTTTAGATCAAATGATGATATGAAAAAAAGAATGAAGGGGGGAATGATATGGGTGTTGAACTTTAAGAACATTAGTCAATACTAGACTTAGGGTTTGATTTTGATGTTTTGATTGGATAATGAACTTGTGAATCCTAAGATGGACTTGTGACCTTAGGAAAACAAGAGATCATTGGAGAATTGAAAGTGCTTGTAGAAGAAAAGAAAAGAATTGAAGAATGTCTGAATACAATGGTGCAGAACAAGTTTGATGAATGCACTAAACTTGAACAAGAGGTAGTAAACTTGAGAGTAGAACTGGAGAAGGAAAAAATTTGTGAGAACAATTTTAGATATAGCTCCGACAAGCTTGAAGAACTACTTGTAGGGAAGAAATCAAATAAAGACAAAGGTGGCTTGGGAAATGAATTAGGTGAAAGCCCAAAAGACAATCAAAAGACTCAAGACAAAGGGAAGCAAAAAGGAAATTCAAGAAACTTTGCAAAGAGACCGCATGTGAGACAACCTAATGCACAAAGATATCCCTCTTTCAATGGTATTTTTTTTTTCTATAATAAATATGGTCACAAGGCAACAAAATGCAGGAGCAGGATAAATCAGTTTCCTGGTTCTTTCACTGGACAATGTTACTCATGCAAGAAATTTGGACATAAAGCCATTGAATGCAAATATTAGGTAAGAATGTTCAATCAAGTGATGATGAATAGGTTTAATGAAGGAAAAATGAATCAATCCTTTAACGGCTATTGCTATACCTATAAGAAATTTGGACACAAATCAAATCAATGTAGATCAAGAAGCGATGGAGGTTAGACTAATCAAAAAAGTGTTGTCTGCTATAATTGTAACAAACCTGGTCATATCTCAAAGGTTTACAAAAGTAAGAAGGGAAAAAAGTATGCTCTGGTAGAGAAGAATGAATCGGTAAAGAAAATCAACAAAGAAGAGATAAAGCAAGAGATGAATAAGATATGGAGGAAGAAATAAGAACCTAAAACTAACGATGTGTCTATTCCCTCATTTGGTATGAACAATTCCTCAAGGAATTAGACCAAGCATGGTCTTAGGGGGAGCATTATTAGAAAATATTTCATGTAAAACGTCATTCTCATTTGAATGTTTGAAATAGGAAGTTGGAATTTATGTGTATATACAAGGTTATCATAGACATACATTCCCATCCTACCTTTTGGTCACCTTTTTCCATTGATGTCAAAGGGGGAGAGAGTCATGTGAAGAACAAGTACGGTGATAAGAAAAGAGAATGTTGTAAATTTTGGCACATGTTGCCATCAATGACAAAGGGGGAGATTGTTGGAAGAATGAAGAAGAATGGCCTACTATACAGTTTTGTGTTGTCATTGGTGTCATCATGTTATATGAGTTGCAACTGCAAGACTAAGTTAGTGCTTGATTCGGTATTTTGGTCTGGTATCTAAACTAGTATACAAGTTACTCCCTCCAGTATTTTGGTCCACAATCCTCTACAGCTGATAGTTGTTGCTTGCAGTTTTGGGAAATAGTTTGTGGGTTTTGAAAGCATGTATGCTCAGAATCTCTCATGCTTCGGTGTTCGTATGGTGTATCAACATTATTCTGTTGATTAATTTTTGCAATTAAGTCTATTTCTGACTGACTTCATGAATAATTGTGATATGGTGAATCAATTTTTGTTATGCGGATATATACATGTGACCTATCTTAGGTCTATGCCAACATGATGTAGCATGCTTAGCATTTTTGAATTTTTGTTGGAAGATTTTGTGAATTCTTGAGGCCAACAGCTAGTATTTTTGATAAACATGGATTGCATCTAATTAGGTTGACCTAATTGATGCTTGCGAATGGATCGAGTATATATGTTGGATAGATTTGAAGATTGCGAGGAGAAGAAGAAGTTGTGTCTGCAAAGCTGTGAATGTGAAAAGTATGAAGATGATGAAGTGTGTTAAGTTAGTTTATTGAACATCACTGGAATTGTATCAACACTTGTTAGGTGCACTCTCATCAATTCATCTTGGCTGTGAAGCCAAATTTTGTTATGTAATCTATTTTTTAGGAAGTGAGCCTCCTTGTAAGTAGTGAGCTTTTTTATCCTAACAATGAATCCTATTCTGGGCAGTGAGCCCTTGGTAGTGAGCCTTATTTATTCAGTTTTGGAACTAATTTATATTGCATGATTTAATCCTCACTGTGGTTTTTTCTTCATTGGGTTTTCCATGTAAAATCTGGCGTTCATTGTGTTGATTTTTCTTTTTGTTATCTACATTTCATGTTCATACTTAATAATAGAACACTGTGGTTGTGAAGTTAATAAGTGATTGAAGTTTTATGTTTGAATTTGGTAACAACTGATTCACCACCCTCTCAGTTGTCCTGTGTATTTTAAAAAATGTATGATAAAGGATGCATTCCCACACACCTAACTAAACAAGGTGATTTTTATTTGGTTTAATGATTTACCCAAGTCTAGAATATTGATTTTTCTAAAGCTATAAAAAAATTTGTGGGGTGGAAATGATAAATTTTTTGGGATGGATGAAATGATTGATTTTGACCCTAAATGAATCTAAGAGGGACTTTGTTTACAAGACCAAGATAGTGAAGAACATGCTTTACCCTATGAGTATCTCAAACCAAAAGATCAAATTTTTTTTGGAAGACCATAAGACAAAAGATAGCAAGCACATGTGTGGGGTTCAATTTTATTTAATATTAATTATTTTCTTGATTTTACCACATCCACTTGTCTTGATTAGATTTTCAAACTAAATGTCTACAACTTTGAACATCTTTCATCCCATGTGGAAATTAAGAGGCTAAAGCTATGGTTCTCTAGGTTTTCTTTGGAATTGTGTGAATTTAGATATAAGTCCAAATATTTAGAAGCCTCCAAAGATAAAATACTTAGGGACAAGTAGTAATATTGGGATTTTCAAAGGTATTCACATCAAATACAAAGGGTTTGAAATCTCAATGATTGTTTAATGTTTTTTTTCTTGTTTTGGAACTAAGCAATGTGTTTTGATAGATCACCAAAAATAATCTTTACAGCCTAGAAAGGTACATATCTTTGAAAATGGGCTTACCTCATGCCTCGAAGGGATGATTTTACATGAAATTAAAAGAGTGTAGAGATATGTTAAGAATGAACTCTTAAAATCTATGCCTCAACCAAAAATTGGACTTGGTAAGTAACTTCTTGGAAGAAAATTCTGATGCACCATTCTCAAGGAACATTTTGGAAATGGACTTGGTTGGCCACTACACAAGGGGTTTTAATGAAAAAAACCATGAACATCGAACCGACATGCACCGTCTTGGCCACTTAATGCTCTTTAACTATTCTTGTTCCACTTAAGGCATGGGATTAGGTGTAGTGTGTTGTCAGCATGGATTGAAGCTACTTTCTCACAATTTTGCAACCCTTAATATAGCCCATTGATAAACGTGCTTTCAAGAACTTTCCTATGAGTTCTCCACTGTGGGATGTCTCATAGCAAGCCCTCTCTTAAGGGTGACTCAAAAAAAGAAAAAGAAACCCAAAGTTTTTCTAGTCACCCAAGATCGTACAAAGTGCAAAGGGAGAGGATATGCACTTAGAAGCTTCTACAGACAAAATCACTCACACAAAGTGCTAGTTCTTTTTAGTCCCTAAAAGTAATAATAAATTAAATTTTTAAACACCAAACTAGATGTGAAGTTGTTTTGTTCAATTTTAACCAAAGATAGCAATGACTAGTAAGTGAAGGGTTCAATTTTAAACCAACTTTGAAAACAACAAATGTTGCAATGGTTAATTTGAGAGCCCAATTGAAAGCTAGTATTCTAAATCAGATGTCCTAAAGCACTATTACAATGAGCATTTAATGCTTTTCATATTTTAAGTTAATGCTTTCTGCTCCTCTAATAAAGGATTCACTAAAAACAATGGCATCACTCTGGTGAAAAATAGCATCGCTCTACACAAAAATAGGAAGCACAAAGGCATTAGTATACACAAATGCGTCACTATATTTAAAAACTAGAGAAGCAATTTTAAATAGAGAAAAGTGTTGCAATTAAAATAGAAAGTAGTTTCTAAAAGTAGAATAGCATCACTATCCACAATAGTGTCACTATCCACAATAGTGTCACTATCCACAATGGTATTGCTATAATTGTCAAAAGCATTGTTGAAAAGTAGAGGTGTCGCTATATAAGATCACTTGGCATCACTGCATCTCGAAAACTACAAGTCACAGAAAAAACTCAACAAAACATCAAATTTGATGTCTCAATCCCTCCTTCTAGAGCCAAAATGTGAATGCAACTTTGTACCTGTACTAAACATGAACAAACACACAAAGATTAGTCATATTAGCATATACAAATCACATTCCCTATGAAATAATTGGAATCAAAAAGCATGAAACAAAACACAATAAGAACATGAAAGAGCATGAAATATGTGAATGAAACTAAACTAAGTAACCCCAAATCTCATCCCATAGGTGGATTGGTACCAATTTGATGTGGGAAGTGTTCCTTTTCCACTCCCTTAGTGGAGAAGCTTCATGATTTGTGGATAAATGTGGTGATTTTGATGTTAAATGATGATAAAACTAAGCCAAAGTGATGAAGAAAGTATGTTATTGTGGATGAAAATATGTAGCATAACCTTGCATGAGATGATGGATTAAAATGGCTATAATGACTTTTCATAAAGAAGTGGCTCCATTCTTCATAAGAGAGCCTTCTATTTATAGGACTCAAGGGTTGGAAGAATAGGTGAAATTAGGCAATGTGGGACTAAAATGAGGATCAATAGCCTTGTGACAAGTTTCACAAGGCTAGGAGAAGCAATAGGGATATATGTGCCTCACACAAGTGTGTGCACATCTTGGGAAGAGAGATGTAAGGATGGACTTAAGTTAAGGTGGCTTGTGTAAGAGGAATGCAAGAGGCTATTTAAGGAATGTGGGTGAGAATGTAAGAGATAAGATGGCATGTAAGAGGCAATTAAGTAATTTAGGTGAGAATGTAAGAGAAAGGTGACTCTTGTAAGAGAATTAAAGACCTTTGTAAGAGGATTTTAATATTTGGGAGGGAAAGTCAAATGGAGGGGAATATTCCAAGAGAATATCCTTTTGTGAGGGTAAATAGCCCATTTAATTAACTTGAAGAAATTGATTTCATGTGCAAGTTGGAAAGGGAAGGGATATTCCTTGGGAATATTCCCTTATGGGGAAAGTAGGCAATTAATTAATTTGAGGAAGTTAATCAATGGTGCAAGTGGGGTTAGTAAGCCATAGGTTTATTTAACCTTGGTGGGGTTAAAAGCTAGATAATTGGTTAATGAAGATTAGCAAGTGGTTTAAGGTTAATTAATCTAGAATTAGTTAATCTTAGGTGGGTTAGGGGTTTTGGAAGAATATGACATTTAATTAAATAAATAGATTTATTTAATCAAATGAGAAGACATAGGGGTTTTAATTAAATGATTTACATTGTTTAATTAAATGAGATGAAAATTAGTAAACAAGGGGGAATTAATACAATAAAATTAATTCTTTGATTAATAGGAGAAAATGGTGAATTTAATTAAAAAATTAGATTATTTAATTAAATAGTTAGAAAAGAAGTGATTTATGAGGAAATGGTGTTAGAATAATATTTAGATGCATAATACCGATCAAGACTATTTAAGTGTCTACACATACTATTTTTTTTTAAATCTCTTGGGTTTGGTTGTTGTAGTGGCTTGATAACAAGTTTATTTTGGGTTGTCTTGTCTCTTTTATAGAGATAAAAAAAATCAACATATTTCACATCTCCCCATGTATTTTGAAGCTATTGTTTGTTTTGAGAGCTCTAGAGATCTGATGTGGAGGATTCTAATTTTTTTGGAGGACCATATGTTGTGTAGGGTACCTTCTAGACAAGGCTTGGTGGTGCAAAAGGACAATTTTTAAGTTGCACGTAGTCTTTGAATGACCTATTTCTTTTGTATCCTTGCATATACTCCATGCAAAAATGCGTAGCTAGAGAAAGCATCCAGTGGCAAGTAGTCTATGTGAAGTGACAACAATTTGAATTCATACTAACCTCAGGCGAAAACAATGAGGACACATATTCCAAAAGAAGGCTCACCTTGTACAAATTGTAAAAAATTATAGCAATTATCTTTTACTTTATTTCTTTATTAGTTTGTAAGTAGTAAAATTATATATGAAATTTGTTTATGATATATTTTGATTTATTATTATTTATTTATATTATTGATTTTTAGATTTTTCATTATTAGTGTGAATTAAATATGTGAATAAAGATTTGATATAAGTAACTTTCAAATTTTATAAAATATTTTGAGCTAACTTAAATCATGAATCATTTAAAAAATATTTTATTTTAATCAATATGAGTTTTTTACAATATTTTATTTTAATTAATATAATTTTTACATTGTAGAAATTTCATTATATTTACAATAATATATGTATGTTATTTTGAACATCACAATGTATTATTGTTTATTTGAATATTATTATGTGTTGTTATGCTTTATATATTCTAATTCTTCTTTTCACATATTTATTTAAATGTAATTCTATTTCATGTCTTATGATTGGACTAGTCCTAAGGATATTTATTTAAGTGAATTACTAAAAATGGAAATGATTCATTATCATCTACCATTCTTGAGCACCTACACACCTTTATTTTGTAAGACCACTTGGGTCATGCTCCATATATATAAGATAGATCCATTATCATTATTTCACTACCATTATAAATCCACGATTCATTATCATTATTTCACTACCATTATAAATCCACATACTCCATAACTATAACACGGATCCATTATCATTATTGCACTACCATTATAAAGTCACACACTCCAGCTCTTCCAAAAATTTCAACTCTTACAAAATTTTATGTTGAAACATACTTTTTAGGGGCTTACCTAAGAAAGTTCCTAAATATACCATAAACACAATGTTCCTTAAACTTTTCATATTTATCAGGTACCATAGTAGATGGTACACATGCTAATAGTAAGAGATTTTAATGTCACTACATGCAACATATGTAATTATGAGTGAGATTTTAATGTCACTACATACAACATATGTAATTATGAGTGTATAGGACACATCCATGTCTATTAACACTTCCACACCTACAAAGGCACTTCTATGATTCTTGGTATGCCATTATACTTGTTAGGATATTATAAACTATTATAGAAACAAATGCTTCTAGAAACTAATTTTAGTCTTCTAGAATTCTTTTATTTTCTAAGCCATATACCTCTCTTACAATTTTTAAATTAGAATTGATTTATCTCTACTCTATTTTCAACTTTCTTGATTTCATTCCAATTTATATAACTTCAACTCATATATTTAATTGATTAATTCTAATAAATAATTTATTATTAATTTTTAAAAAGAAATTATTTGATAAATAAATAAATGCAATCATAATAATAAACAATAAACATTTAATTTCAAAGTGTTTATTACGTTGAAGGCCCCTATCTGAATTGGATTGACTATCTTTGTAGATCCAATGGTCAACCCTTATTTGACCCAATCATAAAATATTTTTGGTTGTCCATTTTGTTTGAACAGTTGGTCTTTTACTCTTTTTAGAACCATCACTACAACGCAATAGGAAATTAGTGCCTAAAATAACGCCATAATTTAGTGCATTTCAGTTCATCAATTGGACAAATCTCATGGTGCAAAAGTCAACGCTAAATGGAATGTTCACTTTAGCACCGAATTGTGTGCTGGATTTAGTGCCCACTTTAGCGTAAGATTTTGCACCAAAAAAATGGCACAAGCAATAGCGCTGCCTTTAGCACCAGGAATAGCGTCAGGAAGCGAGACCAATTTGATAGCAGAAATAGCACCTAAATTAGCACCCAATTTGGATTCCAATTTTTCTTCCTTGTTTGCTCCCATTGTTGCTTCTAGTTTTGCTCCTACTTGTGCTTCCTATTTTGCTTTTGGTATGACATTGAAAATAGCTTCTTTTTTGGCTTCCTAATTGAGGCCAAGTTTTTCTTCCATTATGGTGTCCTTTGTTGCTTCCAGTTTTGCTTCCATTATTACATCCTATGTTGCTTCTAGTTTGGCTTTTGATTTTGTTCTGGTTTTGCTTCTTGTGTTGCTTCTAGGTTTGCTTCTAGTTTTTCTTCCCTTTTTGCTTCTAGGTTTGCTTTTGGTTTTGCTTCCAATTTTGCTTCCAATTTTGCTTCTATTTTTGCTTCTAGTTTTTCTTCCAATTTTTCTTCCAATTTTACATTTGATATAATGCCACTTGTTGCATCTAGCTTTGCTTCCATTTTTGTGTCTTTTGTTGCTTCTAATATGGCTTCTATTATTGCATCAATTGTTGCTTCTAAAATTGCTTCCATTATTACTTCTTTGTTTGCTACCTAAATTTCTTCTATTTTTTCTTTCTAGATAACGCCAAGTTTTGCTTCCAAGATTTCTTTTGGTTTTCTTCTAGTTTGGCTTCCATTGTTGCTTCCTTTTTTTCTTCTAAAAATGCTTCTTGTTTTGCTTCCATTTATTAATTTAATATATTTTATTTCAATTTAATTAGTTAAATATATCATGCCTCTTAAATAACTCATATGATTATAAAGTAATTTAATTATTTAACTCATATGATTAAATAACAAGATAATTATTATAGCATGATCATCATCTATAATTAAAACAAGTGAGTCAAATATCTATAATTTAATTGAATTTAACAACATCCATCCTGAGCAGTAAATTAAAATCATCATACATAATAAATATCCATCCAAAAATCATCGACCACCTTTAATATATATAAATTGACAAGTCAATACTAATAAGATCATCATCATATATAACTAAAATAGGTCAAAGTCAAATATGCTAGTAGATCAATAACATGTCAAAATGATAAATGTCCAACTGTCGACATAAGTCAAAATGATACATGTACAAATGATATAAGTAAAAATGATAAATTATGTAACTCATATTGATACAAGTCAAGATGATACATGTCCAAATGATATAAGTGAAAATGATACATGTCAATATGATACAACTCAATAATATGGTACTGTAGGCCGTGAAAATGATACATATGATAGTAAACATGAAAAGAGGCATCATAATGATATATCAACAATGATCCATGATGCAGTCTAAATGATCATGAATGTCACTGGCTACTACCAGCAACTGCCTCATCATCATCACCATCATGATCATCATCACCATAATCATCATTGTCGTCATCATCATTATCATCGGCCTCAGTTTCTTCCGTATCTACGTCATCATCATCCTTTGCCATGTGATCTGTACCGGTAGAACAAATATTTTTTGGATCTATATCATGATGAGGATCATCTTGATCTTTTTGAAGACACGTGTTCTGCAAAAAAAACATAATTTAAAATGAAAATTTATTATTTATTTCATGTAATAATTTATTTTTCTTTTATATATCTAATATTACAACATATGAGATGAAACCATAATCATATTACATCATATCAAAGTGCACATACCATAATAAAATTTCAAAAAATTTACAGCTAATATGTCATTCCAATGATGTAAAACATGCAACAATTCTAATAAGCATTAGTAAAGATCATAATTTCTTTTTTATACAATTTAACTATAAACTGTAAATTCTATTACATAACCTTAAGTGCCAACCCTCTGCATTTTTTGCTATATATGATTATGTTTGCCTCGAAGATCCTTTGAGAGTTAACTGGTCTATATATTTGATTCTCCTATATTTTTGAATTGGATATTTTTCTAGGACATTTTGACACTGAAATATGCTTCAAAGGTTCTTTGAGAATTAACTAGTCTATATGTCCCTGTATTTGAGAGTTAACATTTATGGTTTAGTTTTCTGTTTGTAACCAAGCTATGACATGCAACAATACTTGATCATACAGAGAATAGTTCTTCAGGATATTTTGTACTTTGATTATAATATTTTTAAGTGACCTTTTCATGTATATAATCATATCATGTTCATGTATGTTAATATAAGGTAGCTATGGAGGTAGTTCAAAGAGATGGCCCTGAACTTTTGTCTCATCTTACAAAGTTTGCAGGAATAGGAATAGGGATCGAATTTCAAGAGTCTGGTTTAAGTTTGAATTCAGGAAATTTCAAAATTGTGAAGGATGGAATGACTTTTAATGTATCACTTGGGTTTTAGAATTTGCAGTTGTAGACTGGTAACCCAAAACCACATAATTATTCATTGCTCCTTGCTGACATTGTGGTTGTTAAGGATAAAGGTCCTAAAAATGCAACTGGGGTTAGCTCCAAAGTATACACTAATGTTGCATACTCATTTAACAACAATGATGAATATGAGGAAGTGAAACAAAAACCCAAGGCTGAGGTAAATGGAGGAGAATCAAGCATCTCTAAGGAAACCTTATGATCTGATAATCAGGAGATGACTAAAGAAGCGCAATGCCGACAATACCAAGCAAAAATTGCAAGGAAAAAGAATGAGGAGACTACAAGAAGATTGGTTGCAGGGGGCATTGGTACAGGATATGGACATGGCTCTTCCACGTCACCCATTGAGATGGTTTCCTTCAAAAATGTGGATCATATCCCCATTTCTAGAGAGCTCGTGATTTAGATTGATACAAAAAAATGATGTTGTTCTGGTACCCATATATGGCATCATGGTTCCATTTCATGTAGCCACCATCAAGAGTGTTACAAGCCAACAAGATGGAGGGAATTCTTATATAAGGATAATTTTCAATGTTCCAGACATCGACTTTAATTCCAACTACATGCTAACATTGAAATTCCCTAGCAATATTTATGCTAAGGAACTTTCCTTTAGATCCAAGGATTCAAAGCACATCAACCATGTGGTACAAATGATTAAATCCCACAGATGATCTGTAGCAATGAAAGAGTCTGAAAAGGTAGAGAGAGCTACACTGGTGACTCAGGAGAAACTTTGGCTTTCAAAAACAAAGGCAATTAGGATGGAAAACTTGTGGATCAGGCTAGCATTTGGTGGAAGAGTGTGTCACCAAAAAATGTATAGTTGACATTTTTATGCTCACTTGAGTCTTTCTAGTGGACTTTGGCTTCATTTTTCCTAGATTTAATGTTTTAATGTGGCCAACACATTCACATTAGGTATTTGACCCTTGTGAATCATTAAGACTTCTAAGATGTTTTGTAAAGGTGTTGTGAAGTGTTGTAACCCACTTTCACACTTTTTTAGGACCCTTTCATCATAATTCACCTAAATATCCCATTTTTATTACTACCAAGTCTTATTTCAAGGTGATGTAAAGTGTTGTAACCCACGTTCACGCTTTTCTAGACTTGTCAACACTAATTCAACCCTTTCTCATGTTTAAATGACCCTTTAATGCACTTTTCAACTATTTTTAAGTGTGTTTTTGAGGATATTCCCATTGGAAAAAAATTAATTCCCTTTAATTCTTGACACCCACTTAATTTGATTAAGTGGGACTAAGTCGCCAATAGGGGCAACTTAGTCCTTTTTGGCACGAAACTCAAAATTATTTCAATTTTATGGTAGGATTTTGTCCTTTAACCCTTGAGGTTGGCCTGCGATGTGTTATTTTTAGGAAATTTAGGAAAATCAAGTATAAATAACATTTTTTACTCTCATTTTAACCCCCATTCATTCATTTGATCTCCTAGTTCATCAAGCATTCATTCACTTAACAATTCTCAAGCAATCAAGTATAATCAAGCCATCCATTAGAGCACTCCATTGCATATCTTCAGATCTACACATCAAGAGTTTGGTAAGTTTATGACATTGATTTTGTTGATTTATCATTCTCTTTCCATTTCATTTCATTTTATAGGGTTTGATTACCAAAGTGGGATTTGACCAAGGCAAATCCCTATACTCTAACCCTTAATTGTTTTTCCCTCTTTGCATGTGTGTTTGCAAACTTTGTAGGTAGATTTGTCAAAGAAATAGGTGTTGAAAAGTGGTCAAGAAGTCTTCAAATTCAATCAAGTCAACATAACCCTAATTCAAGCTTGGAGACACTTTTTATTCCATTTTCTACTGAATCAAGTGCAAACACCTGTAAGTAAAGCAAGTGCAGACCTGAGGTTACAAGATTTTGTCCCAAAATTCCCTAATCTACAGGTGGACTAAGTCACCACTACTGGTGGATTAGTCCCACTTCTGGGCCTGAAAAGTGTTTTTTTCATTTTTGGATACCCATTTGGCAAATTCCTATTTTGGCAAGTTTTCTCGAAATTGGGACTAAGTCACCTAGCTTGGCGTAAGTGTCCCAGTCAACATTTTCAGTCAATTTTTTAGGATTCTAGAATATCCCAGCATCAAGTTTTAGATTAGAGGTGCACTTCTCTATTTCTGTTATGTTATTTCATCATTTACTTGCATTTTTAGGCATTTTTGCATATCACACTGTGTTTTCTAGCACTTCACATTTCTTAGGTTTTTCACCATTAAATCATTTCATTTTTAGATTAGTGCATTAGTGCATCATAATTAGGCATAATACATCTCATTTACATTAAATTTGAGTGTAGAAATTTGCATTTTGTACCCCTCCCCTTTCTCCTTTAGGTGAAAAACCCTAGAACGAGCAAAGCAAGTGTGGGCAATCCAAAATGATTGTCCACATTTTGGTGAGCCTGACTTTTGAACATATTTGCTTCTAATTTTCAAGGCATCCTATGTTTCATTTACATTGCATTAGATATTGCATTGATTAAATTGCATCCTAGGGTTTTCAAAATTGAATTAGTGAAAAGCTTAATTAGCTTGCATTTTTGCATTGAAAAACAACAAAAATTCTACATTTGCATACTATAGTTGCATTTGTGCATCTGAAAGACATAGAATTGCATTTAAATTTTTTGAAAAATCTCAAAAAAATAATTAGTGGGACTAAATCGCCACACTAGGCGACTTAGTCCTCTGGCTCATTTTGCATTAAATTTTCTGGTAATTTCTGGGTATTTTCTGTACTTCTATTTTTTAGTATTGCATTTTTGTTTTCGTTTATAGAATTTCTGTTATTTGCATTTTCTTAATCCTAGATTGCATTGCATTTGCATCCACCCCATCTCTTGTGGTATTTGTATGAGTTTTTGGTGCCCTATTGATAATACTTTAGTGAGAAGAATTTCCCAACTCATGGCATCCTGCGATAGCACACTCATTGTAGACCTTGGGTTGTCTCGAGCTCCTACTGGTATGGAAAATGGTTCATTAGGCATGGATACTACCACTAGTATACCTTTACATTCACATCCAATGCATGTTGACACACAAACTAATTCCATTCCACAAGATAAAGTCATTAACATTCATGAGGATCTAGCACATTTGCAAAAAAAACTTATGTCTTGAAAAGATTTCAACCACTACAATTGTTTCTATAGACAACATCCACCGAATGCTTGAAAGTGATGAGGGCTTAAATGTTATGAAACAAATCACTGAGATATATCAAATACATGCCTCTAACACATCTCAACCAGAAAACACTATTGTTAGCCAAGGAAAATCTCACATTCCTCCTCCTTCAACTGTAGCATCCATACCCACCTATACCACTCCTCAAGTGACAACAACCATGCAACAAGTTAGTTAGGTGACTCCTTCTTTTGCTATTCCAACTAGCATTCCTAGTTCTTTTGTGGAATCAAATGTTCCATCCTCCACCACCTTAACGCCTATTAGTGTCCCCTTCAGTTATCCCAACACTACATACACTCCATCACCATTATCTCTTCCACCTCATCCCACTTACACTAAACCTTGTATTACACAACTCTTCCAAATTGTTTCTTCCATTCAACAACAAATATTTACCATAAACCAAAACCAAGCTGTACCACCCACCTACTATGTCCATAGTAGCCCATTATCATTGGAAATTTTAAGAAAACTAATGCCACAAGGAATTGAGATGCCTAGGATTGAGAAGTACGAAGGTAAAGAAGACCCTACTAATCATGTTAATGCTTATACAACCTTATGCAGTGATTTTGTCCTTGACAATAAACTATTAGCTAAACTATTTCCTAGGACCTTAAAGGATACTGCCTTGGAGTGGTTTTCAAACTTACCTAATCATTCAATTTGATCATTTAATGAAATTTTTGATTCCTTTATAATTCATTTCTAAGTCCATATGACTCCCAAAAAGATAATGGTTGTTTTAATGAGATGTAAGCAAAATGTAGATGAAAAAGTCACTGATTTCATTTCACACTATTAGTCCTTGTATGCTCAAGTAGATGTCTTGGTTCCTGATTCACATCTCCAAAAGATGCTTATTAAAAACTTGCAAACTCAAATTCAGGATAAGTTGACCATGATGAATTTTTTTTGTCTTTCCTACACTTATACACAACCCTTTGTGATTATCACAATTTAGTTAGTAGTCGCGATGAAAAGTCCACTTCCACCCGAACTGAGAAATTTGAGCCTAACACTTCAAACAATTTGTAGCTATTTCACAAACCAAACAAAGGGCTTTTACAATTCAACCCCCCTCCTCAACAACCCCCTCAACTATCCAAGAACCAAGTAGCAGTTGTTAAATACGCGATACCTTATAGTTATGGAGATCCTAAATGACAATTTAAACCATTACCAAACACTCAAGTCATAACACCATTAGCCAACTTATACAACAAAAAATGATTTCTTTACCTCCTGTTAAACCATTAGATACAACCAAACCTTTGCCTCCAACCTTCCAACCTAACACGTATTGCCATTATCATAGACAAAATGAACATGACACAAAAAAATGTAAGCATCTTAAACACATAGTGCAAGATCTCATCGATTCTAGCTATCTATTCATTTCAAATGTTAATGCAAAAGGAAATATATCTGTTGCCCCACCCAACTAGAATTTGCAAATTTTTACCAATCCCATGCCTAAACATAACGTGTCATTTTTCAAAGCTGGTGAAACTCAAAACAATGATGTGATGATTGTTCATAAAGAGACTGAACATCTTGATACACCCTCTATTAATCCTATGGATGAAATGGTAGGAGTGATAGACATCATCCATCATAAGGGCCTAACTAGAAAAAATCTTGATATTACTTTCTCTTCTAAAGATATTCTTCTGAATCTTCCCGATGGTCCTCTTTACATAGCCGGACATATTTATGATAAGCCCACCAATGGGATACTCATAGATCTTGTTTGTGGAGAGAATGTGATCACTAAGGGATTTTTGGTCTTACATGATCTTTATCAAGATAACTATGACAAACCAAGAGCATGGATTAAAACACAATTGTTTTTCATGCCCTACAATCGGATCGATCATTCTTCCATTACAAATAGGACCTAAGACATTGGATGTTACATTCTATATCATTCCAAAATTAGATTAGTTTCATCTGCGGCTAGGCCATCCATGGCTTCACTCGATGAAAGTTATTCCTTCAGTCATACACAAATGTTTAAAGTTTCCACATGACAATGGCATAATTACTGTTAACCATAGTGGCTTTGACCCCTTATCTTCTAAAGGAAAATTTTCCTTAGAAGCCTTTTGGCAAGAGCCCATAGAGCCCATCACACCTCGCAAGGATTCATTTTTCATTACTTATCAAAAGTTTAAAGCGAAGAAAATTGTTGAATTGTCCCTCTGCAACCAATCTCCATCCACTTCTGACATTCCCATCCTTGATGAAACAATGATTCAACCTCATTCTGAACCTGAAAAAACCTTACTAGCTTCAGAGCAACCAACAATGAACACTTCACCTTCATCATCTAAATGCCCAAGAGATAATGACACTAACCCCGTCATGCCCCCTCGCATAAAACACGTTTATAAAGAAAAAGAGAAGGTGATTGACCCATCCCCTTTGGTTCCTTCCATTCTTCCCCCCTAGGAAGAAAATGAGCCTATGGTGGATCAATCCACTCTTACACCCACACAACTTCAAAATAGAATCAAAAGAAACTGCGGTACTAGGGAGCATAGGCATCAACATTGTCTCCTTGCTCATCAAATGCAAACTGAAAACAACAAAGAAAATCAACCTCTGCCTTTGCCAAAAGTAATACCTAATCACTCTCCTCCTCTTGACTCATCGCAATATAGTACATTGCAACCCTCACAAAAAAATGACCAAATACAATAGCCCCAACTCTTAATACACCCTTCATTGGAGATTACTATTCGTCCTCCCGTCATGATTAGTTTGGATGATGATGATGATGGTGATGATGATGAGATATCTAAAATAAATGAAGAGGTGCATTATGATTTTAATTCTTTATTTTCCTCTTCCATGAGCTTAAAAGATAAATATCTTACACCAAGTGAAGAACCTGGTACTTCCCCTAGTTTGACACTTTTGATTCCTCCTCTGGACAGTCAACCACCCTCACAATACACTGAACATGTTTGGGAGGTGGATGAATTGTCAGATGGGTGTTTTGCATTCACCTTGCTAGCCTTTTACATTTTATTTTGTATGTGTGTAATGTGTTCCCCTATGATGTGATGCTTGGTGTTCTCTTCTCTTTGTGCACTTCCTCTATTTCTACCTCTATTATTCTATATGTCATATATTTCCTTTTTCGCTTTTTTTGTTTTCCTTTTGGGGATGACGCAAAGCGTAGAGATTCCCTATGTCTCTTCCATGTTGACCCAAAAGGTCCTTTTTCCTTTGTTTTGTGCTTTCCTTTTGGGGATGATTCAAGGCATTGAGATTGTAATCTCTCCTTCATGTTAACCCAAAGGATTTTTCCATTTTCGTTCACCCTTTCATTTTCTTTTCACTCGTGTTTTCCTTTTGGGGATGATGCAAAGCGTTGAGACCAAAAAGTCTCTTCCATGTTGACCCAAAACAACCTTTATTTTTATTTTATTTTTTCTCTCTTTGTGCCATTCTTCCAGTTCTATGTATTTGGGGAATGATGAAAGTTCTGAGTTCTTTCATAAAAAAATTGCAACAATGAACATATTGAACCCAAGTCCACATATCCCTTATGTGTTTGGTGTGTTCCTTTTGGGGGAAACCCATCTTTCTTTTATTTTCTTTTCTTTCACATGATGCAGCCTTACTTGGAAACATATGACTTGACATAGGGGCTTTCCAAGTTGGCTCTCATGTCTTGATTTTTCTTTTTGCATTTTTCATTTTGCTACTTTAAAGTAATTGCTCACAGAACGGTGTGTAGCAATTCCTTTAAATTAGGGGCATACATTAGCATTATTCATTTGCATTATTGGTTCTTAGTGCAGCCTTGTTACTTTATGCGATGCATTTGTTACTTTGTGGATGACATTGGGTGTGATTTCCTTTATAGGTCTGATCTATCTTAGCATATTACATTCCTCTTGGTGGCATAATGTGACACACTGCATCCCCTTGTTGGATGTTGTAGTTTTATTGTTGATATGTGGTTTTCATTGATGTCAACACTATTAGCACTATTGTATTGAAGGTTGTATATGTCGAGGATATTGAGAAAATTGTTATAGAAAGAGTTGCAGGTTGCCTGTGTAATAGTGAAGGTCATGAAGGTGTCTTGCTCAGAACATTGAAGATCAGTTGTTTTGGACTAAAGGGTTTATTGCTAAGAGTATCTAGTCTATCCACTAGAAGTTTCAGAGGTCCGTGTGAAGATTTGATCATGTTATGGATAGTTGTGTTCTGACAATATTTTTGTGGTTTCTATTAGTACTCCTGATTGAAGTTAATGTAATTCTGGTAATCTTAGTTTTTGCAGATGCTTCTAGATCATTTGGTGAATATGTTCCCAAGACTGAATCTACATTTAATGCTACTATATTTGGAAGAAAAAAGCAAAGATATGATTCGGGAGAGTGTTCCAAAAATTCATTCAAGTATGAGGAAGAAATGAGACAACTTGAGGATGAAGAAAGAGAAGTAGAAGAGTTGGAAGCACTAATTGTGAAGAAAGAAGGCATAGGACAAGGTAAGTATAAAGGAATATTTCCTATTAAATGTTTCTCTTGCAATAAAATAGGTCATTTTGCGTCAAGGTGTCCTGAAAGAGTTCCTAGGTCTAAGCCTAACAAATCTAGATTTTAAAAGAAATTTTACTATGTTGAAGAAATAGTGACTGATGAAGAGTCTGATAAAGAAAATGGAAATGAAGATGAATGGGTGTTCCTTGCTATCAAGGAAAATGGTCCAGTGGCTATTGAATCTGCTAAAGTTGAGAAAGCTCTTGTAGCCTAAATTGAAGAAAAGGATGAGTAAGTTATTGACAACAGATGCTCACATCATATGACTGGTGAAAACAAAAAATTTGTAAGTCTAGAGAAATATGCTGGTGGGGTTGTAAGATTTAGAGATAACAATGCTGGTGTGATTCGTGGCAGAGGATCTATTTGTCTTGGTGGTAAGCATAACACTGATGATGTCCTTTATGTTGAAGGATAGAAGCACAACCTATTGAGCATTGGACATATGGTGGACAAGGGCTATAATCTTTAGTTCAAAGGTGGAAGATGCAAGATACTTGGAAGTTCTGGAAATGTAATTGCTTCAGGTAAAAGGACAAGAGGTTATATTTTTCACCTGAATGCTGCTAGTGAAATTTGTTTAATTCCTCAAGTATATGAAAGGTGGTTATGGCATAGGAGGCTGTGTCATGTGAATTTTGATAACATTGTCAAGGTAATCTCCACTCAAGCAGTAAGAGATCTACCTAGGCTAGTAAAGCCTACTAACACAATTTGCAAGGAATTTCAGATGGGAAAAAAAACTATAGTTTCTTCTTGGATCAAACATCATTCTAATGGAATACTGGAGTTGGTGCATACTAATCTATGCAGTCCCTACAGAGTCAAAATTCTTCATGGAGAAAGGTACTTCATGATGCTTATTGATGATTACTCTAGGATGATATGGGTTGCTTTCTTAAGAGAAAAATGTGAAGCATTAGAGAAGTTCAAAATTTTCAAAGCTATGGCAGAGAATGAGAAAGGTCTGAAAATCAAATGCCTAAGGTCAGATAGAGGTGTTGAGTTCACCTTCAAGGAGTTCAATTCTTTCTGTGAAGAAAATGGAATCAGAAGATAGTTATTTTCTCCCTAAACTCCTCAATAGAATGGAGTTGCAGAGAGAAAGAATAGAACAATTCTGGATGTTGCTAGAACAATGATGATTGAAGGAAATGTGCCTCACATCTATTGGAGTGAAACTGTAAGCACTGTTGTATACACTTTAAACAGGGTAAATGTCAATGGTAATTCTGGTAAGACTCCTTTTGAACTATGGTTTGGTTATAAGCCTACTATTAAATATTGCAAGATCTTTGGAGGCAAGTGCTATATTAAGAGAGATAAGGACATAGGTAAGTTTGATGCAAGAAGCGATGAAGGAATCTTTCTAGGTTACTCTACTAAAAGCAAGGCCTACCAATGCTATAATAGAAGATTGAGAAAAATGGTTGAAAGTGAAAATGTTAGAGTTGATGAGCACTCTACTAGATCATATAGATATTGTGGATATGATTTAGATGACCAAGAAGATAGTACAGAAAAAGGGAAGAATGATCAGACATAGAATCAACTTCAAATTGTTTCGGTAAATCAAGAAAGTCAGGAAGGAGAGACAAGTGCAAGTGCAGAAGAAAGAACAAAAGAACTAGAAGTTCGAGAGAATCCTAAGGTTTTGAGGTATGTAAAGCTAAATCATTTTGAAAATCAAATTATAGGAGACAAGAATAAATTTTTGCAAACTAGAAGAAAGATTACAAAAGAGTATTGCCTAATTTCCAAGATTGAGCTTAAAGATGTCAATGAAGCTTGTAATGATGAACACTAAATGGAAGCTATGAAGGAAGAACTAATGTAGATTGAAAAGAATGATACATGGATTCTTGTTCCCATACCTAAAGATAAAAATGTGATTGGTACTAAATGGGTCTTTCAAAATAAGTTGAATGAATAAGGTGAAGTAGTCCGAAATAAAGCAAGACTGGTATGTAAAGGGTGTTCACAAATGGAAGGTATTGATTTTGAAGAAACCTTTTCCCCTGTTGCTAGAATTGAAGTTGTAAGATTATTTCTTGCTTATGCTACATATAAGAACTATAAATTCTATCAAATGGATGTGAAGTCAACTTTTCTGAATGGTGAATTAGAAGAAGAGGTATATGTTGAACAACCGAATGGATTTCAATTAACTGACAAGGAAGACATGGTATTCCAATTGAAGAAAGCTCTATATGGACTCAAGCAAGCCCCCAGAGCCTGGTATGCTAGATTGGATAAATACTTATTGAAGCTTGGATTCAATAAAGGTACTGTTGACATCAACTTGTATTTCAAATTGGATCATGACAAAGAGTTTATTATTGAAGTCTTTGTTGATGAAATTATTTTTGGAGGAGATGATAATCTATGTATGAAATTTGCTGATGAAATGAAGAGTGAATTTGAAATGAGTATGATTGGAGAGATGAAGTTATTTTTGGGATTAAAAGTTACTCAATTACACAATGGAATTTTCATATCTCAGTCCAAATATGTGAAAGAGCTGTTGAAGAATTTTGGCATGGAAGACTCAAATCCTGTTGGTACTCCCATGGTAACCAGATGCAAGTTAACACATAATGATGATTCTCCTAAGGAAAATCAAACAAGATTCAAGTCAATGATTGGTGGATTTCTCTATTTAACTAAGAACGGATCAGACATTATGAATGTTGTATGTATGGTTGCTAGATTTCAGGTTGATCGAAAAGAATCTCATGTGACTACTGTAAAGATAATTTTTAGGTATCTGAAAGGAATAGCTAATTTTGGGCTTTGGTACCCTAAGGATGATGATATTAATTTGAGTGCATATACTGATGTGGATTGGGAAGGATATGTAGATGATAGGAAAAGTACTAGTGGTGGTGCTTTCTTTCTAGGAAAGAAGCTGGTGTCTTGGATGAGTAAAAAGTAGAATTCCATTTCTCTATCTACTGTTGAGGTAGAGTATATTGCTGCTGCAAATAACTGTACTCAAGTGATGTGGATGAAACAGATGTTGAAAGATATAAGAGTAGTATATGATGAGCATTTGGCCATACACTGTGACAACTCAAATGCAATTAACATATTGAAGAATCTAGTGTTGCACTCTAAGACCAAGCATATATCAATCAAGTTTGACTTCTTGAGGGAGAAAGTGAGTGAGAAAGAAGTCAAATTGGAGTATGTGCCTACCAAAGAATAGGTTGCATACATCTTCACCAATCCATTGCCAAAGGATACTTTTGAGTATCTCAGAGGGATGTTAGGGGTGATTACCCCTCCTGATATGAACTAAAGATGCATTTTCTTGCATCAATCTGTATGCTTCAAAGCTATATTCTAATCTAGATTGATGTTTTCATGGCTGCTACTCAGGGGGAGTAGTCAGATGTGCAGATATGTGGTTTAGAGCTTGTATGTGGGAAGATAATTCTTATCTTTTCCATTGATGTCAAAGGGGGAGAACAGAAAATGTGAAAAATCTTTTTGGGGAGAAGAAAAATTGAGGAAAAGAGTCACAATCTAAGGGGGAGTAAGTGTAGTTGTTTTGATGGTATTTTTCACATCATGTGTTGCCATCAATTCCAAAGGAGGAGATTGTTGGATACTATGGTTGTATTGATAACATGCGGTTGTCATTGATGTCAACACTATTAGCACTGTTGTATTGAAGGCTATATATGTCGAGGATATTGAGAAAATTGTTAAAGAAAGAGTTGCAGGTTGCTAGTGGAACAGTGAAGGTCATGAAGGTGTCTTGCTTAGTACATTGAAGATTAGTTGTTTTGGACTAAAGGATTTATTTTTGAGAGTGTCTAGTCTATCCATCAAAAGTTTTAGAGGTCTGCGTGAAGATTTGATCATGTTATGGACAGTTGTGTTCTGATAGTATTTTGTGGTTTCTGTTAGTACTCCTGATTGAAGTTTATGTAATTCTAGTAATGTTAGCTGTTGCAGATGCCTCTCTATTAGTTCTTGTTGCTTTTGGATGCTTCTATGTCATTCTCTATCCTTGTTGTATGTATGTGTTGATTGGTGTGCTTGTGGTAGAATATTTTTCTCATGTGTGTTCGGGTTTTCATGTTCTTGGTTGACATGATGGTTGTAATGGGTTGTAGATCCTTGGAGATTTAAATTTGAATGTTTGGTGTGCTTGGGGATATTGTTTTGGGTCACATCATAATATTAACTGATGGTTTTTGATTCGCATTAAAAATTTATTTGTAAATTTGGGGCTGACACTGTAAATATGTTTTATATTTTGGCCGACGAAGTTGTTGATGTAGATCTAGGTTGTAGATATATAAGAGTGGTTGTGCGAAGTTAGTGTGTGTGTGGAGTGAGGAAGAGCTAGAGAAAGTGCAAGTGTGTGAATAGTGATCTATTCATTTGATTATAGAACAAAGTGTGAAGAAGTTTGAGTGAAGTGTGAAGAATTATTTTTGTTCTTAACTGGAACTGTAATCAAGATTTTGCAAAAGCTATTTTCTCAATTCATACCCTACAGATCTAATCCGCATTGCTTTGTATTCTTTGACAGTGATCCCTCTTCTATTTGAGCAATGAGTTCTAGGCAGTGTTCCTGAATGCATGTGCATTCCCATTATTTTTCATTATACTTTTAATAGGTTATAATATTATGGACTAACATCCACTGTGGTTTATCCCCTAACAGGGTTTCCACGCAAAAATATCTTGGTGTTCTTTGTGCTTCTGATGTGTTGATTGTTTATGATTTATTGTTCTTTCATCAGATCTGAGATAAAGTTAAGTTTAAAAAGTTTAAGTATTCTATAACAATTGATTCACCCCCCCCTCTTAGTTGTTTGTCCTTGTTTTTCCAACACCCCTAAGTTACAAATATTCTATTCTTTTATTGGTCCTCTCTTGGAGACATTAGACATAATGTTTCCTAATAGACCTCACATGAACTAAACAAGACTCCTTTGAACACTCCTTTTCATTTTACATTTTGCATTTACATGGTCACCTTGCATAACACAACTTGCATTCCTATGGTACTATTTCATTTGTTCATGAATTCTAAGCATACAAAGCTTTTCTCTTCTCATGAGGCACGAACTAACATTGTCTTTGTGGCATCTTATTAAAGTTATCAAGAGGTATAAATTTAATATGGTTGAGTGGGAAGCCCATTCCACAACACGACATTCCCCATAGCCACCTTTTGGGATTTTTCACCCTACGGACAACCAAAAGCTTCATGGCCCTAGAGTGAGTATGTTGTGGATTTCTCACCCCGTAGACAACCAGAAGTTTTGTGGCCCCAGAAAGAGTATACTTGGGCCTTCTCACTCAATGGAAAGCCATAAGTTTCATCACCCCAGAGTGATTACACATTTATTTTTTGAAACAAATAGCCTAGATCTGATCCACAACGAGCTGCAAATATGATCAAAGCTTTCTTTCATCCCTTTTCATCATCATGTGTGTTCCTTTGCGCTTATGTTTGGTTTTCCATGGGAATGTGATCTTGGGGGTTTGATCATCCCTCTTGATTATTGTTGTCTCCTCTTACCATTGTGTGTGCATTAGGATCCCTCTCGATGTGCGTGTTGGGCTACTTTAGCGACAGTACAAAGTAGGTTCATCCTCTCACTAAAGTGGGGGCTTAATGTGTCACCAAAAAATGTATAATTGACATTTTTATGCTCACTTGAGTATTTCTAGTGGACTTTGGCTTGAGTTTTCCTAGATTTAATGTTGCAATGGCGCCAACACATTCACATTAGGTTTTGGACCCTTGTGAATCATTAAGACTTCTAGGATGTCTTGTAAAGGTGTTGTGAAGTGTTGTAACCCACTTTCACACTTTTCTAGGACCCTTTCATCATAATTCACCTAAATATCCCCTTTTTATTACTTACCAAGTCTTACTTCAAGGTGTTGTAAAGTGTTGTAACCCACTTTCATGCTTTCGTAGACTTGTCAACACTAATTCAACCCTTTCTCATGTTCAAATGACCCTTTAATGCACTTTCCAGTTGTTTTTAAGTGTGTTTTTGAGGATATTCTCATTCAAAAACATTTAATGTGCTTTAATTCTTGACACCCACTTCATTTGCTTAAGTGGGACTAAGTTGCCAATAGGGGGAACTAAGTTGCCAATAGGGGGAACTAAGTTGCCAATAGGGGCAACTTAGTCATTTTTGGCACAAAACTCAAAATTATTTCAATTTTCTAACTGGATTTTGTCCTTTAACCCTTGAGGTGGGCATGTGATGTGTTATTTTTAGGAAATTTACTAAAACCAAGTATAAATAAGGGTTTTTCCTCTCATTTTAACCTCCATTCATTCATTCAATCTCCTAGTTCATCAAGCATTCATTCACTTAACAATTCTCAAGCATTCAAGCAATCAAGCATAATCAAGCCATCCATTGGAGCACTCCATTGCATATCTTCAGATCTACACATCAAGGGCTTGGTAAGTTTATGACATTACATGTTGTTGAGTTATCATTCTCTTTCCATTTCATTTCATTTTATAAGGTTTGATTACCAAAGTCGGATTTGACCAAGGAAAATCCCTATACTCTAACCCTTAACCATTTTTCCCTCTTTGCATGTGTGTTCAAAGTCAATCAAGTCAAAATAACCCTAATTCAAGCTTGGAGACACTTTTTATTCCATTTTCTGCATAATCAAGTCACCACTACTAGTGGATTAGTCCCACTTCTGGGCCTGAAAGTGGTTTTTGCACTTTTGGATACCCATTTGGAAAATTCTTGTTCCAACAAGTTTTTTCAAAACTGGGATTAAGTTGCCCAGCCTAGCATAAGTGTCCCAATCAAAATTTTCAGTTAAATTTTTAGGATTCCAGAATCTCCCAGCATCAAGTTTCAAATTCCAGGTGCACTTCTCTATTTATATTTTATTATTTCATCATTTACTTGCATTTTTAGGCATTTTGCATATCACACTGTGTTTTCCAGTACTTCACATTTCTTAGGTTTTGCATCATTAAATCATTTCATTTTCAGATCAATGCATTAGTACATCATAATTAGGAATAATACATCTCATTTACATTAACTTTGAGTGTAGACATTTACATTTTGGACCCCATTCCTCTCTTGTTTTAGGTGATAAACCCTAGAAGGAGCAACAGAAGTGTGGGCAATCCAAAATCATTATCCACAAAGAGGAAGAAAGATGACTAGAGCTTTGGAGGCCCACCATAATGGATTTTGGTATTCAACCATGAAAGTAGAAGAGAGAGTTGATATCATGTATCAAAACATTAAGCATGTATTCTTCCAACTAGTGGAGAAGGAGATGATTACTTTGCTTCATTTTGATTTGCATAACCCTATCATGGCATGGGAATGAAGGAGACCAATGATGTCTAGTTTTATGTGGAGGTAATGAATGTGGTCCAAACTTTAGGAGGGGAAAGAAGGTAAATGTATGATCCTGATGAAATTGAGGAAGAATAGCAAGAGAGGGACATGAAAAATAAAATCAATGTAGAGTTTCAAGGATTTGTCAAGCAAGTAAGAGAGCTATGGGAGTGGCCTCATCTAAAATATTTTGAACTAGAGTTTGATATACCATTTAGAGAGCTTGGTTTTCATGGAGTTCCTTTCAAAGTCTCTACTTTTATTGTTCCTATGGTAAACTATTTGGTAGAGTTGGTGGAATTACCTTTCTTAGTAATCATTATAATGAGATTGAGATTGTTAATCAATTAGGTGCTAATTTCCTATAGCAATGAAAGAGTCTGAAAAGGTAGAGAGAGCTACACTGGTGACCCAGGAGAAACTTTAGCTTTCAAAAGAAAAGCTAATTAATTAGGCTGGCAGATTTGTGGATCAGGCCGACATTTGGTGGAAGAGGAAGAAAGATGATTGGAACTATGGAGGCCCACCATAATGAATTTTTGTATTCAACCATGAGAGAAAGAGAGAGAGTTGACATCATGTATCAAAAAATTAAGCATGCATTCTTCCAGCCAATGGAGAAGGAGATAATTACTTTGCTTCATTTTCATTTGCATAACAATATCATGGCATGGGAACCAAAAAAGACCAAGGATGTCTAGTTTTATGTGGAGATAATGGATGTGGTCCAAAATTTAGGAGGGGAAAGAAGGTCAATGTATGATCCTGATGAAATTGAGGAAGAACAACAAGAGAGGGACAAGAAAAATAAAATCAATGCAGAGTCTCAAGGATTTTTCAGGTGAGTAAGAGAGCTATGGGAGAAACCTCATCTAAAATATTTTTAACTAGAGTTTGATATACCATTTAGAGAGCTTCGTTTTCATGGAATTCCTGTCAAAGCCTCTGCTTTTATTGTTCTTATAGTAAATTTTTTGGTAGAGTTGGTGGAATTACCTTTCTTAGTAATCACTATTAGTGAGATTGAGATTGTCAACCTTGAGAGAGTAGGACTTGGGAAAAAGGAATTTGATATGGCTATTTTTTTCAAAGACTTCAAGCGAGATGTACTCCACATTGACGCCATTCCTCAATCTTTGCTTGATGACATCAAGGAATGGCTGAACTCCATGGATATAAAGTAATATGAAAGAAAAATGAACTTGAACTAGCAGCCAATTTTGAAGACTATTACTGATGATCTAGATAAATTTATTGAAGATGGTGGTTGGGAATTTTTGAATATGGAAGCTAGTGATTTTGATTCTGATAATTTAGAAGAGTTAGATCAAGGATGTGAACCCTCTAATGTAGAAAAGGAATCAAAATCAAATGAGGAAGGTTCAGAAGATGAATCTCTTTTGGAATCAGATGAGGACGAATGAGGGATTAGGGGTGAGGGTAGAGGGTAGAAGGTTTAAGGGTTTAGGGTTTAAGGGTTTAGGGTTGATGGTTAAGGGTTGAGGGTAGAGCATTTAGAGTATAGGTTTGAGGGTATATGGTTGAAGGATTATGGTTGAGGGTCCAATGTATAGGGTAGAGGGTATAGGGGTTGAGGGTTTAGGGTTTAAGGTTGAGGGTTGAGGGTTGAGGGATTAGGGTTGAGGGTTGAGGGTTGAGGGTTGAGGGATCTTTTAATGCAAGTAAAATGTAGGAAAGAAATTGAAGACTAGTGAATATTGGGGAAGAATTTTTTGTTCTAACATTCATAATCCCTCAACCATATACCCTCAACCCTCTACCCTCAACCTTAAACCCTCAGCCTGCCTCAACCCTTAAACCCTCTACCCTCTACCCTCTACTCTCTACCCTATACATTAAACCCTCAACCCTCAACCCTTAATCTGGTCTCAACCCTCAACCCTCAACCCTTAAACCCAAAACCCTCAACCCCTATACCCTCTACCCTCTACATTAGTGGAACCTCAACCCTAATCCTTCAACCATATATCCTCAAACCTAGCTTATATACCCTAAATACTCAACCCTATACCCTCAAACCAATACCCTAAACCCTAAACCATACTTAAACCCTCTACCCACCACCCTCAACCCAATACCCTCTACCCTTGACCTAATCCCTCAACCCTAATCCCTTAACCGTTAAACCCTTAAACCAAAGTAAACTCTCTACCCTAATCCCTCAACCCTCAACCCTTAATCCCTCAACCATATACCCTCAACCCTTAAACCCTAATCCCTCAACTCCTATACCCTCTACCTTATACATTGGACCCTCTACCCTTTACCTTATACATTAAACCCTCAACCCTCAATTCTCAACCCTCAACCCTTAATTCGGCCTCAACCCTCAACTCGTAAACCTTAAACCCTCAAACCCTATACCCTCTACCCTCTACATTAATGGAACCTAAACCCTAATCCTTCAACCATATATCCTCAAACCTAGCTATATATACCCTAAACCCTCGACCCTATACCCTCAACCCAATACCCTAAACCCTAAACCCTAAACTGTACTTAAACCCTCTACCCTCTACCCTCTACCCCATACTCTCTACCCTTGACCCTAATGCCTCAACCCTTAAACCCAAGTAAACTCTCTACCCTAATCCCTCAACTCTCAACCCTTAATCCCTTAACCCTTAAACCCTCAACCCTCAACCCTCAACCCTTAAACCCTAATCCCTCAACCCCTATACCCTCTACCCTATACATTGGACCCTCAACCCTAATCCTTGAACCATATACCCTCAACCCTCAAACCTCAACCCAATACCCTAAACCCTAAATTGTACTTAAACCCTCTACCCTCTACCCTCTACCCAATATAATAAAAAATCAAAGGCAATAGATCTTTTGATGTAAGTGAAATTTAGGAAAGCAATTGAAAGCTAGTGAATATTGGGGAAGGATTTTTTGTTCTAATACCATTAATCCCTGCTAGATTAGAACAATAAGGCACTAAATTAGGCACTAAAATAGGTTCTAAAGTAGGTGGTAAATTGGGCATTACATTGGGTGCTAATGTAGGTGCTAACCTGTGCATTAATTTAGGCGTTAATCTAGGCACTGCTCTAGGTGTTAATGTAGGCATTAATCTTGGTGTTGATTTTGATGCTAATGTAGGTGCTAATTTGTGCCTAATTTAGCACCTACTTGTTTTGGTTGGCACAAAAAATGCCAAAAATAGCGCCATCTCAATAAATAAAGCCAAATTTTTCAAAAAATTGAAGAAAAATACATTAAAATAGTGGGTGGAAGCAAAAAAGGGAGCTAATCATACGGATTTGTTGTAGTGCATTGATGAAAACAAGATATACATAGTTTTTCCTAGAAATTCATTTCAATAATGCAATTTGCATATATTCTTTATGTTTGAAAAAATACTTGAAAAAAATGTCATCTCATGGATTGCAATGATTTCCAGATATGCACAAGATGAACTTGTTGAAAATGGTTTAGAAACTTTCAATAAAATGCAATTGGCAAGTGTAAAGCTAAATTCCACAACCTTTGCCAGTACCTTCCCTACCTGTACAAAATGGGAGCTTTGAAATATGGTATGTACATCCATCAAAGCATCATGAAAGGAGGATTTTTTTTGGCTATTATAGATGGAAATGCTTTGGTAGACATGTATGCAATATGTGGAAGCATAGAAAAGGAATTTTAACTATTTGACAGAATGCTTCGAAGAGAGGTTATCCCATGGAATGCAATGATTGTAGGATATGCAGAAAATTGATCTTTTTTTTTTTTTAAATCTTTAGAAAATTTCAAGCAAATGAAATTGGAAAGTGTAAAGCTAGACTCCACAACTTTTGCTAGCATTCTCCCTGCTTGTGCCAATTTTTTTATTTATTACCATAGGTTCATTGGTTGTGGATGTTAAGATAGGTTCTAGGATGTGTGTTAGGCTTATTTTGAGTATTGTTAATCTTGACCATCTTATTCTTAGACGTATTATGGGAATCATTATATCTTGCATTGGCCATTTCGTGGTGATCTAAGCTACAAACATGGTGATATCATTGTTTCCATCTTTGTTATTTGTCATCTCAATGCTTCCTTGAGAGATCCTTTCCATATAAGACTATTTTTAGATATACTTAGTGTGACTGACAGATTAGTATGGACTGACTACACTTAATCCATGAGGATACTAAGCATATTCATGCCACTAAATGTCAATCCCAATAGAGATCACTCAAATGAAAAATAAACTAAGCATCTATTAATACTTAACATACTAAACTACAAAAGCTTTAAAGAAACCTATTCTAATCCATTGAAACTTATCCTATTGAGTGAGTGGTGTCGAGTTAATGTGGAATGATGAACCTTTCCTAATCCCTTGGATAATGACTTTTTTCAATCAGTTTTATTAAAGAAAACGTTTTATGGAACCATTGTGAAATGTGTGATGAAACATGATTTTAAATGCTAAACTAACATGATGCAAGCTATTTTAACATGATTTATGCTAAGATGATCAAGATGTGTGAGTTCAAAGCTAATCTAAATGGATTTTAAGCTAAAAATATTGAAACCCTAATTACCAAATAAGCTACATGAATGCATCCATGTTACCATGGAAGCCATTAATGGAAGCTAAGCTAATTAATGGAAGTAATTAATGTGCAAAAGGGGAAGGAATATTCCATGGGAATATTCTTTTTTTGGAGGAATGTGCAAAGGAGGAATATTCGCTTGCAAGTGGGGGAATTAGATTAATTAGTAATCGATAATTAAATAATGTTTAATTATGCAAATAGGGGAATTTCATGATTTTCATTAAATAAAGTGATTTAATGAAAAGGGGAAGAGTGGAATGATATTTAATAAAATAACTTAGGGTTATTTAATTAAATAAGAAGACTTAAGGATTTAAATTAAATAAGTTGATTTATTCAATTTAATTGGACGAAGTGTTAGCATGAAAGGGGGTGAATTAACTTGATTAAATTAATTATGTTAATATATACAAATGGCATAATTAATTAAATAGCTAGGCTAATTTAATCAATTAAGTGAAAAGAGGATGGGTTTGAGGATGAAGCAGTGTTAGTATACTTGATTCAAGTGGATGATATCATTGAGGATATTTTTAAATGCCTACATTTTTCCCCTCTTTGAAGCAAGGTACCTGCTACATTAGTTCAAAGACTGATGCTTTTCGTATTAAAACTACTGCTCAAGTAAAAAAAAAAGAAAAATTAAATTTTTTTGGATGCCCCACTATTGCCCCAATAGAAGGAAAAAGCTAGTTCCCTACCCCTTCGAGAAATTGAGTAAATTTTTTGAATTTTGGGTTGATTTCTCGACAAAGGTTAAATATAGGTGCAGGTATAAAGAGGAGTAGAAAGCTCAGATGTCTAATGTAGAAAGATTTGATGATGTATAGACAGTCATCAACCATGGGTAGTCTCATGTATATTTTTATATATAACACAAATTTGATACTTGGAGAGAAATGTTAGTAAAGATAGAAGAATAAGAAGAATGGATATGACCATTGATTTTGAGATTGATTCAAAAAGTCTAACAAGTCTAAGATCCATTGAGACTTTATTAGATATAGTGATGAGATTGATGATTTTCTCATATCTTGGGATAGGAATTTTCTATCATTCCTTATTTTTGATATAACACATAGACACGATGCATCAAGGTATTAAAAACTAGGATGGCATTGTATCTAGTGTAATGAACTTTGACTCTGCAAACAGATAGGATAGTTCTTGTTCACACCTTGACATACAAAAACCTTGTAAAAATGTAGTTTAGCAATTTAGAATATATTGGACCAAAGAATACACAATAGTCAACAATCTACTCCAAACAACTTTACTACACACAACTAAGTAAGCATGCACCAAGATTATTTTACAAGAGTATCCACATGCACAACAAATGAAAGATAATGATTGATGCCTCATTATTTTCTCTCAAAATCATTTTGATAGAAATTATCGAGAGGTCCTTAGAATGGGTCAATAAGACAAATCATAAGAAAAGATCAAAGACAAACAATCAGTGTTATCTATATCTCTTGCTAGTTTAACTCACCTAAGGTGGTTTCTGATGCTGATGTCCATCGCAGGAAAAATGCATCCTAGGACATGTTGATTAGGTGTTTTGATTAGGATGAGGTGTATGATAAGCCATTGATACAAAATTCACTGACACATTTACCTATGATTTAGACTTTAGATTTTGACACTTAGGTTTTAACTTTATGCCTTGCTATACTTGCTTTCGATTTGTTTTTCCAAAGGTTGAAGATGATGATCAATTTATTATGGGTGAAGGTTTATTGCAAGTGAAAGTGAAATGGGATGGATGGTTTTGGATTTTTTGAAATATTTTAATGTCTTTGGTGTTTTGAAAATGCTTTTGAGGTTATTTTTGATCTTTTTGAAAGTTTATGTGGATGTTTTGGTTTTCGATTATTTGAGGCTATTTAGGGTTTCCTCCAAGATATTTGATGTTGTTTAGGTCTTTTGAGCTTTTTGAATGTTTAAGGATTCTCTAATTTTTTTGAATGTTTTGGGTTTTTTCAGGTTTTTGACCAAGAACCTAACCTAAAAGACCTATCCTAGGGGCCTCAGGGGTTGATCAAAGATTAGACTTGCCTACGTCAAACATGTAGAGACCACGTAGTTATACTGACTTGACCTATTGAAGATGAAGATGTACAATTGATGGAATGCTAGTTTATTATGATAGACTCCTAAAGACTAACTTAGGGTGTCTCGGGGGAACATCAATGATGGCCTTTCCTACATTCAAGCTCAAAGAATCGTAGTTTGACAAGGTACTATTTTTGGATTTTTGATGTTTTGACCTTTTTAAGGATTTTGATGTGTTTTGGAGTTTGACTTTACAATTTTCTAAATGTTTTTGGGATTTTAGCTATACAGGATTTTGAATGTTTTGAATTTTTAGCTATACAAGATTTGGATGTTTTTAGATTTTGATGAAGTTTTATGTTTTCTTTTGGGATTTTAGCTGAGATTTCCAATAACCTTAAGATATAAAAGAACTTGATATGATCCGTAATGAATTACCCCCATTGTTACATGATAGACTACCTCGATATAGGTAGGAGAAACTGACCTTTGGAATATGCCAAGTAGTACTAAAGGGAATACGACACTTCACAATATCAAGTTATGATGTAGATGTGAATGGGTGATGGAATAAATATGATGAATGATGCAATGGATGGATATGATTCCAGGAATGATAGGATAAGGAGCCAAAGAATAGATGGAGGTGCTTTATTTATGTGAGGCACCTATTTTCCAGGTTTTCCCCAAGGTACTTTCCCAAAGTGCCACCAAAGTGGTTTTCACTAGAGGACAATTTTTTTTCTTTACTGTTTTCAATCCTTTTTCTCCTTTTTTGTATTTTTCAAATTTAAAACCTTCAAGACTAGGCATAGAACTTTTTAGGATGCAAACTATTTGGTTTGTTCCTACAAGGGCTCACCTTCAAGTGTTGACAATTGATTTTCTCTTGATCCATAGCTTGCTATGATGACAAAGGGACCCAACTATTTAGTCTCAAACTTTCATTGACTATCCTGATATGGAAGATTCTTTTGATTTTTCTTTAGGAAAAGATCCCCTACCTAGAAAGATTGACATTTTATCTTCATGTTATAGCTTTTTTTCAGTTAGTTTTGATATAATTTCAAGTGATTAAGAGCATCAAGATGATGTTCATCCAAGAATTCTAGGTCCTTTAGCTGAGATACTCTATATTCTTCATCAGTGATTAGGTTATGTAGTGAAACTTGCCTTGATGGAAGCTCAACCTTAATAGGCAATATGGATTGTGATCTGTAGACCAAGGAGAAAGGGGTTACACCTATAGGCATGTGGATATTGGTTCGCTAGGCCCAAAGGGTGGGATTTAACTGCAGATGCCAGCCACGACAACCTTCATTGACCATTTTCTTTAGGATCTTTAGAATAGTTTTATTTGTAGCCTTAGATTGACCATTTCCTTAGGGGTAATACAGGGTAGAGAATTAGTTTTGGATGTTGAATCTTTGAGATAGATCTTTCACATCTTGATTCTTGAAGGGTGTTCCATTGTCTAAGATAAGGGTTTGCAAAAAACTATAACAGAAGATAAGGTAATTCAGGATAAACTTTGCAATTTTCTTCCCCATTATGTAGGTCATTAGAATGGCTTCAACCCACTTGGTAAAGTATTCAATGGCTATTATGATGAACTTGTGGCCATTGGATGAGGTTGGAGTGATCTTTATTATGAGGTCAAGCCCCCACTGCAAGAAAGGCCATGGCATGACCATTGGTTGTAATTCTTGAGATGGAGCATGAATTAGATCTCCATGTTGTTGACACTAGACACACTTCTGCACATACTAATGTGCTTCTCTTTCCTATGGTTGGCCAGTAGTACCTCATCCTCAACAATTTCTTAGCTAAATTCATACCACTAGAATGGGAACCACATATGCCATTGTGTACTTCTATTAATGTGGTCAAGGCTTCTTCTTGGTTAAGACATTTTAGTAATATCTCGTTGATGCTTTGATGATAAAGGGTATCACCTAGGATCTCGAATTGGGATGCCTTCTTTACAAAGGTCTTTTTAAGGTTGGAGGTGATATCAGATGGGAGGGTTTCTCTACTTAGGTAGATGAATATTTAATGATACCATGAGGATCCAGGACAAACGATGACACACACAAACTCAAATTTAGGGATTTCAAAAGTTGGTACGAGAAGTTGTTCTACCAAGAATTCACATTGGAGGAAGTTGTGCGGCATGTCTAACAATGATCCAATTGTTGCCATGGTGTCTACTACTTGATTGTTCTTGCGAGAAATTTTCTCAAAATTTATATCAATGAAAAGGTCCTTGATATTCTCTACCATCTTCTTATAAGGAGTAAGCTTATCATCCTTAGTTTGGTAGTCATCATTGACTTGGTTGATAACTAGTTGTGAGTCTCCATAGACTTTCAACTCTTGTATCTGTCATTGAACTGATATCCTTAGACCTGTTATCAGAGCTTCATACTCAACAATGTTGTTAGTATATGGAAATGACAACCTATATGACTTTAGAATGCAATCACCTTGAGGGGTGATAAAAAGAATACCCGCCCCTGATCCATGTTGGCTGAATGATCCATCAAAATACATTTTACATTGATTAGTTAGATTGACAAGGAATATTGATTCATTAGGGATTTAGATATCAATGGGTTTTCTGCATAGATAGGTGCCTCTACTAGTTGGTTCGTGATCACTTGTCCTTTGATTTCCTTATGCTCCACATACTCTATCTCAAATTTAGTCAAGATCATCACCCATTTGGCCATTCACCCTGTGAGAGTTTCTTTGGACAAAAGATATTTTAAGGGATTAATCCTCACAATAAGTTTGATTTGATGTGATAACATGTAATGTTTGAACTTTTGTGAAGCAAAATATACTTCTACGCATGCTTTCTCAATAGATGAATAGTTCATTTCATAGCCCACCAAGGTCCTGCTAATGTAATAGATAGCCCTTTCCTTTTTTTTTTCATCATGTTGTGCTAGAAGGGCACCCAGTGCTACTGATGTTGCTAAGATATACAAGATCAGTGGTTTGTTTGGTATCAGTGGCATGAGCACTGGAGGTGTCAATAGGTAGTCTTTGATATGCTAGAAAGCTTTATCATACTTCTCATCCCACTTGTAAGTTATTATTTTATGGAGAAGATGTGAAAAAGGGTGGATTTTATTTGATAACTATGCTATGAACCTTCTGATGGACTACAATATTCCTTGTAACCCTCTTAGTTGTTTCAATGTTTGGTGGTGCCATGTATAGGATGGATTTTACTTTTTCTGGATCAATTTCTATCCCTCTTTTTTGAGACAATGTAACCAAGAATTTTCCCTGATGTAACCCCAAAGACACACTTTTTTGGATTCAATCGTATCTTGTACTCTTGAAGTCTATCAAAGATGGGTCCCAAGACTTGTATGTGCTCACTTCTTTTCTCTGACTTTTCCAAAATATCATCCACGTAATATTCAACTGTTTTGTGGATCATGTCATGAAAGATGATGGTGATTTCTCTTTGATAGGTTTTTGTAGTAGTAAAAAGGCTCAGGATCTCCATCGATAGTAACTTCTATGCCCTCAAAAGGAAACTTTATGCACTGATGTGAGGTCGAGGCTACAACTTTTAGGGCATGGATCCATGGTCATCCAAGTAGGATGTTGTAGGGGAGATCAGGGTCTAACACTTGGCATGTAGTCTCAGCAATGATGGGTCCCACTTGGATGGGTAGTGAAATGATACCTTGTGATACTCACTCTTGGTCATCATATGCTTTGATGTTAGTACTCTTTTCTTTCTCAATAGTGTCTTCTAAATAGCCCAAGTTCTTGATCAACTAAAGGGTACAAATTCTTAGACCAACACCTCCATCGACTAAGACTCTTTTAACCTTGTTCTTATGGATAATGACCTCAAGGTGTAAAGCACGGTTATGAGATGGTTGTGATGGTAGGTCTTGTTTGGAGAAGGTGAGGAGATGATTAGTGATATGCCCTACCATAGCTTGAAATTGTTTTGTATCAATATCCTTAGGGACAAATGATGAAGATAAAGAATCCTCTAAGATTTTTCTATGTGTGGGGGATAGCCTCTATAGATCCAAGATTGATATATGTGCAGGGGTCTTCTTATGTTTATCTAAGAGATTGTACTTGCTGGGATTTTATGTTGGTAAAGTAGGTTGCACCCTAGATTGAGATGGGACTCCTTGGATGGTGACTTTTTCATGTCTTGTGGTGACTCTACACTCTACACTAGGTCCTTTGATTGTGACAACGGTGACGAAACTATCATAGTTAGTGACTACATTGGAATAGGTATGTTGCACATTTGTGTAATCTTTAGCTTTTCCAGTGTTGTTTCCTTTGCTATAATCTAGAATAGGGTTTTTTAATATCTTAAGATCCTAGTTACTAGTTGGTACTTCAATAGATATGGTTTCTCTCTCTATAAGATCTTGGATAATATTTTTGAGCCTCATACAGTTCGTCATTTTGTGTCCTCTAATTTTATGAAAGTCACAAATATCGTTCTTGTTGTATTGGGATGATTTATCCTGGGGTTCTTGGTAGTTTTTGAAGTTGGGAAGTGTTATCAAGTTTGACTCTACCAATTTATTCATGATGATCCCAATAGGTTCTGACAAATATGTGTACTTGTGTTTCAGATAGTTGTTCTTGTTAGGGGTTCTTCTTTGTTTTTTTTCGGTGTTATTGATCTAATTATTCTGAGGTGGTGTTGTTTGTTGCATACCTAGTTGAATGTTGGATATTTGATTGTTATTCAACCTAGGAGCACTTAGGACCACCTTAGCATCTACCATGCCATCATTTGTTACATACTTGTTTTTAGCCTAGACATGAGGCTTGTCATCTGAAGTAGTTGATAGTTGATTGTCTTTGTAAGCTTGAGTATTTCCATGTGAGAGTAGAGCTATTTCAATGTTAAGGGCTTTACAGAAAATCTTGCCATAAGACTTAAGGCACTAAATTTTCAAGTGGAATGATAGATCTGGATCTAGATTTGATATGATGATCCACACTTGTTGTTCATCAAGAATGGGCCACTTACTCTTACTAGCTCTTTGTCCCCACCATTGCAAGAAATTGGAAAAAGATTCTCCTTTGTTTTTCTTGAGAGTATACAACTCTTCTAGGCTTACATCCATGTCAAGGTTAAAGGAGAAGTTATCTATGAATTTATCATTGATTTGATGAAAATTTTTGATACCCGGTGACAGTTGAGAAAACCACTCCATGGAAAAACCTATTAAAATCGGGGGGAATAGGCACATTAAATAAGAATCATTGTAGGATACCTCCATACACATGATGTTAAACTCTTTGTCATTGTCCACAGGACTTCCCCTCCCTTTGTATTTGTCGAATTTGGGGATTTCAAAGTCAAGAATGGTACCATTGTGATGTTTCAATCAAATGGATATGGACATAGGTTCTATGTATGGGGCTTCTTTATCTTTCCCATCCAAATATCTTGCATTTCTTGTGATAATTCCTTAAGTTGTGATGCTAGATAGTATTGTGGGTTTGTTGGAGGAACATACGTTGTGTATTGTTGGATAGCCGATGGGTTATATGTGGGATTCTAATATGATAAGGCATTGTATAGGGGGTATGGTGGTGTAAGATTTTGTAATGGTGATTGAGGTGTTGATGTATATGTTTCTAACATGTTTGGGTTGATGATGTTCTATTGAGGATTATAATAGGAACTTTGTTGTTGTTGTTGATGATGGGCATATTGTTGAGCTAGTAAGTCTTGTTGTTGTTGTTGAGCCATAAGGGTTTCTTGTTGTTGTTGTGCCACTAGGGCTTGTTGTTGGGCTTGCTATTGGGATTTCTATTGTTGTTGTGCTGCTAAGGCTTCTTGATGGGCTTGATTTTTTTGTTGTGCTAAGGTTGTTTGTTGTGGTGCTAAGGCTTCTTGTTCTTTTTTCTGTTGTTGTGCTACTAAGGCTACTTTTTTTTGTTATTATTGTTGTTGTTGTTGCTATTGTTGTGTTGATAGGGCTACTTGCTATCGTTGTTGCTATTGTTGTGCTGCTAGGGTTGCTTGCTATTTTTACTGCTATTGGAAAGCTTGTTGATAATCCTATTGTGCTTGTTTTAAAGCTAAGGCATGTGCTTGTAATCTAGGGTCAATTGGTTGTTGGGACATCTATGATGGATTGTGGGTGTTTGTGTTTTGAGTAGGTAGTGGATTGGTGATGAGAGGTTGGGGGTTCCCTTGGTTTAACATTCCTTGTCAGATAGTGGATTGAGATGGAGGAATGTATGTTTAAGGTCCCAATTGGTTTTGCATGGTGAAGGGGACCATGGTGAAAGATGAGGATCATGCCATTAGATTTTGTGGTAATAATGACACACTAGGAACTTGAGTTCATTGATTGAAAAGGTCCCCTTGTCCAATATCTTTGCAATTTCCTTGCATTAGGGATGTGGACAAGGTATTTCCTTGGTTGATAGGGTTGGTGACCGAGGGATTGTTTTGATTTGAGTCGATGATGGATGGGATGGATATGTTTTGTGAAACCAATGTTGTGTATGAACCACTTGGGGGATTGGATATATATATCCCTATTTGCGTTAAGGGCTGATTTTCTGTAATGGAATTGGTATTCCCTTGTTGGTCAATTTGAGACACTTGTCCTATACTTCCTTGCATGATGTTGGGAACATTTGTGGTATCAGTAGGGATGGATAAAGATGGGTGACCTCGATATGTTGACGTTGTTGTGGATTCATGAAGTGCAAGTGGTTTATTCTAATGTAAGGGATGTTTAGGAATAGGAGGAGCACCAAAGGTAGGTGTCCAAGTAGTGGTTTGGGGTTGATTGGTGTTTAGGGTACCCACAAGCGTGTTGCTTTCAAATAGAAGAGTTAGACCAAAGTCTTTGGCAAGACTAGTTGCAAGACTAGGAGTGGATGTTTTATTTAGCCCTAGTGATGGAGCTGTTAAGCCTTGCATCAAAGGTTGCACAAAAAAAGATGGGGAAATTAGAGCTACATTTTCTAAGGCTTGATGTTCCATGATTTTCTCCCTAGTAAGTTCAAATGGGTTATTCGTAATGTCTTCTATCTCATATGGCCGTGATGGAGATGATGGTTGTTTTGATGGGGTAACCTGACTTCTTGGATCAAATTCTTGAGGATTTGAATCATTTATGAATGCGACATTGGTTTTCTCTATGATTCTCTTGTGTTGTGATCTTGTCTTTACCATAAATTTTGGGTCACCTATGGGAGAGTTGTGTTGATATTTGTAATGTTTGAACTCTCTAGTTGACTCAAATCTAGGTAGAAGGGACACTCTAAGTATTTTTGCAGCAATGATGATAATGGGAGATGAAAAAAGGTGGATGATGTGGGAAGTGATCTTTGCAAAAATTTTGGGACAACACTTTTGGCTTAAGAGTTTGATGTTTGATGTTTGGATAAAGGATGTTTATGAACTTGGAAATATTTAGGGTAGACTCATGACCTTCAAGATAAACCAGTTCAAAGATGATAACTAACTTAACCAAATGCATGTAAAAGGATTCATTTCAAATACAAAAGTAGCTATGTTAGGGTTTGGGGTTGATAGATGTCTAAGTCAAAAAGTGTTGGTGTATTCAATTTTTTTGCAAAGTTTGGTGAAGTGAAGGATGAAGTTTTAAATGAAGAGGTAGCTGAAATGTTTGACCCAATGTTGACCTACAAAGAACCTGTTAATGATGTTTTCTGCACAACAACAACTCAGGCAGAATCTAATATCCTATCTCACTTGAAAGGTAAATCTCTATCAACAAGCCTTTAGAGATAACCCCAAGATCTCTAATGTCAGGTTTTGACAATGCATAAACAACTTAGTGATAAAATGTAAAAATGTTGGTAATCACAATGGGACCTTACTACAAGCAAAACACTGGATCTCAACCTATCAAATCTAACAATATGATGATATTTCAATCCTAGATCTAACTCAACAATAAAAGAAATAGCAAAAGATAAGGGTTTCAAAGAGATTTCTAAACTTAATACTAAACCTAAGATTAATAATGAAAATGACCAACACTCGAGATGGACCAATCCCTCAAAACCGATCTGTACTTGACCCAAATAAATTTGCAATCTTACAGAAAATAGTGCAATCTTCTGAGGTGTTAAGATTTTCAAATCATGAACATTCATTCAAACAACTAACCCCGTTGCAATTGAAATGAAAAAATCCTCACAATCGAACTAAGCACGATGAATATAAATTCTAGGCTAACTTTGCAAAGCAACTAACAATCAGTTGGTTGCAAAAAGAATGGACTGAGGGGTTGCTACAATATTCAGGTATCAAACCACAAACATTATTGAATTGAATCTAATCTAAATATTAACCTTCTCAAAGCAATTTTAAAGATTAAATAACAAGAACCATGCAAAACAAGAGAATACAAGTATGGCACCAAATCACAATGTCATTTCTTGCATTCAAATTGTCCACTGAAGCAACAATTCTAAATTTCTGTTACAATATTTGCTTGAGAAAAACTACTTGCTAACTTGCTCTACTTGCTTCTAACTATCTCTGCCCTATATCAATCTCTATATTCTAACCTTTACAAATGAGGTGAAATGCCAAATATATAGACTCCCCCCAGGAAATCCTGTTGGCCAAGAGTTTCACAGCATTAACTAGGCACCACCCGTCAGCCCAGAGAAAGTCCAAATCTCCCATTAGCGCATAGGTACATTGTACACTATTATTTTCCAGCTCTCATAGCTTATGCTTTAGCCACATCCTAGTCAATTTGATAACTGGATCCACTAATTGTTTGAATTCTGTCTTTTCATTCTCCAACCAATCCACATCACCAATTGGTCTGTCTTTTATGGCCTCATAAGCATGATCCTAGATCAAGTTTCCATCGTCTTCCAATTGATCAGGAACTACCTTTATATTATACAATCGAACTGACTCAATTGGAAGCTGGGATAATTTCTTCTTTCTGAACTCAAATTCATCACTGTAGTTGGCCAAGTAGTCCTCCAAATTCACCTTATGGCAATACTCTTTACTGGCCCTCTTTTGGGCTTCTCTGGTAATATCAAATCTGGACCTCTTGGAGTGGAAAGACAAGCCAAGAGTACTCATTTCTTCTTTTGAAGCTTGGGAAGAACCAATGGAAGGACAAGCCTCTCCAGTACCAATCCTTAAGGGGAAGTCTCCACCAAATCCAGTTTTATGCTTGTCCTTCTTGACAATGGCATCAAAGTCACATATCTTCCTAGTGACCTCCAACAGTAGAATGTGATCGGTAGCGTATCTTGGAAGTCTATATGGAGCTCTCTGGAAGCCATCAATCTGAATGTAGGAGAAAGTTGGGAACTGAATAAACCATGCCCCATATTTTTTGATGAGTTCCTTTGCTTGATCTAAAATTCTGACTTGTTCTGTACCTTGGATCAATCTAGTAATGTGCATGGTGAATGCATCCTATAGTCTGAACCTCCCAAGTGCAACTGAGGGAAAACCTCATAGATAATATCTTATCCAAAAGTGCCCCTTGTACTCAATCCTTTGTGGGGGTGGAATCTTGCAAATGCATAGACCAAATAGGAAGTCATTGTGCAGATCCTCATTTGCAACACATTGGACAATTGTTCATGAATTACTCCACTTATGACCCTTGCCCAATGGTAGTTAATCTTCTCTTGTTCCATCCTCACAATCACATGGCACATCCGATTCTCAAACATGCCAGCATTCCTCGATCCAACCACCCTGCTGAGAAGAGTGATGGCATCATCGTACTCCTTGAACTTTATCCTAAATAGTTGCTTGGGAAATTTGGAATAGTGAGACTTGGGATTCTCCAACCAAGAATTGATAAACTGTTGTGACTTCACAGTCTGCTTGTCGTAGAACACTTGAGCTTACTTCATGCTGAATCCCACCACATGAGACTTGTCTAGCATATCAAATATTTGGGCAATAGAAACAGGGTTGAGATTTGCTACCACTCTCCCTTGAGGACCAATTATTCTCTATGTGTCCTGATCATAGTGTCTAGCACACTCAAGAACTAGCTCATAACACTGCACCGTGGAAGGGAAACCAACAACATGGGACAAACCTGATTTGTTCATTCTTTTAGTCACCAAGGGAAGATCCTTGGTTGTCATTCTTTCTTTAAATTCCTCATAATCCCAGAGGCCAACATTTTTATCAGTCACCTCCAACCAGACAAAAGTGATTTTACTCTCAGGGATCTTGGTCTTAATGTCCATCTTAATCTTCTTTGCATCAGACATTGAGGACCGAACTGCCATGCTAGATTCAACCTGCACTCAACATGGAAATCGTAATAAAAACCACAAGAAAGGAAATGTTAACCCATAAGAACACCATTAGAGTAAGCCTCATACAGTCAAGGTGTTATTAAAACTCATATAAGATGATCACAACAAATTTTGGGTTTCAAGACCATCCATAGAATTTGAGCCAGAGAGGAATTTCAGGAAATTCCAGACATATTGGATTCCAGCGGAATAACCAGGAAACACCTCCTTAACCATTAAACCTGGTGATGATCAATCAATAATCCACATGGAAATCCAAATATTACATGAAATAATCATTAAATGTATCACAAATCATAAACAAATCCAATTATCTCACGTTCCTTTATATTTCATCAGATTTTGGGAAAATCCGTGAGGGACGGATTCCCACGAAGAACGAGCTAGATAGGAATTTCGAGAAATTAGAGAGATGCCAGATTTCAGAGAAATTCGGACTCGACAGAAATCCATGGATAAGGCAGAACTCTGAACCAATCAGCGCAAAAGCATGTACTTCGTCCAAACAAGTTTCATTTGGAATGCGGTCATGCCAAGTTGGGCATGTCTTGTCAACTGGCAATGAGGATATGCATGTTGATGAGAGACTTTCTCTTCAGGGTGAAGTTACGGTGAATCCTTTTTGTCTCACCGACTTTCACGGTCCAAGCAAACACTTCGGCAAGACTAAACTTTTTTGATATGAGGTCTCAGCGAAGTAAATGGATGTTTCGGTGATAGGTTTTGAATTCAACTAGAGGTTTTGTCGACTGCGTAATGCTTCACCGACATGGAGTCTCATCGGTATAACCTCTGGCCGACAACATGTGATCTCCCCGAAAGAAGATCCGAGCTCGCCAAGAAAGGAAGGTTTCATCATGAAGTCCCGATGATCATCGGGGGTCTCAACAAAAGAGAAGGTTTCGACAAGAGTTTTTGGCTCATCGAAAGGTCTCACCAACCAAGCAAGGTCCATCTGAAGTTCAAGCAGGATCCGGGAAAATCCGACCAGGGTGGAAAATCCTGAATCCGGGTAAAAACCCAAAATTTATCCAGAACTTAGGATTTTCAATGAATAACCTAGGGAAACACTTAGGCAATCAAAATAAACATTTAAGCACATTCCTAAATAAGATAAAACCTCAAAATGAAAGGGCCAAAACACCAAAACCAAACCGAAAGAGGGTCCCTGCTTTCAGCTAGGCATGTGTGTGAAAACTGCACAACAAATGGCTACTTCTGCTGGGAAAACACTCCAAAGCATTTGATGACGAACAGGAATCAAGAACCCAAAATCTCTAGTTTCAATCTCGCCATCAAACAAACAAGTCAAAATGCAAGGATTTAAAGAATCAGAACCAAAGGAGAGATCAAACCTTCCATAAACTAAAAATCCAAGTGTGTGCATATGAGTTCATTTCCCTCCTTAAGCTGCTGCAGAAACCAATTTCAGTCAAGTTAGGCTATGTAAGGATTCTAGCTTCAAAAGCACCCTGGATAGGGCCTCGCTGCTATTCAGGCGTCCATAGCCTTGATGAGGTTATCGCATTGAATCTCCTGAACATACCTCTACTGCCAACCAGGAATCTATAGCCTCGGTAGAGATATTCAGGTACCCCTGATAAGTTGAATTTATTCTTTTGATATTCAATATTTCATTTTTATTCTTTTTGATATTTTTTATATGTCACTTTCATTTCAACCTATGAACAATGAAGCTCACACTCAGGGCTGAGAACCATAGTGGCGCTGAACCAAAAATAGGATTTTTCACCTGAAAAAACTTCACAAGGATTCCTATAGTAACATCAAGATTCTTAAGATATATGAGAGATATAAGATTTTAGAGTACTTCAAATTCAAATCAAAGTCGATGATCAATCTTCTATAAATCTGACATTAAGACTGTTGGCAATAGCAAAGACTTCAACTGTCCTTTCAAGATACAAGATGACAATCTACCAACGAAATACTTAGAACAATTCCAGATAATGATATATTTTCCATACAGGTGCAACACATCCAGGCGAAAATAGAGAAACCTCCAAAGTGAGAGCAGAGTGAAAACAAAACAAATCAAAAGCAAACCTACACTACCCAAACCAAAAAGCAAAGCAGAAAGGGGGACCTAGTCTAACTATATACAAGGCAAGAGTTGAAAACAACTCAAGACTATAAATAGTGCTTCAAATACTGCCCATTGACAGATAGTGGGATATCCTCTCCAGTGAGAGTTTTCAAATGGAAAACATTATCTCCAAGAATTTCTGAAATCTGGTAAGGGCCAAGCCAAAGTTTATCAAATTTCCCATGCTCTCCCTTACGGTCATGGGCTTTATCCCAATAAAGAACCAAGTCAGAAATCCTAAAATCTTTAACCTTGGCTCTTTTATCAAACCATCTCTTGACAACCCCTTGATGTTTAGCAAAGTTTTCCAGGGCTTCGTCTCTCTTTTCCTCAAGGTGTAATAATTTGGCAAGTCTAGCCTCACGTTTATCTCCCTCATCATAATATTCATTAATGAAATGCAAGATGGGGATCTTTAACTGAATGGGAAACATAGGCTCTAATCCATAAACCAGGTGATAGGGTGATATTCCTATGGAAGTCTTGTGTCTGGTGCGATCTGCCCAAAGAGCAAATCTAAGTTGGGTATGCCAATCCTTTAGATTTCTTTCTAACAGTTTGTGGATAACAATTAGGAGATTTTTGTTGGATGACTCAGCCAACCCATTTCCCTGAGGGTAATAGTTGAATGCAAATTTAATGATAATCCCATGATCGAAAGCCTAGTTAGAAAACTTTAATGATGAAAATGCAGGACCATTATTACACACTAAAGACATGGGGCATCCAAAATGATTAAGAATACCTGATTCGATGAAGTTAATTACTACCTCTGAAGTACATTGCCTACAGGAAAGGGCATCGGTCCATCTTGTATAATAATCAGTGACAGTAAGGATATACTTGTGACCAGCAAAAGAAGGAAGATTGATTGGACCTATGAAGTTCATTTCCCACTGTGCGAAAGGTTTTACCTCGAAAACCGGCTAGAGTGGGAGTGTTGCATACTTCTCTCTAGTGGCCACAGTCTGACACACATGACAAGTTTTGACGTGGTTGTGTGTATCTTTGAATAGTGTAGGCCAATAGTAACCAGCTCTCAGAATCTGGTTCACTATAGAAGGTGTTGATCCATGGCCTTTACCATATATGTCATGGAATTCCAATATCACTCTTTTAGACTCTGCCTTTCCTAGGCACCTCAATCAAACACCCTCATGATTTTTCTTATATAGGACAACTCCTTTCAACATGAAAATGTCACTCTTTAAGTGCAATTCCCTTCTTTGTACTGAATTGAGATGATTAGGGCATCTTTGGGTCAGGAGGTAATGAACAATATCATCATACCACTCTCGAGGAGAAACATCTTCCAAATTGTAGCTCTGAGCTGTAAGGTCAGGGCCTATCTCTGCCATTGTCTGTGTAAGCTCTTGCCCTCTCACCAGCTTCATGGGTTGAATTTCCATGTCATATTCTTGTAACATAGTTACCCACTTGGCTCTGCGTTCCCCCAGCTCATGTTGCATCAATAACAGCTTAACTGTAGGATCAGGAACTATTGCAATGATTTTGTTTCTGAGGATATAATGCCTGAATTTCTTTACAACTCTGACTAAGGCATAGGCCTACTTTTCCACACTTGGGTATTTCAACTCTGCATCCTTCAATGGTGCACTCATGAATGCTATGTGATGCTCATTTCCTTGATCTGACTTTTGAGTTAACATAGCAGCATAGGAATGATTAGAGGAAAATGAATATATATGGAATGGTTTAGCATAGTCTGGACTTACCAAAACAGGAGCTTCAACAATAGCCCTCTTTATCTCTGCAAATGCTTCTTTTTCCTCTGCATTCCATTCAACTTTGGCCTCCTACTTTAACATTGTGTTTAGTGGCTTAACTATTTTTGTGAACCCAATGATGAACTTCCTCACAAAGTTGATCTTGCCAAAGAATGATTTCATTTCTTTTTTACTGGCAGGTGGTAGAATCTTAAGAATGGCCTCTATGCATTCTGGATCAATGGAAATTCCCTTTTTAGAGAGAACATGCCCCAACAATTTACCTTCTGCTACTCCAAAAATGCATTTCTTTGGATTGAGCGATATTCCAAACTCCTTACATTTTTGAAAAACTTTGCATAAATCTGAGATATGATCACCTCTCTTCTTGGAAAAGATAGTTAGATCATCCATATAAATGATGATGCACTTACCAATTATGTCCTTAAAGGAAATATCCATCGCTCATTGGAATGTTGCTCCAACATTAATTAAGCCAAAAGGCATCCTTCTATAGGAAAAAGTGTCCCACTTGGTGGTGAAAATAGTCTTGTGCCTATCCTCATACTGCACCATGACCTGGTTGTATCTTGAATAACCATCTAAGAAGGACATCATTTGAGATCCATTGATGATTTAGAGTACTTCATCCAGTGAGGGTACTGGATAATTATCTTTCTTTGAAGCTCTGTTCAGGTTCCTAAAATCCACGCATAGCCCGATTTCACCATTTTTCTTTCGTATTGGAACCAGGTTTGCAACCCAAGTAGAATGTCTGACTGGGAATATTATTCTTGCAGACAACAATTTCTGCACTTCCTTCTGTATTATGGGTTCCAGCAAAGCATTGATGGACCTTTGCCTCTATCTGAAAGGCTTTACTCCTAGATTGAGAGGAATAGTATGGGTTATGATTGATGTATCATAAGTCTTTAAGTCTTCATAACTCTAGGCTACCACATCTGGATATCTATGTAGTGCATTGATGATTCCATGTCTTTCCTTAGGAGTGCATACTTTACCAATAAAGACATTTTTTACAGCCTCTTGAGATCCCATATTATATTTATCGCACTGTCCACTAATAGACTCTTTCCTAGTATCCTGTTCCTAATCTTTGATCTTGTCTAGATCAAAAATTGTGTCTAGTTGCACCATCCCCCTAGGAATAGTATTGGTCTTCAAATTGATTACCCCATCAAGGTCTATCTCTGCCTCTTGGAGCTCAGTTTCATCAATGATTTGAGAAGCAAAAGTATCTGTATTTGTGATAAAATCTAGAATATGATTGTCATCTTATAATCTTGGAATTTGGTGATATTATCGGGTACTGAGGGTATTGGGGTCAACTCCACAATAAAATTCTTTAGTCCCGAAAGAGACAGAGGCTGCAAGGGACTTGCCGCTTGAGCAAGGGAATCAATTGTCTGGTTCTTATTTCGTGGAATCAACAGAATGTTGAAGGCATTAAATCCTTCAATGAGGTCCCACAATCTATGTCTATAGTTAGTCATTTTCTTGTCATGACAAGAGTATTGCCTCCTAACTTGCTTGACTACTAACTCAAAATCTCCAAAAACTAGCATGATTCTAACTTTTTTCTTCAATGCCATTAACAGTCCATGCACTAAGGCTTCATATTCTGCTACATTATTCGTACAGTGAAATTGAAGTCTGTGAGCAGCAAAAAATGTCTTACCTCTCAGACTAACTAGTTCAAAACCTGACCAGCTCCATTATTTGATTTGGACCCATCAAACCTTAGAGTCCAACAACCAGCAATTGTAGAGCTCCCTGCTTTTTCACTTATATTGTTACTGCTAGATGGCTTTTCAGAAGGCATCACTCTTTCTTCTTTAGGATCTTCTTGGACATTCAGAATATTGATTTTACCTGCAGGAGTGGGGTTGATACATTTCTGTATTTGTTCCACTGTAGCCTGGCATAAGCAATAGTCCAATTCGAAATGAGAAGAATTATGCACCCTGCACCAATTGGGCAAGAGTAGCTCTCCAAAGTTCATTCCTCTTCTCAGCTGAACTTGATCTTCAATGCACTTTCGAATGAACTCTTGAAAATTATCTAGCAAACAAAGATGACTATCTTCCATATCACTATCGTCTTCAACTTGTTCGATTAGGACTTCAACACCACTAGATTCTACTGTAAGGTCAACAGGTGCTGTGTGGAACATAAGAACTTCCTCCATATTTGGCTCCTTAAGAGGAGAAGCAAGTAGATAGTTACCCATACTTACTTCTGATACCAGAATTTCAATAGAATTTTTTTGATATTATGCAATCATGTACTTCATTCTAGGTTCTCTTTCAATTCTAATTTGGTTTGGCACTCCCTTCCAAGGAAGCCACATATGGGAGTGATCAGTCGAAACATACCCATTCAAGGCCCTGGTAAAGTCTCTTCCCAGGATTAGGCCATAAGCGTCAGGTATGTCAGCCACCTGTATATTGATAACCTGCTAAATCCTAGGATCAGAAGCAATCTGCATATAAATCATATTTAATTCACCTACAACATTGACTTTAGTCCTATCCAATTGTGTGACTTTCTTTTGTGATTTAGTAGGAGTAATTCCCATAGCTCGACATACACCAAAAGGCATAACATTGGTTGAAGCACCAGAATCCAGCAGACAATTATGCAGATTCTTACTAAATATTCGAACAAAAATCAAGAATGGAGGTGTGTCTGTTTTCCCTTGAAATAGAGTTAAGGGAGTATCTACTTGAGCAACTTGAGATTTGTCTTTTTCTTTCCCAGTATCTCCAAGGGGAATATGGACTTGATTGTGGGACTGATTTTGTCTTCTTACTGACTGAGAACCAAATACTCTATTGACACTCTCGCTAACTGATTTATCTTGTGACATGGACTTTGCATTATAATATCCTAAGACTGCATTCCTAATGGATGGAATTCTTAATAACCCGAATGCAGATAGATTTACCTTTAATTTTCTGAGTTCTTCAACAACGTACAGGGCCAATTGTTCTTCATTTAAATTAGTAGGAGTCTCCCTCAGATATTCCACCATCTTTTCCTTATTTGCATCAACATTTCTTCCTTTTGGTACATCAGCATGTCCTGGATCTTGAGATAAATATTGCTTGGACACCTGAGGTAGTGATGGATTATTGCTAGCATTAGGGTCTAGAGGCGTGTTGAAATTATTCAGTGGAATGGAGGTAGTAAAGGGGCCTCTAGCCTGCGGGTGCCTATGTGGCAACTCCCTTAAGTCATACTTCTTTACAGGTCTCTGGAAGGTCTGCACTTCTTCAATGTAAGCTTCCTCTTTGACATAAGCCTCTTCTTCATCTCTGGGACCATTATCATTCACTTGACTCTCATTGAATAGCTGTTTCATTTCATCCCCATTGCATACCTGGTCCGTTTCTTCCTCCAACTGGTCAGATTCCTCCTCAGGTAAATTCTCCTTACTTTATGGAAAAGGAGCATGGTTCAGTACCAACACTAGTGAATCATAAGGAATAGAAGGTACAATTTCCTGACCACTTGCATTATTCTCCACTTCATACTGAAAGATTGAGGTTGTTGTTTGGAACTCTTGACAATCTAACTTAGAATGTTGACTCATTTTGTGGAGCCTACACCACCTTGATAAAGCGGCCTCAGCTAGATATACACCGCTAGGAGGCTTCTCTTGATTAACTGGTTGATTGGCAGATTGATTGACAGGTTGACTAACTGGTTGATCCAATGGGGTGGGGACTCCTCCATTATTAGGTGTTGTGTTCCAAGTCCTGTTCTGTCTTGATTGCTACCGTCTCTCGAACCCTTGTCCAACACCTGGTCCTCTATCAAAGTTTTGACTTGAGGATTGCCCCTTATCATAGTTCTGTCTTTTAAAATTATTATACCCTCTATCATTATTGTAACCTTTGTCCTGGTTATATCCTCTATCATTATTGTATCCTCGGTTCAGACGTTACCCTCTATCAAAGTGTTGTCCTTGTGGATTCTCTCTGTTCTAATTGGACTACATATTTCTCTGAGCAGCTTGCAACTGACTGTTCTGGTTCCTCAAGCAAGTCACCTCCATATTCAGCTTCTTTATATTTTTAGACAATTCATCCAGTCTTTCCTTGTCAGGATTACTGTATGGAGACTAATTCACGTTATTCTGGGAATACCCTACTGTAGCATTGGCATTTAGTGATTGGTTCAAGACTTCAGAATTTTGCAGGTATGAAGGATAACTAGCTTGAGGCTGGGTATGTAGGGGTTGATTCACATTTTGCTGGGGGTAACTAATTATGGATAATACTTTTCCCATAGGAGGTCCTGGGTTAGGGACCAGGGGAAACTGAGATAATAGATTCATGATTGGAGTATGGTTTTTTAGAGCTTGGTTGAGAGCTGGAACTTGCCTAGGGTGAGTAACGGGTCTTAATGAGGGTAAAGGCCCAAACAGATGTTGCCTTATATTAGTGCTAACTCTCATAGCCTCTACATATGCATCGAGTAGAATCTCAGGGGGGTTATTACTCCACTTCATAAAGGTAGTTGTCAAACTATCAAGTCCCTCATAGTAAACTTCTAGAGTAGTGGATTCATCAACAGCATAAGGGCCTTGTAGTCTAGTATAGGCATGATGAAACCTATTGTTGAAAGATCCTATAGGCTCATTGATATCCCTCTTCACATTAGTGAACTGATGGTAAAGCTCATTAGAACTAATGGGGATTCAAAACTTCTGCAAACAAGTAGCCTCTAGCTTAGTCCAATGTTGGATAGATCCAGTAGGTAAATGGTTGTACCAATAGAATGCATCTTCCCCTAGTGAATAAGGAAATAATCTACAAGCTGCATCCTCATGGTTTATCCCTCTATCCTTAAGGCTAGTCTAAAAGATCCTGATGTGTTCCTCAGCAGTTCTATCGGGATCATTGACATGGAATTTTGAACAAAAGTGTTCATGGTTTTTGGGCATAACATTGTAAATGGAAAAAATTAATGGAGATGGGTTGGTTGCCAGGAAAGCCATTGGTGGAGGTGGGGGTGGTAATGGATGATTTATGACTAGCTGAGGTTGTGGACTGGGAATGGCCTCAGACTCAGATGAACCTGATGAAGATGTGGATGATGGAGATGAGGGAGGTGGATGGGATGACGATGATTCTCCCCTTCTGTTGGTCCTTCTTGACCTAGTAGGGTTTGGTAATTCCTAAAATTCTTCCTCTCTTGGAGTAGATCTTGTTCTTGTTCTGAATCTCTCGGGAGAGATGACATTCAAAAATTGATCCAACTTGCTTATTCAGGCCCTCCTTCTAGCACCAATCCTATTGATGATGTTTTCTGCACAACAACTCAGACAAAATATAATATTCTATCTCACTTGAAAGGTAAATCTCTATCAGCAAGCCTCTAGAGATAACCCCAAGGTCTCTAATGTCAAGTCTTGACAATGCATAAACAACTCAGTGATAAAATGTGAAAATGGTGGTAATCACAATGGGACCTTACTACAAGCAAAACACTGGATCTCAACCTATCAGATCTAACAATATGATGATATTTCAATCCTAGATCTAACTCAACAATAAAATAAATAGCAAAAGATAAGGGTTTCAAAGAGATTTCTAAACTTAATACTAAACCTAAGATTAAAAATGAAAATGACCAACACTCGAGATGGACCAATCCCTCAAAACCAATCTCTACTTGACCCAGATAAATCTGCAATCTTACAGAAAATAGTGCAATCTTCTAAGGTGTTAAGATTTTGAAATCATGAATATTCATTCAAACAACCAACCCTGTTGCAATTGAAATGAACAAATCCTCACAATCGAACTAAGCACGATGAATATAAAGTCTAGGCTAAGTTTGCAAAGCAACTAACAATTAGTTGGTTGCGAAAAGTATGGACTGAGGGGTTGCTGCAACATTTAGGTATCAAATCACAAACATTATTGAATCAAATCTAATCTAAATATTAACCTTCTCAAAGCAATTTTAAAGATGAAATAACAAGAACCATGCAAAACAAGAGAATACAAGTATGGCACCAAATCATAATGTCATTTCTTGCATTCAAATTGTCCACTGAAGCAACAATTCCAACTTTCTGTTACAATATTTGCTTGAGAACAACTACTTGCTAACTTGCACTACTTGCTTCTAACTATCTCCACCCTATATCAATCTCTATATTCTAACATTTACAAATGAGGCGAAATTCCAAATATATAGAATCTCCCCAGGAAAACCCGTTGGCCAAGAGTTTCACAACATTAATTAGGCACCACCCGTCGGCCTAGAGAAAGTCAAAATAGAATGAAGGGATGCATTAAATGCACAAACTACACCCAGGTCAGCCTAGGATTCCCAATGTATCTTGGATCAATGCAAGGCAGGGTAAGGGGGAAGCACAAATCTCGATCTAGTTGGGCATTAACTGCCTTCCCCTTTGTCTTGATTCTAATCTGGCACTTCATGGACTTTCAAGAGTGCCCCATCCAAGTCAGCCACAGCTGGTAACGGCAAAACCCTAAGTCATATTTCAATTGATTTGATCTCCTCCCTTGATTGTTTCACCAACCTATCCCAATCCACCTTACATGCTAGGTATTTTTCAATGATAGTAGTGTATGTGGCCGCATCATCTAGCTGATGCTCAGAGATGGAATCATCATTACTTGGTGCATAAACATCATGCCACCACTTCCTCAACTATTCAAAACTCAAGTACTTGGGTGTGATCTTCCTTCTTCCTGTAAAAATTCCAAAGAAGGCAATGGATCCATTGTAAACATTAGGCAGAGTATCATCAATCTACCTCCTTTGTTTGTAAATTTTTTTCAACACTTTCTGCCTGATTTGCAGTGACTCATACCACTCCCATGGTTTGGTAGCTCTAGAGGAAGGAAGAATTCCATCACTTACCAATCTACCTCGAGTGTAATCCATGATAGTTCTAGTCTTCTACAGCAAAAGATATGTATCCTCCCTATCTTGTGCCAACACCTCCTTTAACCAATCAGTCACCATGATAGCATCCTTCCTAGATGAAAGAATGTCCTTAATAGCATCATCTCCTTTAATTCACACCCCTTGCAACCAACTTGTAGTGGCAAGAGTGGAGGATTTCATTCTTTAAAGCTCTGTAATGGTCTCTTGAGGTAAAGGTATTGTAGCAGAAATCGAAGGGTTAATGGATTGCAAGGGCCTCATCAAATCCTCCAAGCATTTCTTGAGATTCTCATTTTATTTCTTTAGCTCCTGCTTGGTCTTTATTTCCTTCCTCAACTTGCCCAAGATGACTGCACTAGAACCCCGATAATCCTTGATATCCTACTCCACAGAAGTAGGCCCGAAGTTGAAAGTCTGCACATTATAATCCTTTCCAGCCACATCATCCCTATTTTTATCTGGAGCAAGGGTTGCAATGTGAACAACCCTATTATGAGCTTCATCTCTTTCAATCCTCGAGATCACTCTAGCCTTCTTCTTACCTTTGTCTTTTCCAATCTTGGCTAGTAGTGCATCCCAATTCAGTGGACTATCTTCCACAACAACTTGTTTTCTCCTTATCTCCCTATTCAACCAGCCAGGGATAGTGGATTCCAATTGCACCTCAGTTTGTTTTTCCTCTTCTTATTGACCTTTAGGTGCTTCCTCACTCAAATTCTATTTATCAGGAGTCTCATCTATTTTACCTTCTTTTTCTTTAGCATTCTCATCCTCTTGTTCAGGTGATGGATCCTTCATTGTTTCCTCATCTCTTGGAGGGACTTCTTCAATTCTAACAGGGGAATTTGCATATGCAACCAAAGGGGATTGCATTATCTTTTCAATTTATGCTTCTGCACTATGAAAATCACCCTCATGAAATTCTTCTCCTTCAGTATCTGGATGATCTTCAACATCTTCTGACTCACCTGGTCTGCTTTGAGCTTCATGAGCAGAAGGAACATCATCATGCTGCTCCTCATGAGAAACCACTGGAGGGAGATAAACCTTGGGCACACTGTCCCGAGGAGGAGTCATAGACCTCCTTGTATACACCTTGGCCTTCTCCTCCGAACTTTCAACATTCACCACTAGTGGGGGAACCTCTTCCTCCCCAACCTTGGAGCTAGCCTTCTCTGAAAATTTTATGATTCTCCTTCTTTTGGGTACAGGATCACCAGCCTCAGGATTTTTCCCTTTAGCTCCTTTCTGTTCAGACTTATTAGTCCTTGTCCTCTTCTTGGACTTTGGCTTTCTTTATTTTTCTACTTCCTAGGCCTCTGTTTCTTGAAAAAAATTTATCTTGATTTTAAAAGGAGAATCCAACTTACCCCTACCCTTAGGATCTTGCTCAGTAGATTCTTCAGAGGTGGAGTGGGAATCCAAATCTCCCATTAGCGCATAGGTGCATCATACACCATTATTTTCCAACTCCCATACCTTATGCTTTTGCCACATCCTAGTAAATTTGATAACTGGATCCACTAGTTGTTTACATTCTATCTTTTCCTCCTCTAACCAATCCACATCACCAATTGGTCTGTATTTTATGGCCTCATAAGCATGATCCTAGATCAAGTTTCCATCATCTTCCAATTGATCAGGAACTGCCTTTATATTATACAATTGAATTGACTCAACTGGAAGCCGGGATAATTTCTTCTTTCTGACCTCAAATTCATCACTACAGTTGGACTAGTAGTCCTCCAAATTCACCTTATGGCAATACTCTTTACTGGCCCTCTTTTGGGCTTCTCTGGTAATATCAAATTTGGACCTCTTGGAGTGGAAAGACAAGCCAAGAGTATTCATTTCTTCTTCTGAAGCTTGGGAAGAACCAATGGAAGGACAAGCCTCTCCAATACCAATCCTCAAGGGGAAGTCTCCACCAAATCCAGTCTTATGCTTGTCCTTCTTGACAATGGCATCAAAGTCACAGAGCTGCCTAGTGACCTCCAATAGTAGAATGTGATCGGTAGGGTATCTTGGAAGTCTATATGGAGCTCTCTGGCAGCCATCAATCCGAATGTAGGAGAATGTTGGGAATTGAATAAACCATGCCCCATATTTCTTGATGAGTTCCTTTGCTTGATCTAAAATTATGACATGTTCTGCACCTTGGAGCAATCTAGTAATGTGCATGGTGAATGCATCATTCACCCTCCTATAGTTCGAACCTCCCAAGTGTAACTGAGGGAAAACCTCATAGATAATATCTTATCCAAAAGTGCCCCTTGTACTCAATCCTTTATAGGGGTGGAATCTTGCAAATTCATAGACCAAATAGGAAGTCATTGTGAAGGTCCTCGTTTGCAACACATTAGACAACTGTTCGTGAATTACTCCACTTATGACCCCTGCCCAATGGTAGTTAATCTTCTCTTGTTCCATCCTCACAATCACATGGCACATCCAATTCTCCAACATGCCAGCATTCCTCAATCCAACCACACTACTGAGAAGAGTGATGGCATAATAGTACTCCTTCTTGAAGTTTATCCTGAATAGCTGCTTGGGCAATTTGGAATAGTGAGACTTGGGCTTCTCCAGCCAAGAATTGATAAACTGTTGTGACTTCACAGTCTGCTCGTTGTAGAACTCCTGAACTACCCTCATGCTAAATCCCACCACATGAGACGTGTCTAGCATATCAAATGTTTGGGCAATAGAAACAAGGTTGAGAATTGCTATCACTCTCCCTTGAGTACCAATTATTCTCTATGTGTCCTGATCATAGTGTCTGGCACACTCAAGAAATAGCTCATAACACTGCACCGTGGAAGGGAAACCAACAACATGGGACAAACCTAATTCGTTCATTCTTCTAGTCACTAAGGGAAGATCCTCGGTTTCCATTCTTTCTTTAAATTCCTCATAATCCCAGAGGCCAACGTTTAGTCACCTCTGACCAGACAGAAGTGATTTTACTCTCAAGGATCTTGCTCTTAATGTCCATCTTAATCTTCTCTACATCAGACATTGAGGACCCAGCTGCCATGCTAGATTCAGCCCGCACTCAACATGGAAATTGTAATAAAAACCATAGGAAAGGGAATGCTAACCCATAAGAACACTGTTAGAGTATGTCTGATACAGTCAAGGTGTTATTAAAACTCATATAAGATGATCACAACAAATTTTGGGTTTCAAGACCATCCACAGAATTTGAGCCAAAGAGGAATTTTGGGAAATTCCAGACCAATTGGATTCCAGTGGAATAACCAGGAAACACCTACTTAACCATTAAACTTGGTCATGATCAATCAATAATCCACACCAAAATCCAAATATGACACGAAATAATCATTAAATGTATCACAAATCATAAACAAATCCAATTATCTCATATTCCTTTATATTTCATCAGATTTCAGGAAAGTCCATGAGGGATGGATTCCCGCAAAGAAAGAGCTAGATAGGAATTTCAGGAAATTAGAGAGACGCAAGATTTCAGAGAAATCTGGACTCGAAAGAAATCTGTGGATAAGGCAGAACTTCGAACCAATCGACGCAAAAGCATGTACTTCGACCAAACAAGTTTCATTCGGAATGAGGTCACGCTGAGTGGGGCATGTCTTTCCAACCGACGATGAGGATATCCATGTCGATGAGAGACTTTCTCTTTAGGGTGAAGTTACGATGATTCCTTTTTATCTCACCGACTTTCAGGGTCCAAGCAAACACTTCAACTAGACTAAATTTTTTCGATATGAGGTCTCAGTGAAGTAAATGGATGTTTTGGCGATAGGTTTTGAATTTGGCTAGAGGTCCTGTCTACTATGTAATGCTTCGTAGACATGGAGTCTCATTGGTATAACCTGTGGCTGACATGATGTGATCTCCCTGAAAGAAGATCCAAGCTCGCCAAGAAAGGAAAGCTTCGTCATGAAGTCTTGGTGACCGTCAGAGGTCTCAGCGAAAGAAAAGGTGTCGGCAAGAGTTGTTGGCTCATTGAAAGGTCTCACTGACCATGCAGGGTCCAGCCGGAGTCCAAGCAGGATCCGGGAAAATTTGACCAGGGTGGAAAATCTTGAATCCTGGTAAAAACCCAAAATTTATCCAGAACTTAGAATTTTCAATGAATAACCTTGGTAAACACTTAGGAAATCAAAATAAACATTTAAGCACATGCCTAAATAAGATAAAACCTCAAAATGAAAGGCCAAAATACCAAAACCAAACCGAAAGAGGGTCCCTGCTTTCAGTGGGGCGTGTTTGTGAAAACTGCACAACAGAAACTTTGTTTGATAAGATCAAGGTAGTGAGAAACATTCTAGACCTCTAAATTTTTCAAATCCTAAAGACCTAAAGATTTATAGAAGCTCAAGATCATGAAAAAGACCAACGTTTTGACTTTCAAAAAAGGCATACAATTTTGGATTGTTCCTTGAGGCACATCTATAAAGTTCCTTACCAACCTATTCCTATTTTGATAGAGTGCCAAAACGTGTCTTTTGATAGATTTTGGACTATGATGCCTAAGTTTGATGTAACAACCTATAGACCTTCTCTTTTTTATTCTAATTTTGTGTGAGATCATCTAAGCCTAAATTTGTGATCATCAAGGTTACAATCCTAGATAGATCAAGTACGTATTTCTTAGTAGGCTTACCATTATCAGAAGGGATGATTAATCTGTGAAGATGAAGTGGAAAAATAAGCTATGTCAAGTAAATGTAATGTCTTGACATGCCAAGCAAAGGAGTCCCTTCCCCATTTTCTTTATGCCTCAATAAAAAATCGGGCATGGTAAGTAACTTTTGGGCATGGTGCTACTCCCATGCACTACTTTGAAATACATTTTGGAATTTGGATTTGGTTAGCCACTACAAAGTTTTTAATGACTATATCTAGGATAGAATAATGCCATACATGTGATGATTCACTCAATTAAGAGGCCTCCCAACCCTTAGAAACATCTAAGGGGTTTAACGCAGCACAAGGATGCTAGGGGAGACTTTTGTCAGTATGGGACTGTAGACACATAAAATGTATTGATTGGCATTACACACTTGATCCTGATTACTAACACCGTTTCATCCTAAATCATCCCTCTATCTAACTATTTAATTGAATACCCTTATTTGATTAAATTTATCAATTTTCCCCCCTTAATTAAATAAATCATTATTTACCTCATTAAGTTTTTCTCTTTTATTAATTAAATCAATCAATCTAATCTAATTAACCCTATATCTCTATTTAATTAAATAATTCATTTTATTTCATTAAATCTCTAAAGTCACTCTATTAAATTAAATAAATTAAAACCTTGTTTTATTTAATCTAACATCATCTCCTTTAATTAAATAAATCAAAATCATTTATTTAATTAGATCTAAATCACATTCTTCTCATCTTTTGATTTAAATCAAACCATAAATCTAAATCAATTAGTCACATCATCTAATCCCTCATTAAATTAATCAACCCTTGATTAATTTAATCCTAATCCATATCCATGTCCCATCCTCTAGCTTTTGCCACTTGCACATGAAAATACATTTAATTCATTTATTAAATCTCTATTTTCTCTCAACTTAGCATCTTTTAAAGAATATTCGTTCAAATTTGAAATCCATACAAGTGGATTTGTCCTTACAACAAGACATTTATTCCTTCTTTCATGTCCTTATGCATTGACCCAAGTGGCATTTAAGACAAATTCTTTTTTCCCTCTTACATGTCATTTCACTATTTTCAAAGTCTACCTAATTGCATTTATGGGCACATTGATCAAAATGTGCACATCCTTTTCCCATTCACATCTTGACAAGTGGTATTCGGCCATTGGTTGAAAGTTAGTCCCACATTGCTTCATTTTGGGCATTTCTCCATCTTTTCTTTCTATAAATAAGAGGTTTCTCTCCTCATTCGATCATCCACAATTTGAGTAAACTTACTATACTCAATTTCATCTTCAAGCATATCCATCTCCATCCATTTTATCAAGTTTATAGCTAGGTTATGCAGATTTTTCATCATAAAGCACATTTGAATCTTCAACAAAGTGGATCAACCTTCATCATTCATCAACATTGCATCATAGGAGTTGGGAAAGGGTCAATTTTTACATCAAATTGGCACCAATTCCCCCATGGGATCAAGAGTTTGCATGTTTAATTAGGATTTCATTGTTTTCTTATTGTGTTCATTTTATTTCCTAGTTTGAGCATTGTTAATGGATTTCATGGGGAATCTTTATTCTCACTTGCATATGATCTAGTTATGTGTTTTTTTCCTGTGTCTTGCAGGTGCTAGGATCTTGGTTCTACATTTGGCACTAGGAGGGAAAATCTCAAGTTTAAATCACATTTTTATCAAAAATTCTATGTTTTTTTCTATTTTTATGTGTCTACAGGGAACTACACCGCTATTAGTCTAGAGTCACAATACAAAACCACTAGCATTCCAGCGTCACCATACAACATTGCTTCAAACTTCAAACTACAATTCTTGATCTCTCCCACCTAGAATTCAAAAGTTCTAACTCCGTCGTTGGGTCAATTCAAGGTCGCTGACTTTTTTAAATTCGAAACTGCACTGTTGGTTAAAATTCCAATGCAATCATGCTCTTTATTTTTCTATAGAGTAACGCTTGTAGAATTAGTGTCGCCATATAGCACCATTGGGTCCTTTAAAATGAACCGCCTGTACAGACTCCACCACTGGAGTGAAGTAAAGAGTGAAAATTTCAATTTTTTATGACATGTGCATTTTTAATTTTTGATCATCTAGGTTATTAATTGCTTTCATGACCTCTATTTTGTAGTTCTAATTGGTTTTTTGTAGGTTGGTCTAATCAAAGTGAAGGAGAAAAATGAGGTAGAAAGAGGCATAATGACATCATTCTCTCATCATACCAAGTGTTTTTTAACACTTTAGTGTTTGTTTAACACTCTTAGAGAATTCACAATCTCTCTTGAAAATTTGTTATCTATTCATGTGCTTAGGAGCTACCAAAGTTCTTTTGGGCTCTAAAAAGAACAATACACAAATTTTCAATTTTTGCTACAAAGGGCTTAAAAAGAACTTTAGGAAAAACTCACTAGATTTGGTTGAGGATTAACAATTGAACAAGAAAATTTCCATATTTCATTTTGGTGCACTAAAAATAATCAAATCATTTCTTTATGGACTTAAAATGAACAAGTGATTCTTTTTTTTGTAATTAGTTACCCAATATATCATTAAAAGGACACATGTGCTTCTCTCGTGCCTCACAATGATCTTGAGAATCAAAAGTCCTTTTGGTGGCATTAAGTTGTGTGAGTAATTACCTACACACTTTAATTTGGATTTTAAAATTGAACAAATCTTGTGAGTGTGAGTGGAGTATATTGTGTACATTCTCTCTCTTTGGTTCACAAAAAAGATTGATCGAGTTATGGATATGATTGCTTGTTTTTTTTTATCTTAGAGGGCTTGCCTTGTGGGAAAAAGTAATCACCCAAGGGAACGACCCAACCAAGAACACACTAAAGCCAAGCGACTTCCACCCAGGATATAATTGTGGCTATTAGAACAAAGGCAAACATCACTAGGATTATTTTGATGAGAAGGGAAGCAATGGTCTCTCATCGCATGGATGGTCCTCCACGAACGAAATGCTTGCATTAAAACCCTTGTTTAGAAAAGGCCAAAATCCTTGATCTATTTGTTGGTGCAAGAACGGTCATTCTGAAGCCGCCTCACACTTTTACGGATTTTAGTAGAAATGGAAATTATTCCATGGGAGATTCATGGGTACTGATGCTTGGCTGACCTAAGAAGTGAGCGCACTAAAAGGGGGAGCCTATGTGGTCAAGCATCTAACTGTTCGCTGAAAGTAGGCGTAGCTGGAATTGTCCATGTGGGGATTCTACAAATACAGTCTCTCATAGCCATAGGGTTGTACATGTTCTTGAAATAAAAACACTTTTCTTGTTTGTAAACATTGGGAAAACAAACATTCAACATTTTTCATCAAATTTCAAACCCTTTAGGAAGAAAATATCTTTTGACAAGATTCAAGTGTTATTGCTTGCCCTAGGGATTCTATCCCTAGAGGTTTCTAAACATTTGGATTTACATCTCAATTTTCTTACTAAATTCAACAATAGATAACTTTTTCCTTGATTTCATTGAAGTTCCACATAATATACTTTGTGGGATGATAAGAAGTTAAGACATTAGACATCTAGCTTTAAGACCTAATCAAGAACTATTTGTGGTAATAAGAACTCACTAAGCAAAGCTAAGAACAATTGAACCCCACACATGTGCCTCAAATGATTTCACACAAGATCAAAATCCAAAAACCAAAGTCAAAAGCTCTTAGTCCAAAAGATCACCAAAAGCGTCTCTCAACACTCTACAAATTCAAACAAATATTTCTTTTCAACTTTTACAGAAGAGCCTCAAGAAATAACCCCAGTTTGTACTCATTCTATTATTGTCAAAATCCAAATATTTTTTAGGAATTTGAATACCTTGTTTAGAGTAAAGAACGTTCTTCAAAATTGAGGTCTTGTAAACAAGAGTCTTTTAGGTACACATAGGATCAAAATCAATCTTCATCCATCTTTCAAACATCAAACCAAAGTCATCTCACCAAAAACTCTTGAAATCTTGAAATCATCCTTGATGCCAGACTCTTTGGAAAATCCATGAATCAAAAAATCCTTGAAACAAATCAAAATCCTTGAATCAAACATCAAATCATCTTGTTTAGCTAGGTATATGTAGATGCATCCTTCTCCATATACTTAGTTGAATAATCATCTTGTTTGGTTTGGTGTGGGTAGATGCATCCTTCTCCATACACTTAGTCAAATTATCAGCTTGTGAGAAAATCCATCCCATAGATAACATCCAACATCTTAGGATCCATTTGTTCATTATCCAAAATCAAAACCAATCCAAAGACCAATTCAAGGTTAAAATCAAATCAAAAATCCAAGAATCCAAAAGTCCCAAGAGTCTAGCATCCCCCTCAAGATCTCCCAAGAGTTTAATCATCCATATCATCTACCTTTCACGCATCTCACCATCACACCTTTGATCCTTAATCATCCTAGATCTTCTCTTTTGAGCCTCATTTTATGGTTCAAACAAGATCACAACACAAGAAGGACATGGAGATCAAGAAAGAAACATCAACTTCAAGTGACCTAAGCCAAACCAATATCAAAATGAATCCTGTTGGATCAAGCAATCCTCTAACTAATTTTCCTTCATCATCACAAAATCTGCAAGGGGAAAATCAAGTGGAGGATATCACCAATAATTCCTTTGGGATAACACAAGACGAGATCACTGAAATGGTCCAAAATTTCGAGAATCATAGAATTGTCAACATCATGATGAAGCTCCATCCCTCACAATACATGCTTGAATTAGCAAAACAAGCGGCTAAATTCCCTTCTGATTTTAATGTGAGCACCATTGTGGAACAACATTTTGGGGTCATGCCTCCAATTTCATCTATGCCCCCAATCTCATCTACACCACCATTCCAAAGCATCACCCAACCCATCCCCCAAATTACATCATCCATTGCTCCAACTCAACCTATTGTTAACAAAGGGAGTGCATTTCTCAATGCACTACAAACTCACCCCCTCGTGAGTAACCAAGATTTGGATGCAAACACAATATTGGGACAATCCATACCCAAAAATCCATCACATCCATATGTCCTCCCACCTTTCATGATCCGAATGACCCATCATCATCATTTCATGCAACACCAACATACCCGTTAGACACACAAACCTCTCTCCCTATAACCTCGCAAGGAGGAGATTTATTTGGACCAGGGGGCATCTTTGACCCTTCATCATCATCATTTCCCCAAGGAAGTATGCCACTGAGTTTTCTACCACTTCCACCCTTACCACCAACATCAACATCAACTCTTAGTTTGGGGTTACCACCATTTCTGCTACTCATTCAAAACAATCCCCCAATCATCAATCAAAACATCATACCAAATCATGCCATATTGCCATCAATATCACAACAAAAAATGGAAACCATCCCAATAACACAAGAAAACACAACCATACCTCAAAACATGGTCTCTCAAGGACCAAGCATATCAATCACACTATCCACCACAATCCCAATCATCAATACAATGATGCCTCTCATCATGACAAAAAACACCATACCAAATCCGTTGCCACTGCCACCACCACCTCCACCACCAAACACAAATATATCAAGCCAATATAGCATTGCATTACAAGTTGCTCAACAAGATACCTATCAAAAGGAACTTCAACAAATCCAAAATTGATGAGCTGCACAACTAGCTACTCAACAAGTGCAAACATAATTAGCTGCACAACAAGCCGCTCAAGCAGCACAAGCCACAAAAGCCGCTTAAGTCACAAAACAAGCACAACAAGCACAACAAGCACAAAAGGTTGCTCAAGCCCAAGCCCTATTACAACAGAAACAACAAGTGGCTCAAGCCACGTAGGCTACATAGGCCGCACAAGCTACATAGATTGTGCAAGTTGCCCAACAAGCACAAGCCTAAGCTCAGGCACAGATGCAAGCTCGAGCCCAATACCAAGCCCAATAGGCATAGACACAAGAAAAAGCATAGGTACAAGCACAATACCTTGCACAACAACAAGTAGCCCAACAACAAGCATACCAACAAGTGCACTGAAACAATACCAAGAGCAACAAGAAACAACCCAACTAGCAGCCCAACAAAAAGCACTATTGGTGGAACAACAACAGCAAGCTCAACAACAAGCACTATTAGTGCAACAACAATAGGACCAACAACAAGCATTGTTGATACATCAACAAGTACAAGAATACTTGGCACAACAAAATGTGCAAGCACCATCCACCAACACACCAACCAATCCACCCATCCCTCCAACAAGTGAACCACCACAAAACACCTTCATCCCACCCCTTGATCCAAAAAATGACATAGCAACACAGATCAAGTTACTCTCGCAACAAGTGCTTGATCTTCAATCAGGGAAAACCACAATAACACCCAGCGACTTGTGTCCCTATCCATTTGACAGGAGTCTTGTAATGAAACTATTCCCAAAAGGATTTGAGATCCCAAAATTTGATAAATACTGAGGGACGAGAAACATTGAAGATCACATTAGGGAATTCCAAGTTCATTGCATGGAAGTTACATATGATGATACATATTTGATGTGGCTATTTCCTAGAAGTTTGGTTGGCCAAGCCATGGAGTAGTTCTCTCACCTTCCTCTAGCCATCAAAAAGTTCCAAGAGATAGTAGACACATTCATAAAAAATCACACCTTCAAAATCAGTATGGATGTCAGTCTAGAGGAACTATCAGCTCTTAAAGAATGAAAGAACAAATCATTTGATTCATTCCTACAATGATGGCGATCCAAGGCCAATAGGGGAAAATGGGTCATGCCAGAAGAACAAGTTTGCACCATCATCTCCAATCTCGAAGGAGCCTTGGAATTCCATGTCAAGGTGCAAGGTATCACCACATACGATCAATTGATCTCCAAGGCACTTAACATTAAACAAGCCCTTATTTCATAAGGAGGGACACTGACATATCCTGAACAACAAAACAATTTCCCATCCACCAGCTACAATGACAAACCTTGCACATGGGAAAAAAATAGAAACATTACTAGCAATGGTGTTGTCAACACCAAATTTGTCATCAGTGCTTCTAGACAAAACACACTAGCACCCCAACAACAACCCCAAAACAACAATCAAAACAATTGTCAAGCTAACATGGTGACTCAACAGCCAAACAAGCAAACTATCAACAATGTGAACGATCAAAGGGGGCCACCCCACTGAAACAAAAATCCCCCTAGTGGAAGTACATTTCCCTTGGGGAACCACTCGAGGTCGTAATGAAGAAATTGATAAATGAAAACCTCATCAAGGCTCCCACCTATGAGAATTACAAGGAACCAGAAGTGAAACCACTCTAGTACAATGAAAACCAGCTCTGTGACTTTCAAAAAATAAAATGGCACACCAATAATAGTTGCATGAGGGTAAAAAACCTAATCCAGGACCTCATTGATCAAAAAATCATAAATGTGGAGTAGCTAGCGAGAAATAAAAATCTTAAAATCTGCACGAATCTAATGCCCAATCATAACAACAAAGGGAACAATAAAAAACATAAGGGGAAGGGAACATTCAAAAGTTTCAATCATGTATACGACCATGTTGTCTCATCCCTAGATGATTATTGCACCATTATCACCATCAAAGGAGCCCACGCTAATTGTGGAGTCACCACAAGAGGTGGAAAAATGACCATCGCAGGGTCATCTCAACCTCCTAGAGCACCCACTTCCAACCCAAGATCTATTCCTAGTGGCTATAATGTCCTTGATCAGTTAAAAAGAACCCCATCTTAGATCTCCATCATGGAGTTACTGAAGATATCATCAACCCACAAAAAGATCCTTGAAGAAGTATTGGCCTCATCCATCATCTTCCCGGATCTCGATGCTGAAGAATTCCAAGCTATGGTCAGAAACATCATTACCCTAAATCTTCTTACATTATCCAATCAAGACTTTCCCACCCAACCATCTCACAATCATGCACTCCATCTAGAGGCCCTAGTGTATAAGAACAAAGTCAAGAGAGTCTTGGTGGATGGAGGTGCAGGTTTAAACATTTGTTCCCTCAAACTCATAAAGAATCTGGGAATTTGAGAGGATTCCATTGAAAAAATAAAAATCATCACAATTAGGGTGTATGATGATCAAGAAAGAGTGTCTCAGGGCACTATCCAACTCCCTATTCAAGTAGGACTAGCAATTATGGAAACCACCTATCAGGTCCTCAACCTTGATTTTCCTTACAACATTCTCCTGGGACATTCGTGGATCCATGGAATGCAAGTAGTGGCATCAACCTTCTACCAATGTGTCAAATTCACTTACCAAGATTAGGAGGTCACTATACATGGGGATCTCAAACCATTTTCTTACTGCAAGAGCCTAGAAGCCAAATATTACAAAATCCCCCAAGTGCCAAAAAATGATGAAGGCCCATCAACCCCATACATTGATCCATCTACTCTCACCTCCACTTCTACGAAAGAGACACCCACCATCCCCACCATCTCCAACATCAAGGTCATTATCTAGGATAATGGTTGTGGACACTATAAAATCCCAAAAAATTCCTTCGTGGTAGGAGAGTTACCACAATCTCCTAGGTCATGGGGATGACCATAATCAAAGGATACTTCATCATCCCAAACATTCACAAGAGGCTCTTCCAACTTTTGAAGTTGGGGAGATCTAGGTCGAGAAATAATAGAAGAGGACCCATCTCACCTATTGCACCAAGATAATAGAACGGTAGCTAATCTTCCTACGAATGATAGCAGTAATGGTTTACAAATGATGCTCACAATGGACTATGACAGAAATAAGAAGATTGGAAAAAATGACAATGGGCTTCTAATACCCATCATTCCTGAGATTCAAATGAAAAATATTGGCCTTGGATGTACCCCTTCGAGTATAACCATACGTGGCCGAAATTCCCTAGTTAAGAAGGTTAAAACTCCTCAGCAAACAACAACTGTCTTCAATTGCTCGTATCTACTAGTCTACCCTTAGACAATTTTATATTTGACATAGCTGATGTCTATAGTAGTAGTGATGAGGAATATGCCATAACTAATTTATCTAGGCTCTTTGAAAATTCCTCTATCCTCATGCTTAGTATCGAGTCATTTGAGTCAACCAGTCAAAACCATGAAGTCAACCTAGTTTACCCCCAGCTCATTGATTACAACCAACGAGGACCACCAATTCTAGACACATTCAAAAATGATGAGGCACTCTCAGAATTCATGGGACTATGGGATAATATTCCATGTGGGGATCATAAAGCTAGATTTATCATTGAACTGGATACACATGCATACTATGGGGAAATGATTGAATCCATCAGTTGCAAAAGCGAGAAACTAAGAATAATCTCTAGGTCCTTGAGTGAAAACCACACCATGGCACTCTCTGACCCAAAAATAGTAAAAAGAAAGGATGCATCTGATGGTGAAAACCTCTCTGAGGTGTGCGAGGATGGGGAATTCAATCTTCCTCTCAGAGCTCTACGTCAGGAAAAATTAGCAGTTCTAGCTGAAAAATGCAACCCAATCAACTTGGGAACATAGGAGACGCCACACATCACATTTTATGGAGAGTCATTGTTGTCAGAAGAATAGGAGCTCCTAGCTGACTTTTTGAGAGAACACTAATTTAACTTTGCATGGAGCTACGCAGACATGCCCGGGTTGGATTTGGAGATTTTTCGTCGACCATCTAGCAGTTCACCCTGAAGCAAAGCCTGTCAAGTAGAAACTTAGAAAATGCATCCCCAGATAGCATTGTTAGTCAAAATGGAATTGAAGAAGCTACTAGATGTAGGATTCATATGACCCATTGACTATCCAAAATGGGTATCAAATTTAGTTTTTGTTTCAAAACCTAATGGGGGCATCTGAATCTGCATGGATTTTAGAGACCTAAACAAAGCATGTCTGAAAGATGATTTCCCATTGCCTAACATTAACATGATTGTACACATGATGGCGGGACATGAAATGCTTTCCCTAATGGACGGTTTCTCTGGATACAACCAAATAATGATTGCCAAAGAAGACCAACACAAAATGGCCTTCACTTGTCCATGGGGGACCTACTACTGGAACATGATGCTATTCAGCTTAAAGAATGTTGGGGCCACCTACCAAAGAGCCATGATGTTAATCTTTCATGACATGATCCAAAAAATTGTTGAGGATTATGTTGATGACATACTAGCAAAATACAGAAAGAGGAGAGATCGCATAACAACCTTGAGTACTATTTTTGATAGGCTGGAGGAATAAAAGGTCCATTTAAATCCAAAGAAGTGTGTCTTTGGTGTACAGTCATGAAAGTTGTTGGGATACATAGTATCAATGAGAGGTATTGAAATAGATCTTGCCAAGGTAAAAGAAATCCTTGAGATGGGGGCACCCAAAACATTGAGACAATTGAGAGGCCTCCAAGGCAGGCTTCAGTCCATCTGCAGATTCATAGCACAACTGGTAGACAAGAAAATCCCTTATTCTCACCTACTCCACAAGGAGGTAGCATACAAGTGGGATGACGAGTGTGATGAAGCCTTCAACGAAATAAAGGAGTATCTGCTCACACCTCTGGTCCTCATGCCACTAATCCCAAGAAAGCCACTAATCCTCTATGTATCAGCAACAACAACAGCCCTCAGTGCTCTCCTAGCTCAACACGATAAAAATGGAATAGAGAGGGCCATCTATTACATTAGCTGCACAATGGTCGGGCATGAGTTAAACTACTCATTCATTGAAAAATCCTATCTAGCAATAGTGTTTTCTTCACAAAAATTCTAACACTACATGTTGGCACACAAAATCAAACTCATCACCAAAATTGACCCCCTCAAGTACCTATTTTCAAAGGCAATGATCATAGGAAGGATGGCCAAGTGGGTCATGATTCTATCTAAATACGACATTGAGTACATGGAACGAAAATTAATCAAAGGCTAGGTGATCACAAATCAACTTGTAGAAGCACCCATGTATTCATAGAATCTACTCATATTAGAGTTTCCAGATGAATCCATCTTCAATCTTAGTAAAGATGACCACTAGAAACTCTACTTTGATGGTTCCTATATGCAACATAGATCATGAGTTGGTGTCTTCTTCATCACCCCACAGGGGGACTATATAGCTAGATCCTACAAATTGGCATTCCCTTGCACTAACAACATTGTAGAATATGAGGCTTTAACCATAGGTGTAGAATAGCAGTGTAGTGGCACATCATGGCTCTAAGGGTATATGGAGACTCCTAGCTAATAATAAATCAAGTGAATGATGAGTACCAAACAAAGGATGATAAGCTAACTCCATACAACAAATTGGTGGATAGTTTGAAGGAATCATTCATTGATATAACATTTGAGCAAACAATAGAGCAACAGATGCCATGGCGACAATTGGATCCCTATTGGATATCCATTGCAATGTCCCAAAGCATGAATTCTTGGTAGAGAAGCTTCTCGTGCCTAAATTTTAGGTACTAGAGTCAGAATTTGTGTGCGAAATTGTTGGCCTTGGTGATCCCTAGTACCATGAAATTTATACATACTTGCAAATAGGGGTCCTACCTGCTAACTTACCCTCAAGCCTAAAAAGAACCTTTGTCAAGAAAGCATCTTGATTTGTCATCCTAGGAAATACCCTTTACCATAGGAGCATAGAAGGAACCCTATTACGCTGCTTAAATGTTGATGAGGCATTGACCATCTTAACTGAGGTACATAATGGTATTTGTGTTCACACTCGAGTGGAATGACCTTGGCCAAGAAATTGCTGAGAATAGGGTATTAATTTCCTAATATGGAAAGAGAAGCACATGACTATGTCAGAAGGTGCCTACAATGTCAGTAGCATGGGGACCTCATCCATGCACCAGCTCAAGAGCTTCATCCCATCATCACACTATGGCCCTTTTTGCAGTGGGGGCTTGATCTCGTTGGAAAAATCACTCCCACCTCATCCAGTGGCCACAAGTTTATCATTACGACCACCAATTGCTTCACCAAGTGGGTGGAATCCATCCCCATGACATACATCACTGGAAAGCAGATATCTAAATTCATCATGAACTACTTAATATGGCGATACGGTGTTCCCCAAGCTATTATCTCAGATAATGGGACACCTTTCAAGAATCAGGATGTTTGTGACCTTTGCAACAAATTCAAAATCCAACATCACTTTTCCACTCCATATTATCCCCAAGGCAATGGCCAAGAAAAAGCTACCAAAAAAATGATTCTAAAAATCCTAAAAAAGATAGTCAATGATGCAAGTTGTGATTGGCATCTATAGCTAAATCCCGTCCTTTGGCCCTATCGAACTAGCATTTGCACACCAATAGGTGCCACCCCCTTCTCCCTGGTCTATGGATCAGAGGTCGTATTACCCATTGAGATCAATCTTTCATCATTGAGAATATCACTACAAAAGCTCATTACCAATGAAGAATACTGAGTATCAAGACTGAATGAACTCGAACTACTAGATGAGCGGTGTATGGAAGCATTGAACCATTTGCAGGTCTATCAGAACTGACTCAAGAGGAGCTATAACAAGAAGATTAGGAGCAAGACCTTTCAGGTCAGATAACTTGTATTAAAGGAGAACCAGAAGAATGTCCCTAACCCAAACGACAAAGGTAAATTTGAACCCAACTGGTTGGGACCATTCATCATCACAACGAGCTATAAGTCAAGGGCATATCATTTATCAACACTTGAAGGAAAACCTCTGCAGGAGCCCATGAACAACTCTCATCTCAAAAAGTTCTATGCCTAAACCTTTCAAGGTATAGAACCAAAAAATTAGAAAATGTCCTAAAAAATGGTTACCTTGATGAAAACCTAGGAAATAGGCATCTTGGTGACAACAAAAAAAATCCAAAAAAAAGGATCAAAAACAGTAAAGAAAAAAATCATCCTCTAGTGAAAACCACTTCGGTGGCGCTTTGGGAAAGTACCTTGGTGAAAACCTAGGAAATAGGTGTCTTGTGCAAATAAGTGCTTTCCATCCACTAGTATCTTTGCAACTCGTTCTACACGCTTCCATCATCCATCACATTCAATACCTTCATTCATCATTTGTTTGGCATCTGCATCATAGCTTGGTCTTGTGTTCATGTCATGATGCCTCCTCGTGTTACTCGACCCATCCCCAAGGTCAATTCATCTTGACTTTATTAGATTAGTCTATTGCATGATGTTGGGGGCATGTTCTCATCAGATTGGATTCGTGTATGTTCTTAAGATCCCTAAAATTGAAAAAACCAAAAACATTCATAAAAATTAGAAAATAAAAAAACATTCACAAAATTAGAAAATCCCAAAACATTCAAAACATCAAAAATAAAAAAAAAGGTCAAAATTTCAAAAAAGTAAAAAAAAAGAGTCGTCCTATCAAACTACATCATCTCTGAGCTTTGAACGTAGGAAAGGTTGATCGTTGATCATCCCCTTAGACACTTAGGTTAGTCCTTTAGGAGTCTGTCATAATAAATTGGCAGTCCATTTTTTCATATCTCATCAATAATCAAGTCTGTGTTAGTTGAACTACATGGTCTCTATGTGTATAACGCAAACAAGGCTAAACTGTTGATCAGCTTCTGAGGCCCCTAGGATAGGTCTTTAGGTTAGTCTCTTGGTAAAAATCTTGGAAAACTCCAAAACATTTGAAAATTTAAAAATCAAAACACTTGTAAAATCTTGAAAATACCAAAAAGAACCCCAAAATAGTTCAGAAAACTCCAAAAACATCCAAATATTTGAAAAAATTCATCCATCCCCATCTCACCTTCACCCACAATAAACATCACTCACAATAAATCATCTTCATGTTTAACCTTTGGTAAAATAGTCAGAAACAAGTCTAGCAGTTCAAAAGTGAAATCTCAAAATGTCAAAGTCTAAAGTCTAGGTCAGTAAGTAAACAAGTTGGTCAACTTTTTGTGTCAATATCCTATCATTCAATTAGTCCCATATCAAATCATTTGATATCATGTCCTAGGATGCATCCTTCCTATAATGGACATCAACATCAGGCATCACCGTAGTTTAGTCTTGGCTAGCGGTATTGAAGAACATCAACTTGTTTGTTTACTTTGTCTTTCTCTTTGGATTTATCTTATTGCGCTCATTCCAAGGACCTCTCGATGATGTCCAAATGAAGGATTTAGAGAGATAGGAATGGGGAAATGATCATTATCTTTTGTCTATTGTGCTTGTTGGATATTTTTGTAATATAACCTTGGTCATGTGTACTTTGTTTAGGTGTAGGGAGGATGTTTTAAGTATCTTGTTGACCACATAGGAAGGCTTTCCTTGCTATGTTTTAGTCCAAGATGTTTGGAATATTTGAACTACATTTTGAATAAGGTTTCATATTCTAGGTGTGAACAAGAATACTCCTATCCGATTGTTGAGATAAATTTCATCACACTAAGTACAATGCCATCCTGGTTCTTTATACCTTGATGCATCATACCCCGTGTGTAATCAAACATAAGGTAATTGGCCCTTTGAAAATTTTTGACTCCTTGGAAAGTCATCATCATCATCATCATCATCTTGTGTCTTGTTGGAATCTCTTGCTTTCTTCTATCTTCTTTCACGTTAACATGGTACCATGACAGTTAATCACAAATCATTATCATTATTGCATTCATCTTGCATCCACAAAACCATTAGCATATTGCATACTACATATCATATCACATAGAAAACATTAACCTTTACACATGCATTGCATTTTCGTCCATATATAATATAGATTGGTTATTCTAAGCATCTCATAAACCACACATATGCCTCCATTATATAAACACAAAAGCAATCATCCCATAGCATTATAAACATCTACATCATCGTAGCATCATTTGCATTCATCATATCATAACAATGCATGATCATCCCATATCGCATATAAGAATCCATTACATTATCACATATACATCATATATCATATATCAAAAGTATCCATTTGCATATCATAACACATATATATCATTTCATAAAACATCATCATGTCATCATCATAACATCATAAGTGCATATCATACATGAGAAAATTACAGACATCTTATCATCCATCATAGCATAAAAATATAGATCTGTTAGTTTAAAAATTTGCATACCATAACATTTTGCATACATGATAAAAAAAATTGCATGAGAAAAGATAACAAAAAGAGAAAAATATTGCATTTGCATCATAACATAGAACATTATTGCATCACATTGCATAGCATATAGAAAGTAAAGGCATCCATAAAGCATAAATTAAAGATAGGACATATCACATCATATTGGATAAATATCATCTCATATATCATCAATATAAATATATTGTCATGGTACAAAAATCAGATCAATGTACATGTGTATGTCAATAGAGTACAATGGCCCATGGGGCTATCAAAAATGAGCCCATGGGGCGCAAAAAGCATCTTGTCTCTAATGAAAATAACCTAACCCTACTGGTTGTTGCCCTCACCGCCTGCTCTCTCTCTATGATCCTCTGCAGGTATATGGCAAGTCCTCTGTGAAAAATCTGGCACTCAGGTTGCTCGCGACACAACCTAATAATAATGCAACCTATAATATTCGACCTCCTAGATGGCCTCCCTATATGATCGAAGTGATACTGTACTCTGAGAGGAGGATGCAGTCATACTCTCAATCTGCTGTTACCCATCTCAATTGTTGCCTGCAGCTTTGCAGCCTGTCTTTGCTAGACCACCTGGTCCCGCTCTAACCATAGTTGTCCCTCGCAGCTATCAGTGCCTATACCTGGGCTTGTAATTGCAAAATTTGGCCATCTCTAAGGTCTGGCTTGGGAGGTGGCTGCATAGGTGGCTAGTCCCAACCCCTGTCTCTAGGTGGTGTCGGGACCCTATCCTATCATCCCTGATCCTAATCCTGTCGTCCTGGGTCTGGATCCTGTCTCTACTCCCCCACCTGTAGATTTGGGAGTGGTTGATCCCGTGGCCCCTATCTTGATCAAGTGGTTGTCCTATTCCTCCTTAGTCCCCATCTCCATCCCCTCAGTCTCGACCTACCCCTCTACCTCTAGCTCTACGTCGAGCAGATGGCTTCCCTGGCACTATTAGATGAAGAGGTGGCCTGAACCAATCTTTGTATGCCTATGTGGTCCTTGCATCTGCCTAACCTTGGTGATATGGCCACGGCCTGGCCACCAACTACATAAAGCTTTGAACTACCTCATGCGCAAGAATATAATAGCCCTAGGAGCTCTGGCTCATATTCCGTGCAAAAATTGCCACATACTGAGCATCTGGCCTATCTTATGGCTCATTGAACTGTCTCTAAACCTTTGCTGATAGGTACATCTAAAGCATTGTGTTCTCCTTATCCTACATCAATCTATCCTAGCAGGCGATGAAAATCTACTGCATGTCATCGAACCATGTGGGCCATCCAAGATATGGCTGACATGTAAAAGCATGCATATCATCGAGAACTTTCCTCCAATGAGGAATCCCGTGTTGTCCTATGTTGTTGAATGAAACACCTCCTCTATACCACCAAACAACTGGATCATCTAGCTCCATGGTAATTAGAACAACTCTCGGACGGAGCACAACAATGTGCTCCCAAGCCCAGATGTGCAAGAGTGTGACACCAGCACCAAGTGCTTGGCCATCGAGGTAGGAAAACTCATGTAAATCTTTGTACAATGAGGCTAGAAGAACTGGCCCCCATGCAAACAATGTCCATCATCAAACCATGAGCTCCCAAGTGAGCCCCCATCTAGGAATGAAGTATCAGCCCCACCGATCTGGTGTGATGAGAACCGATATAATGGCTACAATGATAAGGCAAAAGGGTGACACATAGAGCCTATAACACTCTAACTTGATCTCACCCTTGCAAAAAAAATATAATCAAGGCCCATAATATCGTAGCAGGCCTCCCTCCTGGCATCTGTTGCATATATCACCTGCTCTCCATGGATGGGAAATCTATGGTCCACCACACGTCCTCTAGTGTGACCGTCACCTCACCTGTCAGGAGGTGGAAAGAGGATGTCTTTCTATACCATCTCTCAGCGAGTGCTATCAACATACCCAAGTGTTTTTGAATGGGCGATGCATATGCAATGTACCAAAATCCAATCTGCCTAGGTGCTCCTGTTGTTGCTCAGACATATCATCCAAAATGCTAAAAATATCTCAGGACCTGTGCTTGCGTGAATATAGTATCATCATCTCCTCCTACATCAGGAAAGCCACCGCATTAAAATTCATCAAAAAAATCCCAATCTTGGTTCATCTTGACGTACCCAAAACAATCTCAGTGTCACTGTCTGTGGGTACAGTGTAGTTTACAAACTCCAAACTACACTGCTAGGAGTATTTGAATCTCAAACTCTGTCGTGGCGTCGCACTTTGTGAAGGCAGCTTAGTTTGGGAGGAAACCCTAATTTCATAGGGAACCGTGGTGGTGCACTTTGCATATGCGGTTGGGTTTGGAATTTAAACCCTAATTCCAAACTACATCACAGCATCGCTACTCGTGACTGTGGTGCAGTTTGAGGCTGAGCGGCGCCGTTTAAAGTTTTTAGTGGCACAGTTTAGAATCGCTCCTGAAAACCTAAGTTTCCTAGGATATTAAATGCGCATGTAAATTGAAAAATGAAGTTGGGTCAAGTTGACTCACTGGTGGTCTAGTGCCAGGAAGCCTCTGGTGTGTCCATACTCTGTTAGAAATGTGTTGGGGAAGTTGTCATTGCACCATCTCTCGAAGGTGTCAGAACTCAAATTTGCAAAGTCTCTTAAGGCTGAATGTAAAAATGAATTGGAAGTGGCCCCTCAAGGCCTATTTAAGCCTAAAATTTAGGGTTTTTTACCCTGTTTAAGTCGTCCTGTCAGGGTTTTGGTCCCCCGATCCCAGTTTTGTCCATCTGAGGGTATTTTTTGCACCGTTTTCTATGTTTTATCTTGTTTTTTACCTCTTGGAGCCTTTCTGGACCTGTCGGGTACCTTGTCCTCTTTTTTTGCAAGATCACCCAAAAAAGTTGAAATTTGTGTCTGTTCTCTCAAGGGGGTAGTATATCGGCATGTTTTGCTTGCTAAGGCAGCAGTGGGGTAGGTTTTGAAATTGATTTTTTTTAGCTTTTGATCAAGATAGTTTATTCTTTGAACCAATGCAACAAGTGCATCGCTTCAAAGAGGGGAAAAATGTAGACACATAAAATGTACTGATTGGCATTACACACTTGATCCTGATTACTAACACCATTTCGTCCTAAATCATCCCTCCATCCAACTATTTAATTGAATACCCTTATTTGATTAAATTCATCAATTTTCCTCCCTTAATTAAATAAAACATTATTTATCTGATTAAGTCTGTCTCTTTTGTTAATTAAATCAATCAATCTAATCTAATTAACCCTATATCTCTATTTAATTAAATAATTCATTTTATTTGATTAAATCTCTAAAGTCACTCTATTAAATTAAATAAATTAAAACCTTGTTTGATTTAATCTAACATCATCCCCTTTAATTAAATAAATCAAAATTATTTATTTAATTAGATCTAAATCGCATTCTTCTCATCTTTTGATTTAAATCAAACCATAAATCTAAATCAATTAGTAACATCATCTAATCCCTCATTAAATTAATCAGCCCTTGATTAATTTAATCCTAATCCGTGTCCCATCCTCTAGCTTTTGCCACTTGCACATGAAAATACATTTAATTCATTTATTAAATCTCTATTTTCTCTCAACTTGGCATCTTTTAAAGAATATTCTTTCAAATTTGAAATCCATCCAAGTGGATTTGTCCTTACAACAAGACATTTATTCCTTCTTTCATGTCCTTATGCATTAAGCCAAGTGGCATTTAAGACAAATTTATTTTTCCCTCTTACATGTCATTTCACTACTTTCAAATTCCACCTAATTGTATTTATGGGCACATTGATCAAAATGTGCACATCCTTTTCCCATTCACATCTTGACAAGTGGCATTTGGCCATTGGTTGAAAGTTAGTCCCACATTGCTTCATTTTGGGCATTTCTCCATCTTGTCCTTCTATAAATAAGAGGTTTCTCTCCTCATTTGATCAACCAAAATTTGAGTAAACTTACTATACTCAATTTCATCTTCAAGCATATCCATCTCCATCCATTTTATAAAGTTTATAGCTAGGTTATGCATATTTTTCATCATAAAGCACATTTGAATCTTCAACAAAGTGGATCAACCTTCATCATTCATCAACATTGCATCATAGGAGTTGAGAAAGGGTGAATTTTCACATGAAATTGGCACCAATTCCCCCATGGGATCAAGAGTTTGCATGTTTAATTAGGATTTCATTATTTTCTTATTGTGTTCATTTTATTTCTTAGTTTGAGCATTGTTAATGGATTTCATGGGGAATCTTGATTCTCACTTGCATATGATCTAATTATGTTTTTTTTTCTTGTGTCTTGTAGTTGATAGGATCTTGGTTCTATAGGGACAACAACAACCAACTGGTTAGTTACTTTCATCTCTCCAAATTATTTATTTAGTGAGCCAGATAGAAAGCATCACTTGGGTCATTCTTTTTGTCACCCAAGATTACCAATAGGTGCAAGGGGAGAGGATAAGCACTTCCACGCAATAAAAATATACTTGTGTTTTTCTCTTCACCCAAGATGGCACGAAGCGAAAGGGGATTGGATATGTTGGTTATTTTTTAAGAACCAAACTTAATCTCACCAGATGCCTATAAATTTTTCATAATTCAATGATAATCAAAGGTAAGGATTGACCAACAAACAAGGTTTACTAGCCCCTTCTACTATTTTGGCTCTGTGAAACCTAGGAGGGTGATCTTGATAATGTTCATATGATATTTATTTTCCATTTTATCATGAACATTGGAACAAATAGATGTATTCCTATTAGATGCTAATAGATAAAATCCCTCAAGGATTTGGTTGAGCCTTAAGTGAATTTCTACCTAAAGTAAGGAATAAGTGAAAATTTACAATGATGTGCTATAGTTAAAATGTTTAAATGCTTTTCATTCTTATTTTGTGCTCTTGGTCAAGTGCAAGGTTGGATCATTTAATCTCAAGATAACCAAACAAATAGACCAATACTTTATCTTTGGGTAACGAAGTCACATTTGTAACAATCTATAATACATAAGCAATTAGATTTAGCATTTGTGGACAATTGAAATATTACATTACAATATTCAACTCAATGTGTTGAAAAAAAAAACTACTTAGCAATCCTTGAATATCCTCTCTCAAAACTAGGATCTTATTTAATCATTTAATCAGTTCTTTGAACCAAAGTAGAAATAAATTCACTCATTCAAGCAAAATGATTGAAGATAAACAAAAAGATCCTTAATAATTTTATTTATAATTTGGAAGAGAAAATACATAGGAGAGACTCTGATTTTGAACTTTCATTTTCATTCATATACTATTGCTATTGTAAAACTAATTAAGCTCATTAAAAAAAAATTATACCCTATACTTCATACTATTCTATTCATCTATGCATGAATTATAAACTTCTCCTATATGAGCTCAGTTTTTCAACCTAGACCATCTGAGACCCAAAATTTGAACCCCTGTGACTAGCCTTGAAATCTCATTTATAAAAACATGAGAGCAATAAGCATTAGGAAAAATTATAATTTCAGTCACATTTACATTTGACACTCAATATCATTTCAATTACTCCCCAGATGATTACATTTTCATTTGCAGAGAGGGGGAAATCACAAAAAAAACAAAATCCTTTCCACTATAGAAGATTTACCCACCTTTCAAAAGGCATCATTCGTCGATGCAGCAGTACCAAAACGTCACATCCACATCAACCAAAGAAACTTTCCCTACCAACATCCAAGAAAAAAATCATATATTAGTTGGAAAAGGCGTACTTTCCATCATAGCAACAATGTCCAACACCTCTCCTTCATGTTGGTTATCAAAAATAAAAACATGAAATTGAGACACCACCTCCATCAAGGTTCATCATCTTCAAAATCAGAGTATGCATTTCCCCTTCATGATTTTACTGAAACTAGAGAAGCTATCTCTCTAGATCATCAAAATCCTCTCAACCTACCATTGTGAGAAGGTAATGGCCATAATTCGAGTCAATATATGCTTCATCACTCAAAGGACTAGCCCCATCCTACATGGTAGAGTCATGCCTCCCCATATAAAAATCATAAATGTTGTGGTACTTATTCTTCTTCTTTCCCCATGACTTAGCCAATTTAACACTAGGCTCACTCTGGTTATTAACAACAACCCTACTCCTTAGGTTGTAAGTGCTAGATTGACACCACCCTTCTTAGACTTATTACGAGATCTCCTCTTGTATTTTGGATTTGTAGGAGCTCCTAGTGTACCTTGTTCAATTTTAGGTGTGTCATCCTAAGCTTCAAGCATACTAATCCTCCTAGACCTTCTAACTAGTTGGATAAACTCACTAGGCTTACTCATTCTCATAGAGAACAAAACTAGAGCTAGGAAACCTTCACCTGCTTGTTTTTAAATTGAATTTGCAGAACAAAACCCTGGACCCACACAATTCTTATCAGCCCAAATGGAAGTTGCAAGCACGTATACCATCACCAACCCAAGGAATTCAGAGCTCACAAGAAAAATAATGCATTATTGAAACATAGCAAGTATGAACACCTACTTACCTAAGAAAACTACTTCAATATCTCTACAATTTCTTGCCTTAGACCCACATGCTTCTTCTTTGGCTCTAAACCAATTTCTCGTCTCTCGATGGCTACAAATTATGAAGTAAAACAACTAACAATCCTAACTAAGTAGAGTAACTAGAGCATGTAGCCATTAATGTTCAAAGGACGCTTGCATGAGTGAGCTGACAACCAGCCATCCAACCTTGAATCATGACCATCAATCTTTTTTTATTTAAAACACAATCAATGATGCTCCTTATCCATCACTCCTTGCTTTTACAACTTGTGCCTCAAAAAAAAAAAATGACACCTCAGAGAACCACCACATTGCCATTTAATCACATTATTATCTCTTTTCTGATAGCCATCATGTATTGCTATTCCGGTTTGTGCTCCTTCAAGTGAATCGACGATGTGCTAAGAGCTAATTATGAGGGGAATATTCTATTAGATATTCCATCACCCATCACTAATGCATGTTTTTGGAATCCACTTAAAACCATGATGGCCACCAACAACGTAATGGGTGCAAGGCATAACATTGAAATCACCCATCGTGGACTTGGTTTGCAATGGTCGCAACATGTCAGTGATGAAGAACTCTAAGCGACCAGTTAGGATCAAACCACACATCCATAAGACGAGATCAAGGGTTGAGAAAGTGTCACACTTGACAATACTTCATATCAGTGATGGCATAATGGATCATAGGACCTCATCTCTCATCATTGATTCATAGCTAAAAACTTACAAGCAATCAACAATGGTGAGAGAAACTACCAATATAGACGATATTTCCTATATCACTCATCACTACTTTGAAAACCAGGGTTGAAACTCAATCCACAATGAGCAATATGAAAGGGAACTATTCATCACATATCACAGATTCATGGAAAGCGATCAAAGGACAATCTGTGATGTACGATGAACAAGGTGATAAACACAAACATAAGTGGATCCATTTTGCATGTGCTCACAATTTATTTTGAAAAGGCGACCGCCTAGGAAAATGTAAGAAAATGCCTTGAAGGACTTAAAACCATTTTACTCAAAGGATGTAAAGGCCAAGCAAGCTTGATCAATCAACCTTATAAAATAAAATATTTCTCAAACCTAGGCACGAGGGGCCGGTTACTTCATGAATTCCAATGGCTCAAGTTATTTTTAACATGATGAGGAATTGATGCTAATAGGTTAACACCAAAATAAAACATTTACAAGGATGCAAGATTAAGGGTTATTAGAAAGGGTTTTAGTAATACAAACCCTAAGGCATGACAAGTGGCCCTAATCCTAATCCCAGGACTGAGGATAGCCAAATTTTGAAGAATTTTCAAGGGAAACACAAAACATTTTTAGGGATTCCACCAGTGGCTCCAATTGGGGACGTCTATTCCTCTAGAATAGAGTGAGATCCCAAAATCTCATTTTAAAGCAGACCAGGCATAGAGATCCAAAACTAGGACCTATTCAAACAAGGCAAGAAGGCTAGACCAGAACAAGCTGACATATATACATAATTTACAGGACCGTATAATATACATCAAAGAAACACTTTAAAGAGAAATATGGCCTTAGGAATTGTCAATGTACTTGCAACTCTAGAAGTTCATTATATCAATACCCTTCATTCAGAATCCTTTGTGCTACATAGGCTTCATCTTTATTGGGTGGCCCCAACCCCCCAAGAAACTTAAAACCAATTTTTACCTCTGTCAAACACTTTATTTTCTATAGTCTACACTTGGCCAAACCTAGAAATATTGGCATGAATTTACCAACAACTAACCTTGTTGTGTTCACTACAATTAACCATTATTGACATGTGTCTAAACTTTCCATTTTCATCATTAACTATGTCCAAATGAAAACTATAATTAGATAGTAACTGGAAACCATAATCATTTTGATATTCTACCACATTCATCATACAACCATGTTCCACCCTATGCTCATCCATCTGAACTGGGAAAATGAAACACTCATAATCCAACTGGTCATTAAGGTCACAAAAGTTGACATCCAACTAAACTTGCATATCAAACTGAAAGCCTTCATACACTCTGCTTAATATTTTCACCTAGGAACATATATCTTGATCCTTTAGAGTTACATTGCAATTCCACTTCTAATAAGTCAAAATGAATAGAAGGCTCATATAAAACCTTGCAGAGATCTCTCAATTTCTATCCCATGCCAAACAAGCATTCATCTTGTGTGATGAATAAGAAATGTTCAGACACAGGCATATTTTCAAAATGGTGTTCACATTCACCTGAGCATTGTGAACCAGACATATTGTCGCATGATCCACTACCTTGGAAAAGTGATTCATCAAAACCATGATATCTTTGCTATTATTCAAATTAGGGTCACCACTATGAACATCATCACTAATGACATCCAATGCATCAAAGAATATTTCCATTTCAGGCTCATTAACATAGTCTAACCCATTTTTCAAGTCATTATCCAGCTTCATGCAATTTAATGTTTTAAAAGATGACTCAAATAACTCAGAATTAATAGGGTCAATAGCGAAGAACTCACATGAATAATCAATTGATAGGTATGCTGACTCAAATGTGAAAGGTTCATTATAATTTGAATGTTGTTCATTAGCAGTTGCACAAGCCTCTTCATCCTTTTTCTCATCATGTCCTTTTTTGCAAAAAAACTTGCATATTCCATCTTTGCTTCACATAAAAAATCAAGGGCAACTAGGACTTGATCTTGTTGGTTAGCACCACAGTTTTCATCATTTTTAACAATGTGCTTAGGGTCAGGGTACTGAACATATACATTCTTTTCTTCAAACTCATCATCATTTACACCGCTAGCACACTCAATTCCTGATATAACTAGATTGCATTCTCAGTATCCATCACATGGGATTTGGGATTTGTTCATTTTCTTATGAGAAGAAAATCCCCTGAACATTAATATTGTTGCATCCTTCATGCAAAGAAAATGCCTCTAGATCATCACCATAAAAAGATTCATACTCCTTAAAAAAATAATTAGAAACCTCATTTCCCTATGATCATCTTCACAAGGAGATTCATTATCACATGCACCATGCTCAAAGTGTTTAGTGTGAATGCTCAAACTCTCATCCTCAATACCTTGACCATTGATTTGTGATGAGACATCAACAACACTTGCAAATTCATCTTCTTCCTTGTCACCAATGTATTGATTTTCACATAGGCTGCTTGTGAATTGATTACAATCATTGTCCTCACCCATACCCTAAGATAGATGTCTATTCTTTGTAACACCCTTTTCACTTACTTGATTTGCCTTATGATTCTTTTCAAGAGGGAAACTACCATTAACACTTTGGTATATCATACTTTGTGCATAATCACATTTGGCTTCCTTAGTAATTTTGATCCAATTAATTATTTGATCCAAATCTTGAGGCTTCAACTCCTTTGGCAAGCTACTTAGTCTTGGCTAAAAAATTTCACAAAACAAGTCAATGCACATTGAATCCTCTAGTTTGAGACTTTTGGGGATTTCCAACAAGGCATCCAGAAACCTTGCAAACAAATCATATGGTGATTCTCCTTTGTGCCTTTTCATGTTAGACAATTCTTCAACAAAAGAAATTTGATCAGTATTGCTCAAATTTTGTTAATGTTCAATTTGGAACTCACCATTAGTCACATTAGGTAATGATGGATAAATCAGAATAGTAGAAACACCATCACCATGACAATCACTTCTATTGTCTAATCCATTTATACATGAGGTGTGCTAAAATATCCAACACTTGCAGCCTTATATCCCTTCATCATTGAGTACCTCAAGTTGTTTTCAATGTCCATAGAAATTTTATATGCATGATGCAATGTTGTAGGCTCCTTTTCTCTCAAAAAATAACTCATTTCCTCATCAAATGCATCCAAATATACAACCAAACATTCTGCATCACTTAGTCTCATATTTTCAAGAATATCCCTTACTACCTTTGCAAATCTATGGTTAAAAGCTAGGATTAACTCCTTGTCATGCTTCTGAATTTCCAATAGTTTTTTCCTCATTGAACTTGGATTAATTATTTCACCAAACTATTCTATAAATGATACCTTGAACTCATTCCATGAGGAAATAGAACATAGTGGCAAATATAAAAACCAATCTCTAGCATCCTCCTTTAGAGATTTAACAAAAAGCTTCATGACAACATCTTCATGGTCTATCTCATAATCCCCCATTAGATTAGAGAATACTTGCAGATGATTATAGGATGATTCAGAACTTCGCCTTGTGAATTTTGGAAAATGTTCCCTAGCACCATTTGGAACAAGGTTTGGGAAACCTTGAATGCCACTAAATTTTAATGGTCTATACCTCCTAATAGAGAAATTTCTTTGAGGGCTTGACATGGGATGCATATTCTGCATGTTTTCACTTGACACTCCACAGGGACATATAGGGGAATGATACATTTTCTTGTACCCCTTTACAAACCTAAAACATCAAATCTATAATTGATCATTCACTACCTTATTCCTTGATTTAATCATGACTTTAAAACGCATAATTCAAATACATCTATGCCTTAGAGCCTTCTAATGGGAAATTTCAAAACAAGCATACTTCTTCAACATAATACAAAGATTTCAAATTATATCTTAGAAATATTATGTAAAATTACCACTACCATTCCCTTTATTAGTGCTCAATTCACTCAATAGGGAAACAAAAATTTCTCCAAATCATTCAATATGGTTTTCACACAAATTTATGCTTCTTGAAAACCAAGATAGGAGAAATACCTAGATATGTTGCAACTATTGTAAACAACCCTTCTAATAAAAAATATTTGTAGATTTGAATCTATCATCACAATTTCATCAGGTTCTTTGCATAGATTCGCCACCTCCTTTTACAATGGAATGAACTTCAACAATATGAAGTTTTTTTCAAAGGATAATTTCACTTTGATTCTTCTCCCATATCACAATCACTCATGAATCCTTTATATTTTCTGCAACACAACCCCTTCCCATGTTTAAACACTCAATATCCAAACCAGATGTTTGGATTCAACAAATTCACTAACTCTCTCAAGATAGTATCAGAGCCTTTTGAATTTTCCTTCTAGCCTTCCATTAGGGTGCTCTGTTATGTGAGTTGAGGTCCACCTCATCTTTCTTAATAAACTTCTCATTCTAATTTTTTGGATTTTCTCAAATAATACACACTGGTGCAGAGATCTCAGAGTTGCCACCCACATTTAGTGAGAAACTATGAAAATATTCATGAAATTATGGTAGATATTTAATAGAATTTGCAAGTTTCTTGGGAAACATAGAAAATTCTTGCAACATTGTTGAGAATTGACTCACTGACACCAAAGCTAAACTGAAAGATGAATTAGCACTAGCAAAGTTTTTGACTAATACTTCTGATCTAGAACTAGAGACTTATTATGTATTGTCCCCAGCCAATGTATTGGTGACTCAAATGGTCAAGTATGATTCCATAATTTTCAATCTCTAGTTACAAATAATAGTTCAATATTTTAATGACTCTTTGATAGGACAATTTGCACCCAAATTTATAAGTGAATTCCCCACTAGAGTCACCAATTTGTTGGTTATTTTTTTTAACCAAACTCAATCTCACTAGATACCCATGAGTTTTCCATAATTCAATGATAAGAAAAGGTAAGGATTGGCCAACAAACCAGTAAAGATTCACTACTGAATTTGACACCATTTTCTGATGGATGTTCATTGGTCATTCAAAAAATCTTTGTTGGAAACACGACGAAAAGACAAAAATATTTTTGTCACTATTTTTTGTCAAAAGGCCGACGACAAATTAAACATCGAAATAATGGTGCAGATTCGTCAGTCGTCGACATCATAAAATGACTCAGATTTTTGTCAGAATATCGACGAAAACTTCATGTATCCACCGATGAATTACAACAAAAGTTTGTCACCATTTCGATGAAATGGGCAAGGAGTAACATCGAAACAACACCATAAGTTCATCGCCATTTCGACGAAATGGGAAAGGAGTAGCATCGAAACAACACCAGAAGTTCATCACCATTTCGATGAAATGGGCAAGGAGTAGCATTGAAACAACACCAAAAGTTTGTCGAAATTGCGACAAAATGGGCAAGGAGTTATGATGAAGCCTTCGTCGTAGCTATAGCAACTTTGTAGGACCTTTTCGGCGATGGTTTTTGCCGAAATTGCGATGAAACAATGCAATTTTTTTTAATAAAAAATATTCGTTGAAATGTACCATTGTGGAAAATGATGACTGATCATACATATAGACTGCAAGATGCATAGATGCATAGAAAAAGCATTACACTTGAGATGACTGATCATATGTATAGACTGCAAGATGCTTAGAAAAAGCATTACACTTGAGAACAACCAATGGCTAACAAGGGAAGGAGTTAAGAAACAACTCTACCTATCATCACAATTCTGTTGTTCCCCCCGAGAGAATCCTACAAAGACAAGTTTACAATACCAAGTCAAATAATATGAAAAAGACTTACTTCCATACAAATTAAATGATTATTCTCACAATGTCAATTGTCTAATTACAACAACAATTCCATGAAATGTTATCCATGCTTCATAAGAGATGACCAATCATACATGTAGACTACAAGATGCATAGAAAAAGAATTACACTTGAGAACAACCAAGGGCTAACAAGGGAAGGAGTTAAGAAATGTCTAGATTGAAGAGAAAATGTGTAGGGAAAATGTTGAGCAGTGTCAAGAGAACAGAGCTTGTAGAACATATTCTTGACCTAATCAAGCTCTTGAACAACTTAAACAAAATTAAAATACTAACACATACATGAGACATATAATGAACTTACAATATCTGCTATATTTTTCATTAATGCAGAGGTAGGTAAAGGAGAAATAATTATAATTGTAACACTATTCATAGTCCAATAAATTATGTTCGTAATTTGTGTTTAATGGACCTCAATTTTATCATTATACTACCCATCTAATACCATATTTTAATGTAGGATTAAAGTTCTCGCAATCATCTGGATTTATTGACACATAAACACAACCTGCAACATATGAAGTAATGGATGACTACAAGTTAGTGAAATGGTCCCTAATATGTGAGTGGTTTGCAAATTGATTGGTAGAAAATAAGGTTACAAATAGATCTACATGAAAAATTATGAGGACAATCTACTGTACAATCATCAAAATATATGAAAAGTGCAAAGGAAAGAGCCGAGCTACATCTCTAGAGCCTAAAAAAAACACATGCAAGAAACATAAAGAAAAGAACAAACTAGTTTTTGGAAGAATACAAAATGGTGCCTTCAACAAGTGATTCATATGCTTTCACTCCTGACATAGGACATTAAGAATATTTTAGTCTTCGTCTGTGAAATTAACTACTTACAGAATAAACCTAGAAACCAATATTATATACCTCCATGTCTAGCAAAGGGTAGGTATAAGAGAAAAAAAAAATGTTCAATGCAATGCCAAAAAATATCAATGTGTGTGTAGATTTGTATTACTCAAAATAATCTTTCATTGCCTAAGGAAAAATACCAAAGTGATGTTTTAAATTTCAATCTTCACATAGGCTCCCTTATTGCTACACATGCATATACAAGCATTATTCGAGCTCTAAACTATTCAAATATTAAGAATTTAATTAGCTATAAGATGGAAAGTTGTTGTTTAGATATAATCCATCATCTTTTACATATCTTTATTCACTCCTAGCGCTTCAAATAAATTTGTGTAAATGAGACAGAAATGTGAATCTTTTATGACAAATAAAATTCTTAAAAGGAGGGGGGAGAGAGAAAAGGGTAGGGGGAAAGAGAATGCTTGAATGTATAGCAAAGTATAACATTTTGATCATTATGAAAATGAAGCGAATCTTAAGTTTGAAGCATTAATATCATTTACAACATTTATGATCAAGAATGAATGTAAGTAGAGAAACGTTTGCATACCTATAGATGGTACAAAATTTCATGGTTAAGTCGAAGCCTCCCATCAACAACAAGATCCAAATATCCATGTATCTATCTCAATCGAGCCTCTAAACCCTTTAGAGCTATCAATTTTTCCACTAACCTGTTATGCACAAAAGTCAAATTTTAGAGTTATGTCACCACTAAAATAGAAGAAACAGAGCTTTGAAACCAAATCCACACACAACACAATGTGGTATTCATACAAAAGCCAAAAAACTAAACTCAACATTGGAATGGAAACAACTTCAAATTATGATGCAGAGCATGGATTCAGGGTATAAAGAATCATTTTTCTACCACCATAGTGAAAAGTTAGCACTTTCTTTCATCTTTGCATATTGGTTTGATGCTTCAAACGATGCATTTCTTATATTGAAAAGTGCATTACCTTATTGATCTTCTCTTTGTTTTTAGAATAGTTTAATATTCTCTACTTAACAAGGCATACCACATGATGGTGGAAGTTGATTTGGCCCTTCTCCCCCCCTCACATCACTCTCAATTCCCCATACCCAATCATATAACATTAATCAGTCATTCATCCATTAATAACATATAACATTCATTCATTCATCCATTAATAACATATAACATTCATTCATTAACATATAATATTCATTAATTAACATTTTCACATTCATTCATTAACATATAATATTCATTCTTTTAGTTTTTACATATTATCAAAAATATGGCTATCATGATATGATTACAATCACTTTTTTTGTTTCTTTTTTAAAGCTACATAAAGCTGAAGTGGAGTATCATTTTCTAAATCAATATATGTCCACCCTTTATTTTTTCTACCCTCTACTCATGATCTTAATGTACGCCTAGTTTTCTACTCATGACGTGGATGCCACTTCAAGGGGGGGTCTACTACAATAAGAAAGAAATGTTAAACTGATATGTTTTATTATTATTGTTACAAGTATTTCATTAATTAAAAGAACATTAGAGTGGTTCTCTTTACTTGATGGGTCCACATCATGTTACTAAACTTTTGTTATAGACTCATGCTCAACATGCTGAACACCCTCTAAATCCTGATCTACAGTTGAAACACAAAAGGTTACATTAATTAATACACCAATTGAAATAAAATATGTTTAAGAGAACATGAGAGTGGTCCTCTTTACTTGATGGGGCCACATCATGTTTTTGATCTTCTCTAGCCTAATCATGCTCAACATGTTGATCACACTCTACATGCTCTAAAGTTGAAACATGAAAGGTTACATTAATAAATACACCAAATGCAATTAAATATGTTTAAAAGAACTTTAGAGTGGTCCTCTTTACCTGATGGGGCCACATCATGTTCTTGATCTTCTCTAGCTTGATCATGCTCTACATGCTCTAAAGTACCAGGATACACACCATGACCTTCATTTGTACGTTGTGCTCCACCCTCACTAGGCTCCATTCTAATGTCATGTGTAGTATTATCAATGCCTGAATGCTTAAAATAAATAGGCATGTAATTAATTTATGGTGCAAATTAATATTGAATAGATTGCACAAGTATTCAATTTTAAATAAACTTTATTGAGTTTATTTACCTGCGTGTTAGATGTAGTGGAAGGTTGTGTTTTCCTAGTCAAGACTCTTAAGCATTCAGCCACAACTCCATAGCCTTGCTGGAAGGCAATCTTCAAGTCCTCTTCTGTGGGAACTCTGTTGAATTCAAAGCACTACTTTTTTGCATAAGATCATGAATTTTTCTTCTATGGTGTGATATAACCAAAAAAAAATTCAATTTATTATTTGGATACTATATTTCATTTATTGATACTTAGAATTCATGTGGCTAATTTCATATAACGACCAGAGCCAAGTTTGTGTTGCCTGTGTTTTTCTATTCTTTCCTTTATTTCCTTCGATGTGTTGGGTAGCCTATGAAAAGTTTGAAATACATTAGATTATGTAAAAAGAAAGAGTAATCAGTATATAATTACATTTTTGATAGTATCACATACCTTCCTTGGCCCAGTGGTTTATTTCCTTTCTTCTTTTTAGCCTTCTCCTTTCCATCTGACACCAGGTCCTTCCACTCCTTCTCCAGAATCATGGGGGGATGCTCGTACTTTTTTTTCTTCTCTAAATGTGACCTATATTGGTCCCTTGCATACTTTAGATAGGTACCAGCTTTCTTAAGGACTTGGTTTAGTTGAATTTTTTATCACCGAACAACACAACTAAATGGTTAATGAGCTCATCTTTTAAATCTTTATTTTGGGCATTCCACCATGTACGTATGGTGGGCCCGAAGAACTCCAATGTAATATCACTTAGATGTTTATAAAAAATATCATTTCTTGCAAAATGATCATGGGATCAATAGTTTAAAAGGAGCAATCAATAAGTAAATTTCAATTGGATTATATATAATAATAATTAAAACATTTTAAAGTACCTGGGACCTTCTCTATCTTTATGGGAATGAAATTCTCGGTCACCACAAGTGTGACTGGTAATGTTCCCATACTAGTAATACGGGAAGATCCAGGAAATGTTGCTAAAACATCACCAATACTAGTGGCCTTTGCATCCCAATGTACATGTTCTGACGCATGTTTTGGAATGTGTTCGATGTCAGAGGGTGCATTAACAGATGCCTACATGGTATGTGTTGCCGACATTTCAGATGACAATATAGGCACAGATGATGGGGTCAGATGATGTAATGTATGCCTAGGAAAATCAGGATGGACACTTGTACCAACCCCTACTCCTCGGGCAGCACTTACAGTACCCTGATCATGGACAAGAGCATCATGAGGAGGCAAATAACCCTATAAAAAGAACACATATTTTAGTTCATGACATAAAAGAGTACAAAATATAAAACCATGAATGAACTTATGTTATAATTAAATACCTCATGACAACTTACTTGCAAGTTTTGTAATCTCTCAGACAATATTTTAACCCTCTCTTATCTCATCTGTTTGAGGCACTATGAATATCAACTTAAAAATTTCTTCATTGCATTTTTTTGGATCTTCTTTATCATATTAAGAGGGTTTTCTGAATAAGCGATGTCATCATCAAAAAATATTAACTGCACCTCACTATGGATGCTCCCCTCTACTGCTAGTGCCTTTCCTCGATCACTCAACTACAACAAGATTATTAAAAACATTATCAAAATTAACCCAATAAACTTATGAAAAAAACATAATAATAATTGTTTTTGCTTGTATCTAATTTGTACAATTACAATGAGGTAAACCTTTCAGGTAGAAGTGCCTGAAGATACATCGCAATCTGTGCTCTAGGCCAAAGCCTTCTTTGTATGATCAATGTCTTGTTGTGACAAAAATTAAATATAAAAAAACATTACCGAAATGAAACCAATAGACTTACGAAAAAAAGCATAAGAATAAAATGGTATATTGGAGTCATTAATTGGAGGTTGGGTAAAATGGTACATAGTACGTACCACCCCCATAGTAACTATGTTTGTAACTAATCAATTCAAATTGTAATCGATTAGCAACTCTTCCCTTGCAGTTATTGATTTTATTGCACATACGAATACACGGTTTCCCTCACACGCCTCGAACATGCAATTGGGTTGGTTATTTGTTGACCCAGGTCATGTACTTGTTGATGGTGTTTTCTGCACAGCAACAACTCAGACAGAATGCAATATTCTATCTCTCTTGAAAGGTTATTTCCAACAATAAATCACTGAAAATCACCCCAAGGTCTCTCGGGTGTTAGGTCATAACAATGCATAAAACGACTCAATGAAATGTGAAATTGCTGGTAATCACAATCGGACCTTACTACAAGCAAACTGAATCCTCTCAATTTATCAGATCTAACAATATGATGATCTTGAATCCTAAATCTAACTGAATAGTGAAGAAATTGCAAAAGACAAGGATGCAAGGAAGTAACAAAATCTAAACTATTGTAGGGACAAGCAATGCAAATGACAAATATCTGGAATGGACCTATCTCAAATAACCAATTCCTGTTCGACCCACAAGGCAATCTTACAAGAACAGTGCAATCTTCTGAGGAATACAGATTTTCAAATCATAGACTTGCATCTACAACCGAACTTGAGCACATTTGAATATACGGTCCAGGTTGACTTTGCCAGCCTACTACAATCAGATAGTTACTGGGAGTATAGACCAGAGATAGCTACAAACATTCCAAATGTAAAATCACATACATTATTTATCCAACCAAACTAATTTATTTATGAATATTAAACCCTAGATCTTCAAGCAATGTAAAATATAGAACAAAAGAACCATGCAAGATGAGATAACACAAAGGACTTCACCAGGAAAACCACAATGCCTTCAATTGTATTAATCACCAAATGTTGCAACAATTCAACTGTTCTGAATAAGGTATTTGCTTCAAGAAATTCTAAAATTCTAACTATTGCTCCTGCTAATCTCTATTCCTGATAATGCCTATAACCAATGTCTTCTAACCCTTACAATGAGGCAAGAATACCTATTTATCCAATTCCCCCCAAAATATGTCGGCCCAGCCAAACATTTTTACAAAAATAATCAAAACCGCCAAAACAGGTCGGCCAAGGAAACAAACTAAGGCACACATTTAATGCCATCATCCAAGTCGGCCGAGGCACAGTCCCCAAGGAAGTCTGGTCCAATGCATGCCCTATGATAATAGGGAAGCACAAATCTCGAGGTTAACATTAACTGCTGCCCCCTTTGTCTTTCCTCCGCGCTGGTGACCCTTGGACCTTCGAGAAAACTCCCTCCAGCTCAGCAATAGGTGGCAACGGCAAAACCCTGAGCCTGCATTTAATTGAATCAATTCCCTCATTGGACCGCTCAATGGTTTTCTTCCAATCCGTCATGCTGGTCATGTACCTGTCCATTACTGCCAAGTAAGTAGCCGCATCATCAAGAAAATGGGAGGTGATAGCTCCATCAGATTCCGGGGCATAAACCTCATGCCACCATTCCTTCAATTGATCTAAGCTCAGATATTTGGGAGCTATTTTCTTTCTCCCTGTCATCACCTCAAAGAAAGCTATACAACCATCATAAATTGCAGTGAGGTCAACCTGAATGGACTTTCTCCGTTTTTGTATCTTTTTTAGGCCTCCCTGCCTGATCTGCAATGCCTCGAACCATTCCCATGGTTCATCCAATCTGGCAGAGGGAAGGATTCCATCCTTGCCCAACTGTTCCTTGCCATGCCCTAGAATAATCCTTGACCTTTGCAGCAGGAGGTCAACATCACTTTTATCCTGAGAGAGGATACTCTCCAACAGCTCCCTTCCTCGGACTGCATCTTTGCAAACAGACAGGACCTCCTTGATAGCCTCATCCCCCTGCATCTAGACACTCATCAACCAATCGGTGGCAGCCTGTGCAGAGGCCTTCATCTTTTCAATTCCGGAGATCGTCTCCTTTGGTAGAAATCCCGGAGTAGTAGAGGAGGACGGATGGAGAGATTGTAGAGGCTTCATGACCTCTTCCAGACATTTCCTCAACCTTTCATTCTCTCTTTTCAGCTCTCATTTTGACTGGGTCTCCTTCTTCAGTCTATCCACAATCACAGCACTTGACCCTTCGAATTCCTCAATATCCTACTCTAAGGAGGCTGCCCCAAGGTTAATGGTTTGGACGTTGTAATCCTGACCTGTCACCTCATCTCTCATTTTGTCTGCAGCAGGGGTGGCAATGTGAACCACTCGGTTATGCACTTCATCTCTTTCTACCCGAGAAATCACCTTTGCAGCCTTCTTCTTCTTCCCTTTACCAATCTGAGATAACATCTCATCCCAGTCAAGAGGAGTGTCTTCTACTATCACCGACTTCCTCTTTGTGATCTCTTTCTCCAGCCAATCCGGGGCTATGGGGCCTGTCCGGATTCCCTCTGTTCTGGTTTCTCCCGGATCCTCTGTGGCTTTCTCCTCTTCTGCTACCGTCACTTCGACTTCCTCCTCAGTGGTTGCCTTGTCATCTTCTTTCTCCGGAGGTTGTTCACCTTGGTCAGTTTCCTCAAATCCCAACTCAGGAAGTACCGGCGATGGAGTTCTAGCAGGGATGCTTTCCTCTGGCTCAAGCGATCTGCGGCCTTTCTCACTCTCAGGGGAGTCCTCGTACTGTACCAAGGGAGAAGTGTGCCTCTCCTCTGTTTCCACCTCGGGCTCGGTAGCCTCACTGAACAACGTTCCCTCTTTGAACGGTTCTGCCTCTCCGCCGATTTCCTGCTCATCCGGATTCTCCGGTTCTAGTACACTCTGTGGAGGAGAAACAAGCTTGTCCTGTTTTTCAGCTAGCAATATTGGAGAAGAGTCCTTTGACTGAGCAGCATCCTTTGGGGAAGGAGTTCTAGATCTTCTGGTATACACCTTAGTCTTTTCCCCTCCGGAACTCTCTACATCAACAACTGGAGGTTCATCCTCCGAAGTAGTTTGGCCTTTTTTCCTGGCAACCCTTGCAGTTCTGGCCTTCTTGGGCGGTGGAGGAACATCCTCCTCCTCAACTTTCTCTGCCTCCTCCTCATCCGAAAACTTGCTGATAGTCAGGGTCTTCCACCTACGTTTACCAATCGGCTTCCTTTTTGCTGCAGGTTGAGTCCCCTTAGGACCTCTGACCTTGATCTTGAAAGGGGAGGCCTTGGTTGTTTTCCCTTTGGGGTCCTCCTCCCCGGATTCCTCAGAAGTGGACATGGGGTTGAGATTCCCCATCAAGTCGAAAGTGCAGGGTACATTAGCATTTTCCAACACCCATACCTTATGTTTGATCCAAGCAAAGGTAAATTTTAGCACTGGAGCCATTAAGTCTTCCAACTCTGTCACCTCAGCCTCATTCCAATCAATGTCTGCTACGGACCTGCCCCTGATGGGCTCATAGACATGGTCCTGGACCAGTTTTCCATCATCATCCAACTGATCTGGAATCAGTTTCACATTGTACTATCTAATGGCCTCTACAGGCAGCCGGGAATACCTCTTCTTCCTCGCATCAAGGTCATCCTTGATGTTGACCCAGTAGTCCTCCAAGTCCTCTTTGTCTCTGTATTCCCGGGTAGCCCTTTTCTGTGCCTCCCCGGTGATGTCAAAATTCATTCTCTTTGAATGGAAAGAGAATCCATATGCCGCCAACTCCTCACCTGCAGTGTGAGCTGATTGAATGGAAGGGCACATCTCACCCACGCCAATCCCAAGAGGGAAGTCACCTCCAAAGCCAGTCTTATGCTTCTCCCTCTTCACCACTGCATCAAACTCACAAATTTGTCTTACGACCTCCAGTAGCACTAAGTGGTCAGTGGGATACCTGGGCAATCTGTAGGGAGCAACGGGGCATCCATCAATCCGGAGATAAGTGAAAGTGGGGAACTCGATGAACCAGGCCCCGTAATTCTTAATCAACCCTTTGGCCCCATCGGACAATCTGATGTGCTCCGCATTCTGAAGGGTCCGGGTAATGTGCATAGTGAAGGCATCATTGGCCCTCCTATAATCTCTGTGTCCGAGGTGCAATTCCGGGTAGACTTCATAGATAATATCCCGCCCAATGGTTCCCGCCGGAGTCAGTCCCTTGTAGGGGTAGGAGATGGCCAGTACATATATGACATAGGAGGACATGGTGAATTTCTTTCCCTCCAAAACATTCCTTAATTGTTTATCTATTTCTGCACTGATAAGTCCTGCCCAGTGGTAATTCGTTCCTTGGCCCATCTTGGTGATCACATGGACCATCCAACTTTCCAATACTCCGGCAGTTTTAAGCCCGGCCACCCTGCTCAACAATGTAATAGCATCATAGATATCCGGCCTGAACTTCACTCTGTGCAACTGCTTGGGCAATTTGGAGTGGTGAGACTTGGGCTTCTCAAGCCATGAGTTGATAAGCTGTTGAGCCTTAACTGGCTCATTCTCATAGTATGTACGAGCAGTGTCAATGTTTAAGGCGCCGACCGAGGGGAGATCCGGCATGCTGAAGGCTCGGGCAATGGATGCTGGACTGAAGTTCGCCAACACTCATCCCTCAGTGCTAACCACCATCTGTGTGTCAAAAGCATACTGTCTAGCACACTCCAAAATCAGCTCGTAGCACTAGACTGCTAGAGGGAACCCTGCCACATGCACCAATCCTGAGTTCATCATCCCTTGCCTCAACGCCGACTGGTCTTTCTCGGCTGTTCTCTGCTTGAACTCTTCATATCGCCATGCTCCCACATTGGTGTCGGATACATCAGCCCACACAGAGGATATCCTACTTTCTGGAACTTGACTCTTCATGTCTGATTTCAATCTCTCTGTCTCAGAAATTAAAGATGCCCCTGCACCACCTTTGGACCTCCCAGCAGTAGCCTTGCTTGATTCGGCCTGTACATTCAAGAATCATTGTTAGAATTCAATTATTAAGCTCATATCAATCCAAAGGGTTAGCACACATCATATAAATCTATCAAAATCATTCGCTAATTGCCAATCTTTCCAGATCCGGAGAAATCAAATAATCCGGGAAAATCACGTAAACCGGGTGAATACCGTCGGGGCGGAATTTCGGAGAAATCCGACCCAGACGGATTCCTGCTGCCAAAACACTGTTAGCCAATAAATCATTAATACACTCCGAAAAATCAAAAGGGGGGAATCGTTAAATCACTCATTGACAACAAGAAATAAGCACAAACGATCATTCCATCAATCCTATCATCGAAATATACAAAAGAACACGCTCAGACAGGAAATCCGGAAAAAACCGGATGGAACGGATTTTCACGGACAGTATAAAATGCACCGGAAATCAACTCAGTCCGCGGAATAAGCCCAAACCGGGAAAATCCGGGAGCGAGGAAATTCCGCGACGGCCTCGGAAACCCGAAAAACGGCAAAACGTGCACCAAAACTTGAACCCCGGGATATCCAGTACCTAGGCTCAAAGGATCCTAAAACCGACGATGATCAACAACCTCAAGTACGCAAAGGATCCAACTCCCCAAAAACTCCTAAAAGAGGGAATCCCCGTGTCAAAAAAAATGATGCCCTAAATCGAACGACTGAATTTCCGCCATTAAAACCAGAGCAAGCTCTTAGGGTTAAAAATATCGGTTCAGGATTTACCTAACAGTCCTCTAATCCGAATAGGACGGGAAGCCAATCATAACGCGGGAGAAAAGTTGCTCAAGCATAAGATGAAATCACTGTTCTAGCAGAGACACCACAGAAACCCCAACCTCGCAAGATAACACACTTCGCGCCCGAAACAAACAAGCAATCCAACCCAGAACGCCGTCCAAAGGACCCATACGGAATTTGAAAGGACAAACAACGCTCACGGGACACGGGAGATGGGTTCGACAATAAAGACGGATCAACCCCGACTCTATAAATATGAAAACAAAACCCAGAACAAGGGCCGACCCCAAAGTTAACGATTCTAGTGCAAGAAAATCCCAAATCATCTCATAAGCAAACGGAAGGGAAAATGTATACATACCATGGATCAAAGCAAGTGAAAAT